>CAXKVI010000003.1:91005066-91311739 GCA_964058755.1 Campiglossa producta | reverse complement strand
GAATGAGTCATTTCGAACCTGTTTACACTGGCAAATTTGCATTTGGCTTCACTTTCCCTGCAAGAATCTTCTACCAGAACGCAAAGCCACCGAAAGAAAATGCTTAACCGTGATGTTTTAAACAGCAGTAGAATTGATCAATTTTCTTAAGAAAAACTAGTTGAAATTGTTATTTACAGCTGTTCATAATGCAAAAGTTATCACACGTTAATTACCCATTAGGGTTCTTGCTGGCCAATTCTAAATGTGGAACACCCGCATAAAAAAAAAAACTAAAGGCGGCGATATACCAACAGGTTATCATAACCTCTAACGAGAATTTTTAGCCGAGCTTCTCTTTCCAACTTGTGGTGTGTTGCTTTTTTGAGTTTTTCCTACAAGTTGGCGGGACCTACAGTTTTTTGCCGACTCCGAACGGCACTTGCAAAGCAAATGAATTTTTTGCTGAGAAGCTTCTCATGGCAGAAATACACCCGGAGAGTTTGCCAAACTACTGCCGAGGGGGACCCCGTTTAGAAAAATTGTTTTTCTAAATAATTTTTGATGTTACTTTTGCCGGGCATCGAACCGCCACGACTTGGTGTAAAAGGCCGAACACTTAACCGCTACACCACGGCGGCCGCATGGAATTCCTAATTTGGAAAATGAGATTTGTGAGAGTGAGAAAAAAATTCAAAAGCAATTCAATTTATTTGCCAATTTCTCTTGACAGAAAGAAAAAATCAAGGTTAAAACTCGTATTTTTGGACGAGTTTTAGCAGTTGTGAGGTAATGTAACGAATTATGTTGTTCTCGTAATATTGTATATTAATAAAAAAAAACTAATTCTTATAGTACATTTACACAGCACCAAATTTGGTAAATTTAGCGAAAAAGTGCAAATTTGGCGCTTTTTTCCATACAAATTTCATTTTCCAAATTTGGAATTCTATCGCATTTGGCCTCATTCGCTGAACAATACAATCCACAATTCCTCAAAATAGCAACCCTGCCTGTGTACCACATTTAGAATTGCCCAGCAAGAACCTTAATCAAAGAGAATATATCAACAAGAGCCGTCACTCGTTATAAATACAAGGAAAAAGATGGATGCCGTTTTCTTTCAGGGTTTCGGTAATTTTGTTTTCCTAAGTTTTAAAAATTCGACAGCTGGTAAATTTTTGCTTCGACTCTTGTGTTATTTCAGTTCTCGTCTATTTTCTTTTACACATTTTGTTTTGATTAGACAATAACATATTTATATCGAAATTACCGAAACCCTGAAAGAAAACGGCATCGATCTTGTTCGTTGCTTTCATAACGAGTGGTGGCTCTTGTTGATATATTCTCTTTGCCTTAATGGGTAATTAACGTGTGAAAACGGCATCCATCTTGTTCGTTGCTTTCATAACGAGTGGTGGCTCTTGTTGATATATTCTCTTTGCTTTAGGCTTTAGCCGTTTTCTTTCAGGGTTAGCGTTTGCGGATTCGTGATACTGAGGCCAAACTCCGCCTTTTGAGCCCCTTCCCATAATTTTAGCTAATTTATTAGCAGTTGACAGCTAAAGTAGACAATTACCAAATAAGCAACCGAATCTTGATAAAGTCGATGAAATTTGACACCTTTTGAAGCGCTTTTTTAATATTTTGCTTCTCTGAGGAGATATTTGCAATCCAAGTTTCAAGTTTTCATGTGGTTGTTGTATTTACATTAGACTGCGCCTAAAACGTCCAAAAAAGTGCGTACCGTGGCACGGTTCAGGCAACACCCCGGACTTGGGATGGCGTAGCCTAGGTTATTTTTTTATAAGCGCCTCCGAAGGCCGCCAGCTCATTATGTTCTGCACATAAATACCAAAAATTAAAAAATCGCTACCTGATTCGTGATCCTGAGGCCATACCCCTTCTTTCGAGCCCCTTTAATTTAGCTAATTTATTAGCAGTTGACAGCTAAAGTACCCTGCTAGACAGTGTTATGACATTCAGTCAGCTTTGTAATGTTGCTTTTGAAAACGTGATAGAAAATCCTGATGTAAATATCAGCTGTTTTATATTTACATCACGATTTCCCATCATGTTCTCAAAGGCAACATTCCAAACCTGACTGAATGTCATAGCACTGTCTAGCAGGGTAGACAATTACTGCTTATTTCGATAAAGTCGATAGAAATTATCAAAATTTGACCTAATGAAAACCAGACTTAAGAAGTTTTCAACCATTATTATACCTTTCATGAACATGAAATGGTATTATAACTTTGGTCCGATGTTTGTAAATATGAGAAGAAGAAGAGATAGACCCATCAATAAGTATACCGAAATGATCAGGATGACGAGATGAGTTGATTTAGCCATGTCCGTCTGTCCGTCTGTCCGTCTGTCTGTTTGAACGCAAACTAGTCCCTCAATTTTTGAGATATCTGGCTGAAATTTTGTATGTGGCCACCATTTTGTAATATAGGAATCATTTGTCGGAACTGACAAGATCGGACCAGTATAACATATAGCCCCCATACAACCGATTGTTCAGATATAAGGTTTTTTGGCCAAAACTTCCGCAATTAAAAAGTTAGTAACGTAAAATTTTGCAACTCGAGTAATTTCTATTTATGTAGTGTATATAGTGAAAATCAACGAGATCGGGCAAATGTAACATATAGCCCCCATACAACCGATTGTTCAGATATAAGGTTTTTTGACCAAAACTTCTGCAATTAAAAAGTTAGGAACGTAAAATTTTGCAACTCGAGTACTTTCTATTTATGTAGTGTATATAGTGAAAATCAACAAGATCGGGAAAATGTAACATATAGCCCCCATACAACCGATTGTTCAGATATAAGGTTTTTTGACCAAAACTTCTGCAATTAAAAAGTTAGGAACGTAAAATTTTGCAACTCGAGTACTTTCTATTTATGTAGTGTATATAGTGAAAATCAACAAGATCGGGCAAATGTAACATATAGCCCCCATACAACCGATTGTTCAGATATAAGGTTTTTTGGCCAAAACTTCTGCACTTAAAAAGTTAGGAACATAAAATTTTGCAACTTGAGTACTTTCAATTTATGTAGTGTGTAGAGGAAAATCAAGAAGATCGGGTAAATATAACATATAGCCCCCATACAACCGATTGTTCAGATATAAGGTTTTTTGGCCAAAACTTCTGCAATTAAAAAGTTAGGACCGTAAAATTTTGCAACTCGAGTACTTTCTATTTATGTAGTGTATATAGTGAAAATCAACAAGATCGGGCAAATGTAACATATAGCCCCCATACAACCGATTGTTCAGATATAAGGTTTTTTGACCAAAACTTCTGCAATTAAAAAGTTAGGAACGTAAAATTTTGCAACTCGAGTACTTTCTATTTATGTAGTGAATATAGTGAAAATAAACAAGATCGGGCAAATGTAACATATAGCCCCATACAACCGATTGTTCAGATGTAAGGTTTCTTGGCCAAAACTTCTGCAATTAAAAAGTTAGGAATGTAAAATTTTTCATCTCGAGTACTTTCTATTTATGTAGTGTATATAGTGAAAATCAAAAAGATCGGGCAAATGTAACATATAGCCCCCATACAACCGATTGTTCAGATATAAGGTTTTTTGGCCAAAACTTCTGCAATTAAAAAGTTAGGAACGTAAAATTTTGCAACTCGAGTAATTTCTATTTATGTAGTGTATATAGTGAAAATCAACAAGATCGGGCAAATGTAACATATAGCCCCCATACAACCGATTGTTCAGATATAAGGTTTCTTGGCCAAAACTTCTGCAATTAAAAAGTTAGGAACGTAAAATTTTTCATCTCGAGTACTTTCTATTTATGTAGTGTATATAGTGAAAATCAAAAAGATCGGGCAAATGTAACATATAGCACCCATACAACCGATTGTTCAGATATAAGGTTTTTTGGCCAAAACTTCTGCAATTAAAAAGTTAGGAACGTAAAATTTTGCAACTCGAGTAATTTCTATTTATGTAGTGTATATAGTGAAAATCAACAAGATCGGGCAAATGTAACATATAGCCCCCATACAACCGATTGTTCAGATATAAGGTTTTTTGGCCAAAACTTCTGCACTTAAAAAGTTAGGAACATAAAATTTTGCAACTTGAGTACTTTCAATTTATGTAGTGTGTAGAGGAAAATCAAGAAGATCGGGTAAATATAACATATAGCCCCCATACAACCGATTGTTCAGATATAAGGTTTTTTGGCCAAAACTTCTGCAATTAAAAAGTTAGGACCGTAAAATTTTGCAACTTGAGTACTTTCAATTTATGTAGTGTGTAGAGGAAAATCAAGAAGATCGGGTAAATATAACATATAGCCCCATACAACCGGTTGTTCCGATATAAGGTTTTTTGGCCAATACTTCCGCATTTAAAAAGTTAGGAACGTAAAATATTGCACCTTTAGTACTTTCTACATATGTAATGTGTATAGTGTAAGTCAGTACAATTGAACACGTATAATATATAGCCTCCATACAATCGATTGTTCCGATAACTCGGATCCTATTATTTTGTAAGTTTTTTTAAATTATAACAAAGATGTGTAATGTGTATAGTAAATATAGTTAAATTGACACAGGCTGTACTGGGGATCGAACAGTGAAAATCGTGACGCTTATTCATGAAAGGTATATAGCCTTCGGCACAGCCGAAGACAGCTTTCCTTACTTGTTTTTCACCTTATTTTATAAATTTAGAGAACTATTACCCATTTATTTACTACTAATTTTTTTACGCAATCGAATGCAACTCGGCGCTAAATGATACTATTTTCCCAAAAAGCAACTCTGATCATCAGGTGTTAAACTCACTTTGAAAATTTGACGTCTATGCAGAAGATTCCACACTTATACTGATACACAATGACATCGAAGGATGGTCGGTCAGTGATATATGTTCTTATGTTTGTACATATGATTTATGACTTGTACAGTTTACCCAACTAGCATTCTCTATTTTTTATGCATAGGTTCGTTTGTCGCACTTACGATTATAATTATATACTTCTGTACCTAATGTACTAATTATCAAATATTTTGTAAATATATATGCACGAAGAATTGCACGAAACCCTATTTCGCACTCTTTTCACTCAATAAGATTTTGCCTTGCGCTTTTAGCTGGAATTATTGGTGATGTTTGTCGTAACGCTGTAGTCGTATCCCTAACGCAACCCTATGCGATACATTTTTATCGATTATTGGTGCGGTAACCGTAAACAGCTGATTGACTGCAAAAACTCAGCTATGAACACAATCTTAATTAATATTTTCTTAAAAAATGTAAAATGATAACTCACCAAATAGCAAAAACCAATAAATTCGAAAAATTAATGCAAAACAAATAAATTAAATGAACAAAAAAGGTAATCAGCTGTTTATCGTTACCGCGGAAAACCAAAAACCAATTGGTTGGCTACGATCCGGTTACGACCTTAGCGATACGATATGGCACCAATAATCGATTGCATTAAAATCCCATAAGGTTGGTCGAATCAGCTGATTGGATACGACTACAGCGTTACGACAAACATCACCAATAATTCCAGCTTTTGGTTATTAACCCTAAGCTACGTTCGATTCCTCGCACCATAACAAGAGGCGGTAAGTAATATTTCAACCCCGCTCCTCCTCCCCTATGTTATAAATGTGTTTTTTAGCAGTGCTGTCGTTTGCTAATCTACGAGTGATTGCAAAACTGGTAAGGCCACAGGTTTCATTTGTACTTTGCCTCAATGCTAGCATCTAATTTGATAATGGCTGGACATAATAAAATTAAATTTGGAAGGTAGATTTTGTATCAGATCGAGATGGCAAAACATTATTAAGTGTTCGTTCAATATGGACATCAAATGAACGGTGTTTTAAAATGGTGTAGCTTTCAGTCCAATATGAGACCCCGTTCTCGAGATATTGATTAAAATGTCAACCAGGAGAGGACCCCGATGGTATTAGTGCGATATGAGTATCAAATGAAAGGTGGTGATAAGAGATTTAACATGTTTTAGTATTTTGCCCATACAAGACCAATGTTTCGAGATATTGATCAACACGTGGACCGGGAGTGGAGGTAGAAATCTTTTATGAAAAATGGGTATAAAATGAAAGGTGTTGATAAGAGTTTTAAAGGGGAATCATTTTAAGTCATTTTTGGAGTAGTTTCGAGAAGGGGATAGGGATATGGATGACAATTAGAAAAAAATATGAAAAGAGAAAAGCATATGGAAAGATGACGGTGGGGTGGACGGGAAGAAGGCTGTGAAGCTAAAATGAAGAGGGTGAATCACATTTTATAAATAAAAAAAGTGAATGTTTGGGCAGGACAACGTCTGCCGGGTCTGCTAGTAGTTTGTAAAAGGTTGTGAAACGAAATAAAGAATGGAAAAATATTACATATATATACGTATATACTCGAATTTAATAGAGCATACATGACACTTTAAAATAAAAACAGCAATTACATATCGTTGGCCTAATAGATAAAGGCCCTAACTCATTTTTTTTGATGTATTTTTTTTATAACTTCTGAACGAAGCTTGACTAAAACATTAGTACTATACTATTTATTTGTTGTTGATATTTGTGTTTTCGAACCGGCTATCGTTGCTATAGTTAACATTCAGTTTTTTCAAGTAATTTTTCCTAGCTGAGAAAATTTGAGTTAGGGCCTTTCTGTATTAGGCCAACGATATGTATGTATGTAAGTATACAATTGATACAGAGTAAATTGCAAATTGTCGCTTACAAAGTTGTTAACAGCTACGCTTCATTCGCGGGCTTGCCTAACCAACTTATGCTATGCACGCCACTGCCTCAGTCTACTTAGCTGTCCGTTGTTTCAACGTAAAGACGGACTGATTCTGTTGAACGCTTAAGTTCAGAGTAAGGTATCAAGCCCGAATCCCGGGCCTACCTAATGTCGGTAGAGGTATCAAAAGGGGAGTTTGGACTCCGATATCAGGAATTCGAAATCGGAAACCAATATTGTGAGCTGTGCAGATCACCTTTCTGAGTTGAAAGATAAAATATCGAGCTTTCGCTATCGGATTATACATACCGTGGTCAAAACGCGATTTTTGGTACCTCTTCCGACCTTTTGGGACCGTATCGGGACACGAAACAGAGAAAAATGAAAATGTATCCAAAAAAATAATAATAAAAATGACGACATAAATACTAAAAAATGTATTTTAAGTGTTATTATTTGGTGCTTTTTCTGATGGTAAGTTATATCCGAACTTTTTTGTTTACAGGTGTAAGAATGGCAATTAGCATTAGCCGGCTTTTCGAAAACGGTCCTTAACCTCTCAACACTTAAATCGAAAGGTTTTGTCGCATTAGTACTACGTAAAAGGTTTTTTAAACGTTATTTTTAGGTAAATATGGTTTCTAATACGCATTTTTGAAGCAGAGCTTTTTTGAACCATTTACAAATTTTAAAACAGCTTTATGGATCCTATTTTGAAAGTATTTTTACTTTACAAACTATGTTTTTTCCCTATATAAAAAAATCCCCAAAATTAAACAAAAAATTACCAAAAAAATTATTTGTTGAGGTGGCAGCGCTCTGTGATCAACTGGCAAAAGGTACGAATGACAACTAACACAGTTTATGTCATAGTGAAAATACCTTAATTTTTTTTATATCATGCTTCAATTTTTCGCAAATACTGCTATAGATCCATATAAATATTTTTTTGATTTGCGAAATGTATGTATTCTGCACTTATGCCAAATTAACAATAAAAATAAAGGAAAATCTAATAGCAAGGGTGGATACCTTGCCGCGGTACGAGGGCTTAAGTCGATAGCCACAGGGCTACGCTGCCCTTGTGATCATAGCTCCGTACGGCACTTCATCACGAGAGCAGCCTAGCCTCTCTGGCGCGACGACAAAGATCTTCCCCCTCCCAAACCAGGGTGTTATGCGAAACCGTGCCCATTGGACGTTTGCAGCCGGGAGGCAAATCGTGGCTGTATTTGAACGGAGCCTCTCTGATACCGGGTCGCCTCAGAGAGTAAGCATGGCCTTACCGCGGTACGGGGCTCTGCCGCGGCGGACGACACATTTTCCCCTACTCTTCCCTTGACCCTAAGCTGGCCTTGTCCGGCGACGGGTCGTACGAACAAGATGAATTCAAATAACCCAAATAAAAACGATAAAACTAAGAAACAAACAACGCCAAATTTCACTCCTCAGCAAAGGAGAGCTATGGAGGAACAGGCGAGAAAGCAACAACAACGCCGGAGGACAACCTCCGTTCCACAATCAAGGGGGGGATCGACAGCGATGGCAACTACGAGTCGGTCAACCAACCCTCTATCGACTAAGATCGACTTGATGGGAGCTAGCACCAGTGCGGTTGCCAACGCAACTAAGCGGACAACGGTGGATGCTAAACTCCCATCAACCGCTGATATGAAAACCAGTATCTTTACGTCTGTGGCAGCGGTCTCACGACCTGGCCTCGGAGTTTCGAAGGAGAAGGAAGCTGCAACTGAGATTTCGGCAAGGAGAGCGACCGCGATGGCAACTACGGGTCCGCACTCCCAGGAGACATCTCCCCGCCGCTTCACATACCACGAGAAAAGATTGGCTGCAAAGATCCTGAAGAGGTATGAAGGGGTACCGCAGGAATCGCTGTCGCCGAATTCCAGTAAATCGGTAGAGCTAGCGAAAGCTGTGATACCGGATTTCCAAAATTCGTACATGCCAAAGAGGTTAAAAGTTAACCCTTTCAAGCGCCAGAGATCGGACCTGGAGTTAAATCCCCCTCCCAAGCGGCATCAGAATACCCCTGGAGCGGGCAAACTAAGCTTTGCTGGAGTAACCAAGGACAGGATCCTTATAGGCGTCCTTGACCGAGGCAATGACCGTCTGGCCATCCCTAAGGACCGGTGGCGTTACGTGCGAAATGAACTCGGCAACATTCTTCTCAATGTTGCTCCAGAGTTTCCGGGTAGTTCGGCGCGGGTAACGGATGCGGGTTGGCACCAGGGTCAGATTAAATTACTCGCATGCGAGGATGCAAAAACCGTAGCACTGTACAAGGCAGCAGCTGCTAAGCTATGTGAAGTCTACAAGGGCGCAAAGATAGAGGTCGTCGACTGGAAGGACATTCCAGCTCGTCCAAGGGCAAGGGCGTGGATTCCGGCCATCCCTGACGAACCCGAGAGAATTCTCGGGATGCTACGGCTAATGAATCCGTCCCTGCCAACGCATGACTGGAGTGTCAATCTGGTCGGGGATGCGGTAGGGCCCGACAGACAGGTGGTGTTCACCATGAATAAAGAGTCAATCGAGCCCCTCAAAAGGTGCAATGGCCTAGTACACTACAGCGTAGGCCAGATCGTTATCCACGTATATCGTGGTGATGCTCAGCGCGCTGCCTTCTCGGCTGCTCCGGGGAAACCAGAAAACGAATTACCAGAAGAGGAAGCGGAGGATTCCGATGCGGAAAGCATGTTATCCGCCACGTCCCTTGGCGATAGTGCTGTGAACAACTCGGAGATGGAGGACAGCCTACAGGGCGAGGAAGCCCTCGACGTCACGGTGGTAGCAGCCAACGCTGAGCGATTAACATCTAACGCTACAGACAGCAAGACACCTGCAACGCCATATCGGGCAGTTAATCGGAACAACTCGTCGTTGATAGGCAACCTCCGGGATGGGGCAAACCTCGACGATATGGGGACGGCAGGGAAGTCTGTGCGCTCTCATGTTGGTGGTGCTTCAGATTAATCTGCACAAATCTAAAGTAGCTTCGGCCGCTTTAAGTAGTCGTCTTTCTAAAGGCGACGTGGATGTGGTCCTCATCCAAGAACCCTAGGTCAATAGCTCGAGAATCTGCGGATTGGGGACTAAGGGCTTCAAGCTCATTCGAGCCAGCGAGGAGAGCAAAGTCAGAACAAGTATTCTGGTCAAGTCGGAGTTGAACTCCTTTCTCCTACCTAATTACACCAATGGGGATATTACCGCTATCAGTCTAACGGTCGACAGCACCCGCCTGACGGTGGCTTCGGTCTATATGCCCTACGACGCCGAAGAACCCCCACCACAAACGGAGGTGAAAGACCTGGTGTCAAATTTCTGCACGGGTAATCTTATTATTGGAGCGGACGCTAATGCTCACCATGTCCAATGGGGGAGCTCCGACATCAATGCCAGGGGCGAGTCTCTGTTTGATTACCTCTTAACAACCAACCTGGTGATTTGCAACGTGGGTAATGAGCCTACTTTTATCACTAAGACCCGCAGGGAGGTCATAGACCTCACTATCTGTAGTGAAGGCGCTTATGAGTGGTTCAGAAAATGGCGGGTTCTGGAAGAACATTCTTTCTCCGACCACCGTTACATAGAAATGGTTTTAGACTTTATTGTAGAACAACCAATCATGAAGCGCAATCCACGTAACACTGATTGGCAGTTACACAATGAAATATTAGACAGAGACCTACCAGTACTGCCCTCACAAGCCCCCTCATCAGTAGAGGAGCTGGAGGATCTTGTTACTACATTTACATCGGCGCTCTCAAATGCTCTAGGACAGGCTTGTCCAGTGCCAAAACCACGCGGTAAACACAGGCCACATTGGTGGTCCTACGATTTGGACTCGCTCCGAATATCATGCCGGAAACAATTTAACAAGGCCAAGAGCTTCGGCTCTGAGCCTCATTGGCACGAATATAAAGCTAAACTAAGGGCCTACAAAAAAGCTCTGAGACAGGCGAAGAGAACCTCGTGGAGAAATTTCTGCACTGGCGTCGAAAAGGTCGACGACACAGCGAGACTTAGACGAGTCCTCTCGAAAAGTCAAACAACCATCAGCTATCTGCGAAAACCTGACGGATCCTGGACCAGCACGGAAGAGGAAACCCTTGAGCTGCTCTTGAATACACATTTTCCGGGGAATCTGCATGATGCACCACTAGCACCTGCAACAAACCTGGCAGTAAATATACCCATCACTGAGGAAAGAGTAAGGTGGGCAGTTAAGAGCTTTGAACCGTATAAGGCTGCCGGGCCGGACGGGATTATCCCCGCGCAACTTATAAACACGTTGGAGACATCAGCTAAATGGCTGGTATTTCTCTTCACAGCCTGCCTGGCTCTCAACCACATTCCGGGCTCCTGGAGAAGCGCCACGGTAGTCTTTATTCCTAAGGCTGGGAAGGCATCCCACTACGAGCCAAAAGACTACAGACCGATCAGTCTCTCGTCCTTTGTACTAAAAACCTTTGAGAGGATATTAAGCGACTACCTCTTAACGACTATTGATAGCAACCTTATCTCTAGCTATCAGCATGCATACACCAAGGGTAAATCAACAGAAACCGCTCTGCACAGCCTAGTGTCTGTCATTGAGAAATCGCTGTGTGAAAAGGACTACTGTCTCGTGGCCCTCCTAGACATTGAGGGGGCTTTCAACAATATAAGCCCGGAGGCTATCAACTCCGCTCTAACTAATCTGGGCGTAGATAGACCTCTAACTGATTTAATTGACCAACTTTTAAGGGGAAGGAAAATAGCTTCTTCACTTGGTACGGTTGAGTTATCACGTTAAGTCACAAGGGGAACACCCCAGGGTGGTGTTCTTTCCCCGCTTTTATGGAACCTCACAGTCAACTCGTTGCTACGTGACACAAGCTGGGGGGCGGGAAGATAGTGGCACACGCAGACGATTTAGCTATTGCATTCAGAGGCAAGTTCCCACAAACTCTGTGTGACCTGATGCAAGTAGCACTGCGAGAAGTTTCGACGTGGTCCTCTCGCTGCGGACTTAGTATCAACCCAGGGAAGGTGGAACTTGTCCTCTTCACCAACCGGTACAAAATACCGCCACTAAGCCTACCAGAACTAGATGGCACGCGCCTGGGCTTGTCGGATAAGGCCAAGTTTCTAGGCATAGTTCTGGACAGGAAATTGAATTGGAAGGAGAATGTTCTTCAGCGCCAGAAGAAAGCTTGCATCGCTCTTTACACATGCAAAAGAGCCATGGGCAAAAAATGGGGGCTCAGCCCTACAGTATGCAGTTGGATCTACACGGCCATCATTCGCCCAATCATGCTTTATGGAGTCGTCGTATGGTGGCCTGCGCTGAGCAAGGCAACATACCTGAATCTGTTGCGGAAAGTCCATAGATCCAATATGATCTGTATAAGCGGTGCGCTAAGGACAACGCCCAACGAAGCCCACCAGGTCATTCTGGGCATTTTGCCACTTGATCTGGAAGGGTTTCGGTCAGCGGCGGCTCTGCGCCTAAGAGAAACCTCCAGTTGGGCTGCGGGTACTATTGGACACTCCAGTATTCTGGAATCTTACAGCTTTCTCCCTCTAAGCACAGATCGTTGTGCGACTACTACAGTCGGGGATAGCTGTTTCAAAATAAACATTCCCAGCAGAGAAGACTGGGAGAGGACGGATTGGTGTCCCGAAACAAATGGTGGCACTTCCATATACACCGACGGCTCGAAGTTGGACGGCAGAGTTGGAGGAGGAGTTTATTCAAGGGATTTGGACCTTGAGCTCTCCTTCAGACTACCTGAGGCGGAAGTCTCGGCAATCCTGGACGCCGCGGCCTGGTTAAGCAAACGTGTTATCGGAGAAGATATCGCTATTTTCAGCGATAGCCAAGCGGCCATCAGATCCCTTGGCTCATACACGTTCAACTCTGAACTGACGCTCAGCTGTCGTCGATCTCTTCAGGAGATGGCCCAACAGAACCGCGTAAACCTCATATGGGTCCCGGGACATAGGGACATTGAGGGAAACTGTAAGGCAGACGAGCTTGCCAGGCAGGGCACGACCAAGCAGGTTCTTCAGGATAAAGAGCGCTTAGGTATGCCGTTTGCCACATGCAAACTAATGCTGAAGGAGCACACACTCCGTCAAGCCAACGAAAGATGGCTGCAATCCCCAGGGTGTCGCATATCGAAACAAACCTGGCTAAAATGGGATCTTAAAAGGTCTAGACGCATTTATGCCCTAACTAGGAGGGAAATCTGCATATTGATAGGGGTATTAACCGGTCACTGCCTCATTGGTAGGCATGCAGAAAGGCTAGGTGTGCCCTACCGACGATGCTGCAGGAGTTGCAAAGATGATGAGGAGGAGGAAACAGTGGAGCACCTCATCTGCAACTGTCCGGCTTTAAGCGGCGCGAGAACGCGCTTTTTGGGAGTTCCGTTCCTGGACAGCCTAAGCCAGATCGCGGAAATGGACATAAAGGACTTGATGGGCTTCATAAAGTCATCTAAGTGGTTCGAGGAGGAGTAACGGTGTCGGTTTAGGAGTGTCAGTCCCGGGATTCTGCTATGTGGAAAATCCCAACAACTCAGGGATTTTCCATATGGCTGGGTCCCGGGACTGACTTTCCTTGTGTTGGTGGTATCACAACGGGCCTTTCAAAACTGGCCTAAGTGTGCCTCTGCGGCAGCCACTTGAACCTAACCTAATAGCATTAAAAAAAAAAATAACTTGAAATACAATAAAACAAAATAAAATAGTATAAAACAAAACGAATTAAACAAAAAAATATATTTTTAAATAATACAGTACATCAAAATAAATTAAAATAAACTAATATAAAGAAAATAGAAATCAAATAAATTTGAACAAAATAAAAAATTATTTTAAATAAAAAAGTTAAAAGAAATACAATTAAACAAATATAGATCAAATAAAAATGGAATAAAGTATCTGAAATAAAGTGAAGTTTTCGTTGTGGGTACTTCGTGTTTTATTGAATTTGGAATTTCGGGCGTTTTGAGTCTATGTTTCTAAAATTGGGCTTTTTGTTTTAAAAATCTGGCAACCCTGGTGGCAAATTTGACATTTCATTCCGTTTTGTTGGTGATCAACGTAAGGCTAGCCGATAATCGGCAACGTAACATTCTGAATACTAATAGGTGACGATATCGGCCGGGCAGCTATCGTTCGTTTAGCCTATCATTCGCCAAAGAGAATGAGGATGTTAAAACACATGTGTGCAGGCGTGTGTTTCCTGTCGGACGGCAAAATGGGTCAGTTACATAAAGCTTTATTTTGACCTTACCTTAAACTTTGACTTTGACAGAAAAGTTCAGTATACGTATTTGAACGAAGCATGGCAAATTGGAGACCTCAAAGTTGAAGCAAGGTTAAAATTTGGCAAACTCTCAAATTTTGCTTGGTTTGCTTGCTTTGACAATCAGATGTTGATGAATTTGCTTTAATTAAAGAATAAAAAGTTGGGAGGAAATAATAATTATTTCTTTTTTTCTCTATTAAATTAATAAATTAACCAAAACACTCTGAATGCAAAGAAATAAATAACGAAAACAAATGTATAAAAGAGAAGCGTCAAGGCGTTCATTGTAGCATACCTCTGAAGTTGGACGCAAAGTTTTGAGGTAGCAAATGTCAGGCAAGGTTAACGAAGCTTTATGTATTTGACCCTTTATGTATTCGACCCTAAAGCCCGAGTTACATAAAACTTTGTGAAACTTTGACAGGCGCGCGCCTCGGCTTTGAGCATTTGCCAAAATCTCGTTTCGCTTTACGTTCCACAAACTTTGTATGAAAGTGGAACCTGAAAAGTTTTATGTAATTGGGGCTTAAAGCAAAGAGAATATATCAACAAGAGCCGTCACTCGTTATAAATGCAAGGAAAAAGATGGATGCCGTTTTCTTTCAGGGTTTTGGTAATTTTGTTTTCCTCGGTTTTGTCAATTCGACAGCTGGGAAATTTTTGTTTCGACTCTTGTGTTATTTCAGTTCTCGTCTATTTTCTTTTACACTTTTTGTTTTGATTAGACAATAACATATTTATATCGAAATTACCGAAACCCTGAAAGAAAACGGCTAAAGCCTAAAGCAAAGAGAATATATCAACAAGAGCCACCACTCGTTATGAAAGCAACGAACAAGATGGATGCCGTTTTCTTTCAGGGTTTCGGTAATTTCGATATAAATATGTTATTGTCTAATCAAAACAAAATGTGTAAAAGAAAATAGACGAGAACTGAAATAAAACAAGAGTCGAAACAAAAATTTCCCAGCTGTCGAATTGACAAAACCGGGGAAAACAAAATTACCGAAACCCTGAAAGAAAACGGCATCCATCTTTTCCCTTGCATTTATAACGAGTGACGGCTCTTGTTGATATATTCTCTTTGCCTAATAGTACCTTTACACAGCACCAAATTTGGTAAATTTGGCGAAAAATTGCAAATTTGGCGCTTTTTTCCATACAATTTCATTTTCCAAATTTGGAATTCTATCGCATTTGGCCTCATTCGCTGAACAATACAATCCACAATTCCTCAAAATTGCAACCCTGCCTGTGTACCACATTTAGAATTGCCCAGCAAGAACCTTAATGGGTAATTAACGTGTGAAAACTTTTGGATTATGCACAGTTCTAAATAAAAATTTCAACTATTTTTTAATGATATTGGACCAGTTCCAGTAAGAAAAGAGAGAAGCCTTCTTGATTCTTCATTTATTATTACTCTACATGTGTTTAAAACATCAAGGTGGCGCATTTTCTTTCGGTGGCTTTGTATTCTGGTAGAATATTCTTGCAGGGAAGGTGAAGCCAAATGCAAATTTGCCAGTGTAAACAGGTTCGAAATGACACATTCAAAATCGCCAAATTTGGTGCAGTATAAATGTACTATAAAGTTGTTCGCAGTGTGAGCGTACCGGTACGAGGTTATTTTTTTATAAGCGCCTCCGAAGGCCGCCAGCTCATTATGTTCTGCACATAAATACCATGGATTCCGCCCCAATTTTGGTATCGAACCCGGGTCAATTTTCAATTTTTTGACCATAACTTTTTACTGAAACCAAAAATTAAAAAATCGCTACCTGATTCGTGATCCTGAGGCCAAACCCCTTCTTTCGAGCCCCTTTAATTTAGCTAATTTATTAGCAATTAACAGCTAAAGTAGACAATTACCGCTTATTTCGATAAAGTCGATAGAAATTATCAAAATTTGACCTAATGAAAACCAGACTTAAGAAGTTTTCAACCATTATTTTTCACCTTATTTTATAAATTTAGAGAACTATTAGCCATTTTTTTACTACTAATTTTTTTACGCAATCGAATGCAACTCGGCGCTAAATGATACTATTTTCCCAAAAAGCAACTCTGATCATCAGGTTTTAAACTCACTTTGAATATTTGACGTCTATGCAGAAGATTCCACACTTGTACTGATACACAATAACATCGAAGGATGGTCGGTCAGTGATATATGTTCTTATGTTTGTAAATATGATTTATGACTTGTACAGTTTACCCAATTAGCATTCTCTATTTTTTATTCATAGGTTTGTTTGTCGCACCTACGATTATAATTATATACTTCTGTACCTAATGTACTAATTATCAAATATTTTGTAAATATATATGCACGAAGAATTGCACGAAACCCTATTTCGCACTCTTTTCACTCAATAAGATTTTGCCTTGCGCTTTTAGCTGGAATTATTGGTGATGTTTGTCGTAACGCTGTAGTCGTATCCCTAACGCAACCCTATGCGATACATTTCTATCGATTATTGGTGCGGTAACCGTAAACAGCTGATTGACTGCAAAAACTCAGCTATGAACACAATCTTAATTAATATTTTCTTAAAAAATGTAAAATGATAACTCACCAAATAGCAAAAACCAATAAATTCGAAAAATTAATGCAAAACAAATAAATTAAATGAACAAAAAAGGTAATCAGCTGTTTATCGTTACCGCGGAAAACCAAAAACCAATTGGTTGGCTACGATCCGGTTACGACCTTAGCGTTACGATATGGCACCAATAATCGATTGCATTAAATCCCATAAGGTTGGTCGAATCAGCTGATTGGATACGACTACAGCGTTACGACAAACATCACCAATAATTCCAGCTTTTGGTTATTAACCCTAAGCTACGTTCGATTCCTCGCACCATAACAAGAGGCGGTAAGTAATATTTCAACCCCGCTCCTCCTCCCCCTTTGTTATAAATGTGTTTTTAGCAGTGCTGTCGTTTGCTAATCTACGAGTGATTGCAAAACTGGTAAGGCCACAGGTTTCATTTGTACTTTGCCTCAATGCTAGCATCTAATTTGATAATGGCTGGACATAATAAAATTAAATTTGGAAGGTAGATTTTGTATCAGATCGAGATGGCAAAACATTATTAAGTGTTCGTTCAATATGGACATCAAATGAACGGTGTTTTAAAATGGTGTAGCTTTCAGTCCAATATGAGACCCCGTTCTCGAGATATTGATTAAAAGGTCAACCAGGAGAGGACCCCGATGGTATTAGTGCGATATGAGTATCAAATGAAAGGTGGTGACAAGAGATTTAACATGTTTTAGTATTTTGCCCATACAAGACCAATGTTTCGAGATATTGATCAACACGTGGACCGGGAGTGGAGGTAGAAATCTTTTATGAAAAATGGGTATAAAATGAAAGGTGTTGATAAGAGTTTTAAAGGGGAATCATTTTAAGTCATTTTTGGAGTAGTTTCGAGAAGGGGATAGGGATATGGATGACAATTAGAAAAAAATATGAAAAGAGAAAAGCATATGGAAAGATGACGGTGGGGTGGACGGGAAGAAGGCTGTGAAGCTAAAATGAGGAGGGTGAATCACATTTTATAAATAAAAAAAGTGAATGTTTGGGCAGGACAACGTCTGCCGGGTCTGCTAGTAGTTTGTAAAAGGTTGTGAAACGAAATAAAGAATGGAAAAATATTACATATATATACGTATATACTCGAATTTAATAGAGCATACATGACACTTTAAAATAAAAACAGCAATTACATATCGTTGGCCTAATAGATAAAGGCCCTAACTCATTTTTTTTTATGTATTTTTTTTATAACTTCTGAACGAAGCTTGACTAAAACATTAGTACTATACTATTTGTACTATACTATTTATTTGTTGTTGATATTTGTGTTTTCGAACCGGCTATCGTTGCTATAGTTAACATTCAGTTTTTTCAAGTAATTTTTCCTAGCTGAGAAAATTTGAGTTAGGGCCTTTCTGTATTAGGCCAACGATATGTATGTATGTAAGTATACAATTGATACAGAGTAAATTGCAAATTGTCGCTTACAAAGTTGTTAACAGCTACGCTTCATTCGCGGGCTTGCCTAACCAACTTATGCTATGCACGCCACTGCCTCAGTCTACTTAGCTGTCCGTTGTTTCAACGTAAGGACGGACTGATTCTGTTGAACGCTTAAGTTCAGAGTAAGGTATCAAGCCACCTTTCTGAGTTGAAAGATAAAATATCGAGCTTTCGCTATCGGATTATACATACCGTGGTCAAAACGCGATTGGGACACGAAACAGAGAAAAATGAAAATGTATCCAAAAAAATAAAAATAAAAATGACGACATAAATACTAAAAAATGTATTTTAAGTGTTATTATTTGGTGCTTTTTCTGATGGTAAGTTATATCCGAAATTTTTTGTTTACAGGTGTCAGAATGGCAATTAGCATTAACCGGCTTTTCGAAAACGGTCCTTAACCTCTTAACACTTAAATCGAAAGGTTTTGTCGCATTAGTACTACGTAAAAGGTTTTTTAAACGTTATTTTTAGGTAAATATGGTTTCTAATACGCATTTTTGAAGCAGAGCTTTTTTGAACCATTTACAAATTTTAAAACAGCTTTATGGATCCTATTTTGAAAGTATTTTTACTTTACAAACTATGTTTTTTCCCTATATAAAAAAATCCCCAAAATTAAACAAAAAATTACCAAAAAAAATTATTTGTTGAGGTGGCAGCGCTCTGTGATCAACTGGCAAAAGGTACGAATGACAACTAACACAGCTTATCTCATAGTGAAAACACCTTAATTTTTTTATATCATGCTTCAACTTTTCGCAAATACTGCTATAGATCCATATAAATATTTTTTTGATTTGCGAAATGTATGTATTCTGCACTTATGCCAAATTAACAATAAAAATAAAGGAAAATATAATAGCATTAAAAAAGAACTTGAAATACAATAAAACAAAATAAAATAGTATAAAACAAAACGAATTAAACAAAAAAATATATTTTTAAATAATACAGTACATCAAAATAAATTAAAATAAACTAATATAAAGAAAATAGAAATCAAATAAATTTGAACAAAATAAAAAATTATTTTAAATAAAAAAGTTAAAAGAAATACAATTAAACCAAAATAGATCAAATAAAAATGGAATAAAGTATCTGAAATAAAGTGAAGTTTTCGTTGTGGGTACTTCGTGTTTTATTGAATTTCGGAATTTCGGCCGTTTTGAGTCTATGTTTCTAAAATTGGGCTTTTTGTTTTAAAAATCTGGCAACCCTGGTGGCAAATTTGACATTTCATTCCGTTTTGTTGGCGATCAACGTAAGGCTAGCCGATAATCGGCAACGTAACATTCTGAATACTAATAGGTGACGATATCGGCCGGGCAGCTATCGTTCGTTTAGCCTATCATTCGCCAAAGAGAATGAGGATGTTAAAACACATGTGTGCAGGCGTGTGTTTCCTGTCGGACGGCAAAATGGGCCAGTTACATAAAGCTTTATTTTGACCTTACCTTAAACTTTGACTTTGACAGAAAAGTTCAGTATACGTATTTGAACGAAGCATGGCAAATTGGAGACCTCAAAGTTGAAGCAAGGTTAAAATTTGGCAAACTCTCAAATTTTGCTTGCTTTGCTTGCTTTGACAATCAGATGTTGATGAATTTGCTTTAATTAAAGAATAAAAAGTTGGGAGGAAATAATAATTATTTCTTTTTTTCTCTATTAAATTAATAAATTAACCAAAACACTCTGAATGCAAAGAAATAAATAACGAAAACAAATGTATAAAAGAGAAGCGTCAAGGCGTTCATTGTAGCATACCTCTGAAGTTGGACGCAAAGTTTTGAGGTAGCAAATGTCAGGCAAGGTTAACAAAGCTTTATGTATTTGACCCTTTATGTATTCGACCCTAAAGCAAAGAGAATATATCAACAAGAGCCGTCACTCGTTATAAATGCAAGGAAAAAGATGGATGCCGTTTTCTTTCAGGGTTTCGGTAATTTTGTTTTCCTCGGTTTTGTCAATTCGACAGCTGGGAAATTTTGGTTTCGACTCTTGTGTTATTTCAGTTCTCGTCTATTTTCTTTTACACTTTTTGTTTTGATTAGACAATAACATATTTATATCGAAATTACCGAAACCCTGAAAGAAAACGGCTAAAGCCTAAAGCAAAGAGAATATATCAACAAGAGCCACCACTCGTTATGAAAGCAACGAACAAGATGGATGCCGTTTTCTTTCAGGGTTTCGGTAATTTCGATATAAATATGTTATTGTCTAATCAAAACAAAATGTGTAAAAGAAAATAGACGAGAACTGAAATAAAACAAGAGTCGAAACAAAAATTTCCCAGCTGTCGAATTGACAAAACCGGGGAAAACAAAATTACCGAAACCCTGAAAGAAAACGGCATCCATCTTTTTCCTTGCATTTATAACGAGTGACGGCTCTTGTTGATATATTCTCTTTGCCTAATAGTACCTTTACACAGCACCAAATTTGGTAAATTTGGCGAAAAATTGCAAATTTGGCGCTTTTTTCCATACAATTTCATTTTCCAAATTTGGAATTCTATCGCATTTGGCCTCATTCGCTGAACAATACAATCCACAATTCCTCAAAATAGCAACCCTGCCTGTGTACCACATTTAGAATTGCCCAGCAAGAACCTTAATGGGTAATTAACGTGTGAAAACTTTTGGATTATGCACAGTTCTAAATAAAAATTTCAACTATTTTTTTATGATATTGGACCAGTTCCAGTAAGAAAAGAGAGAAGCCTTCTTGATTCTTCATTTATTATTACTCTACATGTGTTTAAAACATCAAGGTGGTGCATTTTCTTTCGGTGGCTTTGTATTCTGGTAGAAGATTCTTGCAGGGAAGGTGAAGCCAAATGCAAATTTGCCAGTGTAAACAGGTTCGAAATGACACATTCAAAATCGCCAAATTTGGTGCAGTATAAATGTACTATAAAGTCGTTCGCAGTGTGAGCGTACCCGTACGAGGTTATTTTTTTATAAGCGCCTCCGAAGGCCGACAGCTCATTATGTTCTGCACATAAATACCATGGATTCCGCCCCAATTTTGGTATCGAACCCGGGTCAATTTTCGTTTTTTTGACCATAACTTTTTACTGAAACCAAAAATTAAAAAATCGCTACCTGATTCGTGATCCTGAGGCCAAACCCCTTCTTTCGAGCACCTTTAATTTAGCTAATTTATTAGCAGTTGACATCTAAAGTAGACAATTACACAAACATAGACCCCACTGGTGGTCTTACGACCTGGATTCGTTCCGTATATCATGCCGGAAGCAATTTAACTAGGCCAAGAGCATCGGTACGGAGCCTGAATGGCTCGAATATAAAGCTAAACTGAGGGCCTATAAAAAGGCTCTAAGGCAAGCGAAGAGAACTTCGTGGAGAAATTTCTGCACCGGGGTCGAAAAAGTCGATGATACAGCGAGACTTAGACGAGTGCTATCAAAAACTCAAACAGCCATTAGCTATTTACGGAAGCCTGACGGATCTTGGACCAGCACGGAAGGGGAAACCCTGGAGCTGCTCCTGAACACACACTTTCCGGGGAACTTGTATGATGCACCTGTAGCATCTGCAACAAACTTGGCGGTAAACATACCCATTACGGAGGAAAGGGTAAGGTGGACAATCAAAAGCTTTGAGCCGTTCAAGGCAGCTGGGCCAGACGGGATTTTCCCCGCACAACTTATAAACACGCTGGAAATATCAGCTAAATGGCTGGTAGTTCTCTATTCAGCCTGCCTGGCTCTTAATTACATTCCGTGCTCCTGGAGAAGCGCCACGGTAGTCTTTATTCCAAAGGCTGGGAAGGCCTCACACTATGAGCCTAAAGACTACAGATCGATCAGTCTCTCGTCTTTTGCACTTAAAACCTTCGAGAGGATAATTAGCGATTATCTCTCCTCTACTATTGATAGCAACCTTATTTCTAGCTATCAACATGCATACACCAAAGGTAAATCAACGGAAACTGCGCTCCACAGCCTAGTCTCTATTGTTGAAAAATCATTGCACGAAAAGGAGTACTGTCTCGTGGCCTTTCTGGACATCGAAGGGGCTTTCAACAATATAAGGCCGGAGGCTATTAACACTGCTTTAACAAACCTGGGCATAAATAGGTCTCTTATTGGACTAATTGATCAACTACTAAAGGGAAGGAAAATAGTTTCTTCACTGGGAACAGTTGATCTTTCACGCTATGTCACAAGAGGAACGCCTCCGGGTGGTGTTCTCTCCCCGCTCCTATGGAACCTCACCGTAAACTCGCTGCTACGAGACACAAGGTGGGGGGCGGGAAGATAGTGGCATATGCAGACGATTTAGCTATTGCATATAGGGGCAAATTCCCACAAACCCTGTGTGACTTGATGCAAGTAGCACTGCGAGAAGTTTCTTCATGGTCCTCTCGCTGCGGACTTAGCATCAACCCGGGAAAGGTGGAGCTTGTCCTTTATACCAGGCGGTACAAGATACCACCGCTGAACCTACCAGAACTAGATGGCGTGCGCCTGAACTTAGCTGACAAAGCCAAATTCCTAGGCACAGTTCTAGATAGAAAGCTTAACTGGAAGGAGAATGTCATCCAGCGCCAGAGGAAAGCGTGCATTGCACTTTACACGTGTAAAAGAGCCATTGGCAAAAAATGGGGGCTCAGCCCCAAAATTTGCAGATGGATCTACACTGCGATAATCCAGCCAATTATGCTGTATGGAGTCGTGGTATGGTGGCCTGCGCTAGGAAAGGCAACAAACCTAAATCTGTTAGGAAAAGTCCACAGATCGAGCATGATCTGTATAAGCGGGGCGTTAAGAACAACGCCCAATGAAGCTCTCCAGGCCATTCTTGGCTTTTTGCCACTCGATCTGGAAGGGTACCGGGCAGCAGCAGCATCGGCTGTGCGTCTAAGGGAAACGTCCGTCTGGGGCGCAAGCACTATTGGACACTCCTGTATTCTAAGATCTTACAGCTTTCTCCCTCTGAGCACAGATCGGTGTGCGACCACAACAGTCGGAGATTGTTGTTTTAGAATAAACATTCCCAGCAGGGAAGACTGGGAGAACATAGATCGGTGTCCCGCTACTAATGGCGGCACTTTTATATACACCGACGGCTCGAAGTTAGACGGCAGAGTCGGACGAGGGGTTTACTCAAGGGATTTGGACCTAGAACTCTCCTTTAGACTACCTGATCACTGCAGCGTCTTCCAGGCTGAAGTTTTTGCAATCATGGACGCCGTGACTTGGATAGGTGAACGCACCATCGGACAGGATATCTGTATTTTCAGCGACAGCCAAGCGGCCATCAAATCCCTTGGCTCTTACTCGTTCAACTCTGAACTGACGCTCAGCTGTCGTCGATCTCTTCAAGAGATGGCCCAACAGAACCGCGTGAACCTCACATGGGTCCCGGGACACAGGGACATTGAGGGAAACTGTAGGGCAGACGAACTTGCCAGGCAGGGCACGACCAAGCAGATTCTTCAAGATAAAGAGCGCATAGGTATGCCGTTTGCCACGTGCAAGCTAATGCTGAAGGAGCATACACTCCGCGAATCCAACGAAAGATGGCTACAAGCCCCAGGGTGCCGGATATCCAAGCAAACCTGGCCAAAATGCGATCTTAAAAGATCTAGACACATATACGCCCTAAAAAGGAAGGAAATCTCCATATTAATAGGTGTTTTAACCGGGCACTGCCTTATTGGTAGGCACGCAGCAAGGCTAGGCGTTCCCTACCGACGATGCTGCAGGAGTTGCAAAGAGGATGAGGAAGAGGAAACGGTGGAGCACCTCATCTGCAACTGCCCGGCCTTAAGCGGAGCGAGAAGGCGCTCTCTGGGAGTTCCCTTCCTGGTTAGCTTAAGCCAGGTCGCGGAGCTAGACATAAAGGACTTGATGGCCTTCATCAAGTTATCAAAATGGTTCGAGGAGGGGTGGCGGTGTCGGTTAGGAGTGTCAGTCCCGGGTTTCGGCTATATGGAGAGTCCCGACTGCACTGGGATTTTCCATATGGCCGGGCCCCGGGACTGACTTTCCTAGTGTTTGGTGGTATCACAACGGGCCTTTTATTACTAGCCTAGGTGTGCCTTTGCGGCAGCCACTTCTACCTACCTACCTACAATTACCGCTTATTTCGATAAAGTCGATAGAAATTATCAAAATTTGACCTAATGAAAACCAGACTTAAGAAGTTTTCAACCATTATTTTTCACCTTATTTTATAAATTTAGAGAACTATTACCCATTTATTTACTACTAATTTTTTTACGCAATCGAATGCAACTCGGCGCTAAATGATACTATTTTCCCAAAAAGCAACTCTGATCATCAGGAGTTAAACTCACTTTGAAATTTGACGTCTATGCAGAAGATTCCACACTTGTACTGATACACAATGACATCGAAGGATGGTCGGTCAGTGATATATGTTCTTATGTTTGTAAATATGTTTTATGACTTGTACAAGTTTACCCAACTAGCATTCTCTATTTTTTATGCATAGGTTTGTTTGTCGCACCTACGATTATAATTATATACTTCTGTACCTAATGTACTAATTATCAAATATTTTGTAAATATATATGCACGAAGAATTGCACGAAACCCTATTTCGCACTCTTTTCACTCAATAAGATTTTGCCTTACGCTTTTGGTTATTAACCCTAAGCTACGTTCGATTCCTCGCACCATAACAAGAGGCGGTAAGTAATATTTCAACCCCGCTCCTCCTCCCCCTTTGTTATAAATGTGTTTTTTAGCAGTGCTGTCGTTTGCTAATCTACTAGTGATTGCAAAACTGGTAAGGCCACAGGTTTCATTTGTACTTTGCCTCAATGCTAGCATCTAATTTGATAATGGCTGGACATAATAAAATTAAATTTGGAAGGTAGATTTTGTATCAGATCGAGATGGCAAAACATTATTAAGTGTTCGTTCAATATGGACATCAAATGAAAGGTGTTTTAAAATGGTGTACTTTCAGTCCAATATGAGACCCCGTTCTCGAGATATTGATTAAAATGTCAACCAGGAGAGGACCCCGATGGTATTAGTGCGATATGAGTATCAAATGAAAGGTGGTGACAAGAGATTTAACATGTTTTAGTATTTTTCCCATACAAGACCAATGTTTCGAGATATTGATCAACACGTGGACCGGGAGTGGAGGTAGAAATCTTTTATGAAAAATGGGTATAAAATGAAAGGTGTTGATAAGAGTTTTAAAGGGGAATCATTTTAAGTCATTTTTGGAGTAGTTTCGAGAAAGGTATTGGGATATGGATGACAATTAGAAAACAAATATGAAAAGAGAAAAGCATATGGAAGGATGACGGTGGGGTGGACGGGAAGAAGGCTGTGAAGCTAAAATGAGGAGGGTGAATCACATTTTATAAATGAAAAAAGTGAATGTTTGGGCAGGACAACGTCTGCCGGGTCTGCTAGTAGTTTGTAAAAGGTTGTGAAACGAAATAAAGAATGGAAAAATATTACATATATATACGTATATACTCGAATTTAATAGAGCATACATGACACTTTAAAATAAAAACAGCAATTACATATCGTTGGCCTAATAGAGAAAGGCCCTAAGTCATTTTTTTTTATGGATTTTTTTTATAACTTCTGAACGAAGCTTGACTAAAACATTAGTACTATACTATATTGTAGTTAAATATTACAGCCTTTGATATTTGTGTTTTCGAACCGGCTATCGTTGCTATAGTTAACATTCAGTTTTTTCAAGTAATTTTTCCTAGCTGAGAAAATTTGAGTTAGGGCCTTTCTGTATTAGGCCAACGATATGTATGTATGTAGGTATACAATTGATACAGAGTAAATTGCAAATTGTCGCTTACAAAGTTGTTAACAGCTACGCTTCATTCGCGGGCTTGCCTAACCACTGCCTCAGTCTACTTAGCTGTCCGTTGTTTCAACGTAAGGACGGACTGATTCTGTTGAACGCTTAAGTTCAGAGTAAGGTATCAAGCCACCTTTCTGAGTTGAAAGATAAAATATCGAGCTTTCGCTATCGGATTATACATACCGTGGTCAAAACGCGATTGGGACACGAAACAGAGAAAAATGACAATGTATCCAAAAAAATAAAAATAAAAATGACGACATAAATACTAAAAAATGTATTTTAAGTGTTATTATTTGGTGCTTTTTCTGATGGTAAGTTATATCCGAACTTTTTTGTTTACAGGTGTAAGAATGGCAATTAGCATTAACCGGCTTTTCGAAAACGGTCCTTAACCTCTTAACACTTAAATCGAAAGGTTTTGTCGCATTAGTACTACGTAAAAGGTTTTTTAAACGTTATTTTTAGGTAAATATGGTTTCTAATACGCATTTTTGAAGCAGAGCTTTTTTGAACCATTTACAAATTTTAAAACAGCTTTATGGATCCTATTTTGAAAGTATTTTTACTTTACAAACTATGTTTTTTCCCTATATAAAAAAATCCCCAAAATTAAACAAAAAATTACCAAAAAAAATTATTTGTTGAGGTGGCAGCGCTCTGTGATCAACTGGCAAAAGGTACGAATGACAACTAACACAGCTTATCTCATAGTGAAAACACCTTAATTTTTTTATATCATGCTTCAACTTTTCGCAAATACTGCTATAGATCCATATAAATATTTTTTTGATTTGCGAAATGTATGTATTCTGCACTTATGCCAAATTAACAATAAAAATAAAGGAAAATATAATAGCATTAAAAAAAAAACTTGAAATACAATAAAACAAAATAAAATAGTATAAAACAAAACGAATTAAACAAAAAAATATATTTTTAAATAATACAGTACATCAAAATAAATTAAAATAAACTAATATAAAGAAAATAGAAATCAAATAAATTTGAACAAAATAAAAAATTATTTTAAATAAAAAAGTTAAAAGAAATACAATTAAACCAAAATAGATCAAATAAAAATGGAATAAAGTATCTGAAATAAAGTGAAGTTTTCGTTGTGGGTACTTCGTGTTTTATTGAATTTCGGAATTTCGGGCGTTTTGAGTCTATGTTTCTAAAATTGGGCTTTTTGTTTTAAAAATCTGGCAACCCTGGTGGCAAATTTGACATTTCATTCCGTTTTGTTGGCGATCAACGTAAGGCTAGCCGATAATCGGCAACGTAACATTCTGAATACTAATAGGTGACGATATCGGCCGGGCAGCTATCGTTCGTTTAGCCTATCATTCGCCAAAGAGAATGAGGATGTTAAAACACATGTGTGCAGGCGTGTGTTTCCTGTCGGACGGCAAAATGGGTCAGTTACATAAAGCTTTATTTTGACCTTACCTTAAACTTTGACTTTGACAGAAAAGTTCAGTATACGTATTTGAACGAAGCATGGCAAATTGGAGACCTCAAAGTTGAAGCAAGGTTAAAATTTGGCAAACTCTCAAATTTTGCTTGCTTTGCTTGCTTTGACAATCAGATGTTGATGAATTTGCTTTAATTAAAGAATAAAAAGTTGGGAGGAAATAATAATTATTTCTTTTTTTCTCTATTAAATTAATAAATTAACCAAAACACTCTGAATGCAAAGAAATAAATAACGAAAACAAATGTATAAAAGAGAAGCGTCAAGGCGTTCATTGTAGCATACCTCTGAAGTTGGACGCAAAGTTTTGAGGTAGCAAATGTCAGGCAAGGTTAACAAAGCTTTATGTATTTGACCCTTTATGTATTCGACCCTAAAGCAAAGAGAATATATCAACAAGAGCCGTCACTCGTTATAAATGCAAGGAAAAAGATGGATGCCGTTTTCTTTCAGGGTTTCGGTAATTTTGTTTTCCTCGGTTTTGTCAATTCGACAGCTGGGAAATTTTGGTTTCGACTCTTGTGTTATTTCAGTTCTCGTCTATTTTCTTTTACACTTTTTGTTTTGATTAGACAATAACATATTTATATCGAAATTACCGAAACCCTGAAAGAAAACGGCTAAAGCCTAAAGCAAAGAGAATATATCAACAAGAGCCACCACTCGTTATGAAAGCAGCGAACAAGACAAATTGCAAATGAAATAAAATGATCTTATCAGCATAAAATGTTGTCTTTGTCACTCTTTCGATGATTTCCATATCAAAATGAGGGTGGTTTGGCAAAAAAATAAAAAATATTGGCTTACCTTTTTTCGGTTTTGGAAAAAAATTGACAAATAATAATTAATTTTTTGAAAGCTGTATTACTGACAAATTTGGGATATTTTTACAGTGGGTCATGTTGTTTCATTCGCACTCATAATTTTGTGAATAGTACAAAATAAGCAATGTTTTCTCTTTTTGGCAGAATGTTTGCACATTAACCCTAAAACGGACTTTTGGTATTTTTAGGCCCACATTTTAATTTAATTCGTAACAACTTTTTTTAGGTTGCTTAAGGTTAACATAATTTTGGGAAATTTGTCAAATAAAAAATGTGTGTATGTTTTCAATGCGGTTAGCAGTGGTTTGCAGGGTTTATTGTTTTTCTCTTTTTTTGAATTTTTTAACAAAAAAAAAGGAAATGCGGTTACCCTGCCATAGAAACATTTCTCTTGTCGCTCAAATGACGTCGGGCGTATTTTTGCTTGGGGTTTGATTGTGTCCAAACTAATAAAATTACATGGTTCTATTATGACAAGGCGTATATTCGGCGCGTTTTTACGCGACGATTCTCATTATGGGCCGGCCTTAATGCAGTAGGAAATGTTTTGTAATTGTGAAAATGAGTTTAATGTTAATTGTTTTAGACATTCGACAAATGTTACAACTTGTGGAAAAAGTGCAAGTGGCCAAAGTCATCGGAAATAATTGAAGAGCACCTGGGTTCATCGTTGGTTTTACCCGTTGTTACTCGTTGGAACTCTTTGCATGACGCTGTTCAAAAACTACTTTGCTACAAAGAAAAGTTAAATAATCTGTGCGATAAGTTGACTTTGCCACATTTTTCTGCACGAGACATACAGTACCTGGAAATGTACAATTTGTTAATGGAACCCATTGCAAAGGCCCTGGACTTTCTTCAAGGAGAGAGCAACATTAATTATGGTATTTTTATATTTTGGTTCTTTAAAATATAAATTTATATTAATATTATGAAGGATGCATCGTAAAGTCAATACTAGCATTTATCAAAAAAAAAAGCAATCGTTTCGTTAAAACGAGCAAGTTTTTTATCGTTAAAGCATTCATCAAAGCAATTTAATTTCAATAACTAACGATAATGAAATTATCAAAAAAAAAAAACATTATTTCGCTGATTAGCGAAACTAAATTATCAAAACAAGTTCTTTTCGCTGATTAACGTTAACGAAACTGATTCTTAACGCTAACAGAATAATCTTATATTATTTCAGCGTTTGCATTTTGATAATTTAGTTTTGTAAATTACCGAAACCAAATTATTTCGATAATTTCATTTCGTGAATCAACGAAAGAAAATTTTCGTGATAATCAACGAAACGAAATCATTTTGATTTTTTTTTTTTTTGTGAATTAACTAAACGAAACAGATACATACGTTTCTATAGTTGAGCATCTCTGAATATTATTGCAGGATTTTTAATACCAACTCTTGTGACACTGAGCAACAGGCTGCATAAGCTATCCAGATCCCAAGAACTGCAACAGTTATCATCTCTTATTATTAGAATTGAAAAAAGATTAAGAGAAAGGTTCGAACAATATTTCCTGTTGAAGCCTGAGGCAAATATTGCAATTGCAGCAACAGTGCTAACTCAAAGCATCAAAATGAAATGGGTCAAGGTGCTGCTGAGATTAAGTCCAGAATTGCCAGAATTAACTGTCGACAACATAACCAACAGAGTTTTAGAAACTCTTTACAGATTTTACGCCAAAAATTGTAACACATTTAATTTTGAAAGGAAAATTAATAATGTGTCGACTATACCCGATTGGTTTGATTTTACTGATGATGGTGAGCTTATGCGTCCATTTATTTTGTTTTTCACTTTAACAATTTGACTTTGCAGACGATGAAATTGAAGTAAGTTCTTCTCCACAAGAAGAAATAAAGGTTGACCAACGATCCGCAATAAAACATCAGTTCTTTAGCTATTTAAATGATTGCGGAAGTGCTGACGAGATTTACCAAAAGTATGACTTACTAAGGGATGCATTTATTTTTTTTAACACGCCCTTAACGTCTTCGGCTCCAGTTGAACGACTGTTTTCATTTGCCGGGATCGTCAACAGTCCAAGACGGCAATCATTGTCTGATTTTTCTTTTGAAAAATTAGTTGTAATGAAGGCCAATTGTAAATATATGTAAATTATACAACTTTTTTTTGTGCATTGAATGTTTTCTGAATGTATTTGTTTTGTTTATTATTTTTCCACGTATTTTTACTTTTTCTATTGATTTAGGAAGTAAAATGTATTAGTTGTTTTGTTATTGAACTGAATATACCTATGTTTTGTATACAAAAACTACTTAATTTTGTTTTTTTTGTTCAGAATTTCTTTAGCTTTCAAATTTTTTTAAAAATAATCGAAAATAATCAAAAATAATCCTTAAAAGCAGTCAATTATTTTTTTGATTACTTTTGATTATTTTCACTTAATCCTAACTAATCTTAATTATTTTTTGATTATTTGTAATCATAATCAATTAATAATCAGGAATTGTTAAAATGAGAATTATGTAATCAATACCATTCCTTTTCAAATTTAATCTAATTGATTACTAATCGTAATCCAAATTTAACAGCTCTGATTCAAAAAAGGCAAGGGCTTGCTGGCAACAGCTTGCTTTTTAGCGAATGGTGAGCGAGAGAGAGACGATGGAAGGGGACGGGTACCGAGTTGCCTGTGCTCGGTCGACACGCTTTGTGTTGCCATTCTTCTCAATACCGTTATATTGGCTGCAGATTTATTTTGACATTTTTCTTCATACATTGTTTTACATTCCCATATATACATACTAATTAGTCACAAAAAGCGTTATTCAGCGCAGTTTTGAAAAATACAATGGCAGTAAATAACAAATAGCAATCATCAAAATATGCAACCAAAGCATCTCCTTGCTTGTGTATGAAGAACATCAGCAACACTTCAGCAATACCAAAAGAGAATTGCTGATAAAGGCCGTGTGCCAAACGGTTTAAAAAAGCAAATTTTGACAGAGCGATGTTAAATTCTGACAGTTATCGTGGTGAATATGAACGTCACAATTTGCCAATTCGCGTTTGACAATCAATAATGTGAGCACAGGGATGCATGTGCTGTTAACATTCATATTATTTCACATAAATTTATGTTCACAGGCGTTATTTAACACTAAAATATAATATAATGCGAATAATACGCAATATAAATGCATGAAAAACACGTAAAATGAAAATTGATTCACAAAGCATCTGCTTTTGCACGTGCTTTTTCCATACGTCAAAATTTACTACTGTCATAATTTAACTTTTCGTTTGGCACAGCAACATGGAAAACTTTTGTACACCATAGGAAATTTGTTCACCTCATTTTACTCTGACGAAAAATGTTTTCAATTAGCACACAGCCAAAAGCAACAAAAGTTGCCTCTGTATGAATGCAGACTTTGCATGTGTTCTTAAGGGTCAGTTACATAAAGCTTTATTTTGGCTTTACCTCAAACTTTGACTTTGACAGAAAAGTTCAGTATACGTATTTAAACCAAGCATGGCAAATTGGAGACCTCAAAGTTGAAGTGAGGTTGAAATTTGGCAAACTCTCAAATTTTGCTTGCTTTGCTAGCTTTGACAATCAGATGTTGATGAATTTGCTTTAATTAAAGAATAAAAAGTTTGAGGAAATAAATAACGAAAACAAATGTATAAAAGAGAAGCGTCAAGGCGTTCATTGTAGCATACCTCTGAAGTTCGACGCAAAGTTTTGAGGTAGCAAATGTCAGGCGAGGTTAACAAAGCTTTATGTATTTCACCCTTTATAGAGCAGAGTACACCTAGCGACAGCAGCACCACGCGACACGACGCGACGCAATATAATTGATCAAATAGGCAACTATTTGTTCGTGTCGCTAGGTGTACCCGTACCTTAAATAGGAAAAATTAAAAATACAAATTGCCACAGCAAAATGAAAGTGATATTCGGAATCAAATGCCAAAAAATGCCTCAAGAAAAAAACGAGCATATATTTCTTATGCCTGGTCAAGAAATTTTGACGTTTACGGCATTTTCCATTTTAAAGCGGGCTACCCACCTGCCAAGAAATGCCTCAAGAAAAAAACGAGCATATATTTCTTGTGCCTGGTCAAGAAATTTTGACGTTTACCAAATTTTCCATTTTTTTGCAAATTACTCTTATAAAAGTGTACAAAATTTGTTTAGTGAGACACGTTTACCTCAAGAAATATATACGAGCTTATTTATTTCTTGAGGTAAACCGGCGTTGCCAACCATCGAAAAGGACTGTATTTTTTCTTATGAACTGAGTATTGGCTCAAGAAAATTTGACGTGTGAAAACGTTTCTTGACCATTTCTTGAGCGTTTTTTATATGGATTTTGACATTTCTTGGCAGGTGAGTAGCCCGCTTTAGGCAGATTACTATTATAAAAATGTATAAAACATGTGTAGCGAAGAATATACTCATCTTTGCCGTGAATCTGCACGTTTACCACAAGAAATATATACGAGCATATTTATTTCTTGAGGTAAACCGGCGTTGCCAACCATCGAAAATTGTAGTATTTTTTCTACGTGTGAAAACATTTCTTGACCAATTCTTGAGCGTTTTTTTATATGGAGTTTGACATTTCTTGGCAGGTGAGTAGCCCGCTTTAACAATTAATGACGGTGTGACTTGGAATTTGGAATAATAGCTCTTGAATGGGTGTCTGGTTGAAACTCACGATATAGAGTAAAGTGGTGTGAGGACAAAAGTGCCGAAAGTTCTAAGTTTTTCCTTAAGTCCCGTTTACATTGCTATGCTAGATTTTTCGTTCAATTTCATGTTGATTCTGAAAATTGACTCGTGTCAACGGGTCTTTCAAAATTGCATGCAACAAAGTTGATAGTCAGATAGGGGTGTAAAAGTAGGTCGCCTCCCAGTTGGTGCACCCTGGGTAACGCTAAATGACCTACATAGCCTACACGGCTAGTTTCTTGTATTGCCGGTTCTACGAGAACGGTACCAGTACTTGTGCTGTACCCATCGTGCCGAAACGACCCGGGCCGTTTTCTTATATCGACCCGGCCAAGAGCGATACACTCGGGGTGACCCTGTCTGACATTTAGGCAGGGCTACACCTCGCTACAACAACAACAACATAGTCAGCCGACTTTTCTTCAACTTATCATTCAAATTCTGTACAACCCTGGGTTTGTTTACGATTTGGGGGATGTAAATATTTGTCAGATTTTTATAAAAGAAATTGTAAATAAAAAAATTAAAAATAAATTGTTTTTCTTTTAATTGGCGTTTCTTTTTCGTGTTCGACACCAAAACATACAGCACAAAATTGAACAATGTAAACAGCCCTTAAGTAAAGCGATTATATTTCGAGTGCGGGCGAAGAAAAATAAAGTTAAGTACTTGGGAATTCTTCCCAAGATTTATGGAATCACGGCAGCAGTTCCAAAGACGAGGTAAGTTATGCAATTTGTGCTTCTGTGATTTGTAGTTATTCCCCTTGGCTTGCACTGTTGTTGTTGTTGTTGTTGTTGTTGATGTTGTTGTTGTAACGAGGTGTAGTCCTGGGGGTGAATTCTGGTTCTATGAAATGATAACGTGAAAAAAAATGTGTATGAATTTGAAGTTTCTTTTCACAAATTTTGTATGAAATTTCTTTTCATTTTATCATTTCATAGAACCCGAATTTGCCCCCTGCCCAACGCGTATTTTTCCTTAACCTAAATTGTCATCAATATCTTCTAACGGGAGTCCAAGGAAACTAGAAGTTTCAATAGGGTTGGACCAAAGAGAGATGGGTGTTAGAAGAGTGGGCTCAAATGAGTACGTTTCTACGTACTGCCGGTTCTGCGAGAAAGGTACATGTGCTTGCGCAGTACCCTTCGTACCGAAACGACCCAGGCTGTATTTTTTTTATTACAGCCTGGCCAAGAGCAGTACACCCGAAGTGACCCTGTCTAACGTGTCACGATTCCTCCCCCTAAAATTGTCATCCCTGGAGCAGTTCCTTGCAGCAGGGCTGCTCCCTATTCTGTTGTTCCGGTCTGGCGTTGAGCTAAACCCTGGTCCAACAGAATGGTTCTGCTGCGTGTGCCGGAAGAAAATTTATACCAGATGTTCGCATTCGGTGCAATGCACATCTTGTAAAGGTTGGCTACACAAGTCTAGTTGCTCCGGACTAGATCCAAAAACACACCGGCCTCTTAGTTTTTTTAAAACCTTCGTGGCGCCTTGCTGTTCACGTCGTAGAACGTCTCATGGCTCGCGACGCTCCGGCGTAGCACTATCGCCTCCCCTTCGCAATATACATATTGCTCAGCAAACATTGTGTGTTCCCAGATGTAGCTCGCGCCCTAGCGCGCTAACACCTCACACAGCAGCTCATAGCTACTCCCTACGTAGCACATCTATAGATGTTGTGAGCACTGCTGAGCTACAACCCCCGCCCCAAAATATTCTCCTCCCCTCTACTTCTTCCGGTACCGGCACAAGTGTGAATCAAGGCCATCAGCTCCTGGTCCCTCACACTATGTGCACTGTTTGTCGGCACAGAATATATGCGTCCAGAGTGCCATCGGTCAAGTGCAATACCTGCCTTGGCCAATGTCACCTGCGCATATGCTCATGGCTCACAAACAGAAATCTATGGACTGATGCGTATGTTGCGCCGTGTTGTCGAGCTGTGCAGCCCACATTGCCGACAAATTCTACCTCGTTTCCCAACGAGCGGAATTTGTTGCCTTCAGGACTGCGACGACGATCACGGACTAGCATATTACCTCCACGGCGAGCGCACCAGTCCCTGACTCCCAGAGTGACCATTGCCTCTCCCCCGCATTTCAAAATAATGCAATTAAACTGCGATGGTATAACTGGCAAGATTGTGGAGATCACCAAGTTTATGCAGCAAAACTCCATCAAAATTGCTGCAATCCAGGAGACTAAACTTGGCACCCACTCGGATCTCAGAGCGGGTGGTGGCTACCACATTCTCCGGCATGATCGTACGGACGGTGGGGGTGGTCTTGCGTTCATCATCCACCAAACCGTGCGGTATAGGGAATTTGCATTCAACACCGACCAAGAGGACATACCCCTAGAGCGACAGAGTATTGTCATTTCAGCTGGAGGTGTTGATCTCGAGCTGATAAACATCTACATACCTCCCGTCACCTGTTGTCCCAGAAGTTATCGCCCTGATTTAAGCGATTTCCTACGGGGCGATAACCGTGTCATTATGGGCGATTTTAATGCACACCATGACATGTGGCATTCACGCCATTCTGCTGACGGCAGAGGACGGGAAATAGCCGAGCAAATTGACGCTTCCACATTCTGCGCGGTTAACACGGACGCCCCCACGAGGATGGCAGTAAATTGCAGTAGCTCCCCGGACATAACAATTGTTAGTCCGGGTCTAATAAACTGCATAAACTGGCGCCCAATGGTGGCTTTGGCATCAGATCACCTGCCAATCATCCTGTCCGTTGATCGTGCCCCGGATTTCACCACCTCTGAGAAGAGATCCTACGTAAACTTCAGGAGGGCTGACTGGGTTGGCTTTACTGAGTTTACTGAGAGCTCCTTTGGTGCTCTTCCCATACCGACTGACGTACGCCAAGGTGAAAAGGAAATACGTAAGGTCATAAATAGAGCTGCAGCCCTTTTTATACCAGCTGGGAGAATACAAAATATACGGCCAAACTTCCCAACTGAAGCTGCAGCCCTGGCCAATGAACGTGACCATATACGTAGCATCGATCCCACAGACCCACAGATTAGTGGTCTCAACGCGGAAATCAGACGGTTGGTAGATGAACACAAACATGCCAAATGGGAAGAGCATCTGAGGTCTTGTAACCTCTCTACCGGTGTTGGAAAATTATGGTCCACAGTCAAATCCCTGTCAAATTCGACGGGCCCACCAAAAAACGTAGACATCACATTTGGTGATAAGACGTTTAGTGACCCGAAGAAAAGTGCAACGGCCTTTTGCCGACAGTTTGTACCACACCCTGCACAGGACAGGGACAGACGTAGGATCTTCAGGTGTGCGCATAAACACAAAAACAATGCCCCCGTTTCCATCACCGCTACAGAGGTTCGAGTGGCCATCAGGAAAGCCAAAAACTCTAAAGCTATGGGCCCTGACGACATAGCCATGGTGCATTTAAAACACATCGGCGAAGAGGGAGTAAAATACCTCACTACCGTCTTCAATTTGTCCCTGGCCACTTCTGTCATACCTGAAAAATGGAAACAGGCAGTCGTGGTCCCACTACTAAAGCCTGGCAAACCAGCTAACGTAGGGGAGTCTTATCGTCCGATATCGCTCCTCTCGCCAGTAGTGAAGACATTGGAGGCGGTATTACTTCCTCTTTACACATCAAAGTTGAGGTTAGCCGAGCACCAACATGGCTTTAGAAAAATACGGAGCACAACATCTGCTCTAAATGCCATTAACACTCAGATAACTGACGGACTCAACCAGAAAAGCCCTCATCACAGGACGGTTCTAGTTGCTCTTGACCTGTCTCAAGCTTTTGACACAGTAAATCATGGACAACTGGTATCCGATTTGGAAGATTCATCGCTCTCCCCCTGTCTTAAGCGTTGGTCCGCCAATTATCTAAGTGGTCGTCAATCGTCTGTAGTTTTCAGAAACAAAAAATCAAAACCGAGAAAGATTAAACAAGGGGTACCGCAGGGTGGTGTCCTTTCCCCGCTTCTGTTTAATCTTTATATTTCGAGGCTTCCTTCCCCACCAGATGGAGTCTCGATTGTTTCTTACGCAGACGATTGTACGATCCTGGCTTCTGGCACTTCCGTTGATGAGCTATGCTCCAGGATCAATGGTTATCTCCCCTCTCTTGTTGAGTTTTTCAATGCCCGGAGCCTGACATTGTCGCCAACGAAGTCCTCGGCGACACTATTCACGACCTGGACGGCGCAAGTTGGCATGGAGATAGAAATCTACGTAGGCGATCAAAAATTACCTACTGTCTCTCACCCCAAAATCTTAGGGGTAACTTTCGACCCCATGCACAAATTCGCTGCTCATTCAACCGCAATTGTCTCTAAGCTACAAAGCCGCAACAAAATTCTCAAGTCGCTAGCCGGCAGCACTTGGGGTAAAGACAAAGAAACGTTGCTGGCAACCTATAAAGCAATTGGTCGGCCGATCCTGAATTACGCGTCGCCGATATGCGTCCAGAGTGCCATCGGTCAAGTGCAATACCTGCCTTGGCCAATGTCACCTGCGCATATGCTCATGGCTCACAAACAGAAATCTATGGACTGATGCGTATGTTGCGCCGTGTTGTCGAGCTGTGCAGCCCACATTGCCGACAAATTCTACCTCGTTTCCCAACGAGCGGAATTTGTTGCCTTCAGGACTGCGACGACGATCACGGACTAGCATATTACCTCCACGGCGAGCGCACCAGTCCCTGACTCCCAGAGTGACCATTGCCTCTCCCCCGCATTTCAAAATAATGCAATTAAACTGCGATGGTATAACTGGCAAGATTGTGGAGATCACCAAGTTTATGCAGCAAAACTCCATCAAAATTGCTGCAATCCAGGAGACTAAACTTGGCACCCACTCGGATCTCAGAGCGGGTGGTGGCTACCACATTCTCCGGCATGATCGTACGGACGGTGGGGGTGGTCTTGCGTTCATCATCCACCAAACCGTGCGGTATAGGGAATTTGCATTCAACACCGACCAAGAGGACATACCCCTAGAGCGACAGAGTATTGTCATTTCAGCTGGAGGTGTTGATCTCGAGCTGATAAACATCTACATACCTCCCGTCACCTGTTGTCCCAGAAGTTATCGCCCTGATTTAAGCGATTTCCTACGGGGCGATAACCGTGTCATTATGGGCGATTTTAATGCACACCATGACATGTGGCATTCACGCCATTCTGCTGACGGCAGAGGACGGGAAATAGCCGAGCAAATTGACGCTTCCACATTCTGCGCGGTTAACACGGACGCCCCCACGAGGATGGCAGTAAATTGCAGTAGCTCCCCGGACATAACAATTGTTAGTCCGGGTCTAATAAACTGCATAAACTGGCGCCCAATGGTGGCTTTGGCATCAGATCACCTGCCAATCATCCTGTCCGTTGATCGTGCCCCGGATTTCACCACCTCTGAGAAGAGATCCTACGTAAACTTCAGGAGGGCTGACTGGGTTGGCTTTACTGAGTTTACTGAGAGCTCCTTTGGTGCTCTTCCCATACCGACTGACGTACGCCAAGGTGAAAAGGAAATACGTAAGGTCATAAATAGAGCTGCAGCCCTTTTTATACCAGCTGGGAGAATACAAAATATACGGCCAAACTTCCCAACTGAAGCTGCAGCCCTGGCCAATGAACGTGACCATATACGTAGCATCGATCCCACAGACCCACAGATTAGTGGTCTCAACGCGGAAATCAGACGGTTGGTAGATGAACACAAACATGCCAAATGGGAAGAGCATCTGAGGTCTTGTAACCTCTCTACCGGTGTTGGAAAATTATGGTCCACAGTCAAATCCCTGTCAAATTCGACGGGCCCACCAAAAAACGTAGACATCACCTTTGGTGATAAGACGTTTAGTGACCCGAAGAAAAGTGCAACGGCCTTTTGCCGACAGTTTGTACCACACCCTGCACAGGACAGGGACAGACGTAGGATCTTCAGGTGTGCGCATAAACACAAAAACAATGCCCCCGTTTCCATCACCGCTACAGAGGTTCGAGTGGCCATCAGGAAAGCCAAAAACTCTAAAGCTATGGGCCCTGACGACATAGCCATGGTGCATTTAAAACACATCGGCGAAGAGGGAGTAAAATACCTCACTACCGTCTTCAATTTGTCCCTGGCCACTTCTGTCATACCTGAAAAATGGAAACAGGCAGTCGTGGTCCCACTACTAAAGCCTGGCAAACCAGCTAACGTAGGGGAGTCTTATCGTCCGATATCGCTCCTCTCGCCAGTAGTGAAGACATTGGAGGCGGTATTACTTCCTCTTTACACATCAAAGTTGAGGTTAGCCGAGCACCAACATGGCTTTAGAAAAATACGGAGCACAACATCTGCTCTAAATGCCATTAACACTCAGATAACTGACGGACTCAACCAGAAAAGCCCTCATCACAGGACGGTTCTAGTTGCTCTTGACCTGTCTCAAGCTTTTGACACAGTAAATCATGGACAACTGGTATCCGATTTGGAAGATTCATCGCTCTCCCCCTGTCTTAAGCGTTGGTCCGCCAATTATCTAAGTGGTCGTCAATCGTCTGTAGTTTTCAGAAACAAAAAATCAAAACCGAGAAAGATTAAACAAGGGGTACCGCAGGGTGGTGTCCTTTCCCCGCTTCTGTTTAATCTTTATATTTCGAGGCTTCCTTCCCCACCAGATGGAGTCTCGATTGTTTCTTACGCAGACGATTGTACGATCCTGGCTTCTGGCACTTCCGTTGATGAGCTATGCTCCAGGATCAATGGTTATCTCCCCTCTCTTGTTGAGTTTTTCAATGCCCGGAGCCTGACATTGTCGCCAACGAAGTCCTCGGCGACACTATTCACGACCTGGACGGCGCAAGTTGGCATGGAGATAGAAATCTACGTAGGCGATCAAAAATTACCTACTGTCTCTCACCCCAAAATCTTAGGGGTAACTTTCGACCCCATGCACAAATTCGCTGCTCATTCAACCGCAATTGTCTCTAAGCTACAAAGCCGCAACAAAATTCTCAAGTCGCTAGCCGGCAGCACTTGGGGTAAAGACAAAGAAACGTTGCTGGCAACCTATAAAGCAATTGGTCGGCCGATCCTGAATTACGCGTCGCCGATATGGTCGCCGGGGCTTGCTGAGGTTCATTGGAAAAGACTGCAGGCCTGCCAAAATACCGCACTCAGAACCGCCACGGGATGCGTCCTTATGTCTCCAAAACATCATTTACATCATGAGGTGGAAATGCTCCCAGTTTTGGAGCACAATGAAATGCTAAACAAGCAGTACCTGTTGAACTGTTGCAAACCACAACATCCCAACAGACTACTGCTTGAGTATGAGCCACCTCCTAGGACCGTAAGGGCACATGTACGTGAGCATTTTGATGAGATCCGGCACCTCACACTTTCGCCGTTTGATCCAAAGGTACATACGCAGGCCCTGAAGCACATCCATGACACGTCCGTTGCGTCTTATGTCTCGCTCTGTCCACTGAACGCCGTTTTGCACGCCAAACCACCTCGCGTCGCGGCTGAGGAGCGTCATCTTCCTCGAGAGACAAGGGTCACTCTGGCTCAATTACGCTCTGGATACTGTAGCAGGTTAAACTCCTACTTATCCAGACTAGACCTTGACGTGCCGAATGAATGTCCGGCATGCGGCTCGTCACCCCATAATACCAATACCGGCATGTAAGACATTGTTTAGCGGACAGAGCGCAGAGTAATGGCCAACAGACGTTGTAAGGATATGCCCCTAGGCCTGTTTATGCACCTGTAGATCAAACGGCGTTGTTATATAGTGCCGGATCTCATCAAAATGTTACGGAATGAGTTCAAGAAGTTGTCTACCGGGATGCTGTGGTTTACAGCAATTCAGTACTGCTTGTTTAGCATTTCATTATGCTCGCTAACTGGAAGCATTTCCACCTCATTGTGTATATGAGATATAGGTGACATAAGGACGCACCCCGTAGCGGTTGTGAGCGCGGTGTTTTGACAGGCCTGAAGCTGATTCCAGTGAACGTCTGCAAGCCCCGGCGACCATATCGGCGACGCATAGTTCAGGATCGGCCGACCAATTGCCTTGTACGTTACCAACAACGTTTCTTTGTCTTTACCCCAAGTACTGCCGGCTAGTGATTTGAGGATTTTGTTACGGCTCTGTAATTTTGAGAAAATGGGCAGAATGGGCAGCGAAAGTGTGCATGGTGTCGAAAGTCACTCCTAAGATTTTTGGATGAGCGACAGTAGGTATTTTATGATCACCTACATAAATTTCTAGTTCCATTCCAACCTGCGTTGTCCACGTCGTGAATAGGGTCGCCGAAGACTTTGTTGGCGACAATGTCAAGCTTCGGGCGGTGAAGAACTCGACTAGAGAGGGGAGATAGCCATTTATTATAGAGCACAGCTCATCAACGGAAGTACCAGTAGCCAATATCGTGCAATCGTCTGCGTAAGAAACAATCGTAACTTCTTATGGTGGAGGAGGAAGCTTCGAAATATAGAAGTTAAACAATAACGGGGAAAGGACACCACCCTGTGGTACCCCTTGTTTGATCTTCCTGGCTTTAGATTTTTGTTTCTGAATACAACAGACGACCGACGACCACTGAGATAATTGGCGGTCCAACGCTTGAGACAGGGGGGGAGTGACGAGTCTTCCAAATCGGATACAAGCTGCCCATGATTTACTGTGTCAAAAGCTTGACTCAGATCGAGTGCAACTAGAACCGTCCTGTCATTAGGTCTGTTTTGAGTTAGACCGTCAGTTATCTGAGTGTTTATGACATTTAGAGCAGATGTTGTGCTCCTGCCTTTCCTGAAGCCATGTTAGTGCTCGGCTAACATCAAGTGTGATGTGTAGAGCGGGAGTAGGGCCGCTTCAAATGTCTTTACTACTGGCGAGAGGAGTGATATCGGACGATATGACTCCCAACGTTAGCTGGCTTGCCAGGCTTTAGTAGTGGGATCACAGTTGCCTGCTTCCATTTGTCGGGTATGACAGCTGTGATCAAAGACAGATTGAAGACGGCAGTTAAATATTTGACTCCCGCTGGGCCGATATGCTTGAGATGCACCATGGCTATGCCATCAGGGCCGATGGCTTTGGAATTTTTGGCCTTCCGGATGGCCTCTTGAACCTCTGTAGCGGTGATGGGAACGGGGGCATAGTTTTTGTTTTATGCGCGCGCCTGAAGATTCCACGTCTTGTCCTATCTTGCGCAGGGTGTGGGACATACTGTCGACAAAAGGCCTGCGCACATTTCCTGGGGTCATTTAATGTCTTGTCACCAAAGGTGATGTCGACATTTTTTGGTGGACCCGAAGGATTCGACAAGGACTTGACGGTGGACCATAATTCCCCAACACCGGTAGAGAGGTTACAAGACCTAAGGTGCTCCTCCCATTTGGCTTGTTTGCGTACGTTAACCTGCCGCCTGATTTCCACGTTGAGATCACCGATCTGTGGGTCAAAGGGATTGATGTTGCGTATGAGGTTACGTTCATTGGCCAAGGCTGCGGCCTCAGCTGGGAAGTTAGGCCTGATATTTTTTATGCTACCAGCTGGTATAAAACGGGCTGTAGCCTTTTTAATGACCTCACGTATGTTACGCTCGCCGACGTGTACATCAGTGGGAATGGGAAGATCACCAAAGGAGCTCTGCGTGAATTCCAAAAAGCCGATCCAATAGCCTTTTTGAAATTCACGTATGTTTTCTCCGACGTTATGAAATCCGTGGCACGATCGACGGACAGGATGATAGGCAGGTGGTCGGATGACAAGGCCACCATAGGTTGCCAGTTTATGCTGTTAATTAACCCCGGGCTAACAATAGTTAAGTCTGGGGAGCTACTGCAGTTAACAGCCATCCTTGTTGGGGTGTCTCCGGTCACAGTACAGAAAGAGGAAGTGTCAATTTGCTCGGCTAATTCCCGTCCTCCGCCGTCCACAGAAAGGTGTGAATGCCACATATCATGGTGGGCATTAAAATCGCCCATGATGATACGGTTATCGCCACAAAGAAACGCCCTAAGGCCAGGACGATAACTTCTGGGGCAGCAGGTGAAGGGTGAGTCTCTTTGGTCAGTGTTGATATCAAATTCCCTTTACTGCACCGTATGGTGAACAAGGAACGCGAGACCACCTCCGCCGTCCGTACGGTCATGCCGGAGAACGTGGTAGCCTCCACTCACTCGGAGATTCGAGTGGGGACCAAGTTTTGTCTCCTGGATTGCAGCAATTTTGATTTCATGTAGCTGCATAAATGTGGTTATCTCCGCTATCTTGCCGGTCAAGCCGTTGCAGTTAAATTGCAACAATTTAAATTGCGAAGGAGAGGCAATGGCCACTCTGGGAGTTAAAGACTGATGTGTACGCCTAGATGGTGGTAGGCTAGGTCGCGATATTGATCTCCGTTGCAGTCCTGAAGCCGGCGGATTTCGTTCATTATTAGATGAGTGTACATCAGTCGGCGTTGAGGGCTGCACAACTCGACAGCAAGGCGCGACAAACACATCAGTCCAGAGATTTCTGTTTGCGAGCCCAGAACATATGCGTAGGTGACATCGGCCTAGGCAGGAATTGCACTTGACCGATGCCACAGACGCATACATATATCCTATGCCGACATACAGTGCACGAAGAGTGAGGGACCAGAAGTTGATGGCCTTGACTTGCATTCGTGCTAATGCCGGAAGAAGTTAGTAAGGGGTTCAGAGACGGGGCTGAAGCTCGGTAGTGCTAAAAGCATCAACTGATGTGCTACGAAGAAAGTAGCCATGAGTAGATGCTTGTGATGTTGACGCACTAGGAAGCGAGCTACAGCCGGGAACACACATATTCTGCTGGGCAATATAAGTATTGCAGGTGGTTGAGACTTGATTTATGGAAGGCGATAATGCAACATTAGAACGTGGCTTGCCTCGGGACGTCCTAGGACGTGAACAGCAGGGCGCCACAAAACTTTTGAAGAAACTAGTGGGCCGGTGTGTTTTAGGATCTAGTCCGGAGCAGCTAAATTTATGCAACCAACCTTTGCATGATGCACACTGTACTGAGTGGGATCGTCTTGTGTATATTTTCTTCCGGCAAACGCAGCAGAACCATTCTCTTGAGAATAAGGAGCAGCCGTGCTGCAAGGGGCTGTTCCGGGGATGACAATAGGTGAGGGAATCGTGACGCGTTAGACAGGGTCACTTCGAAATGTATTGCTCTTGGCCGGGTCATTATAAAAAAAAAACAACCCGGGTCGTTTCGGTACGAAGGATAATGTACAAGTACAAATCCCGTTCTCGCAGAACCGGCAATACGTGAAATGTACTCTTGCACTCTGGGGTAGCGGATTTGCCATACCCCATCGTTAAACCAAGGCAAATAAAACACTCACTTACTCCATTTCCTGCGTTTGGACTGGTTCTTGTCTGTGACCTGGTAACTTTTTTTCGCTTCTTTTAAAATTTTTCAGATCACCAACACAACACCTAGGAAGACACTGCTAACCGCTCAGTACTCACACCGAAGACACCAGAGGCAAGTCAAAACCAAGTGCCCACTACCACACCACCTTTACTAACACCTCAACACGCTGAACAACACCAGCACGATACCACCAAATCCAAACCAACAGGAGTTCTCACGGGGCACCATACCAACATCCACACTTCGCTCTCACCTTGAGGTATGCAACATTAGGCCCCGAAGGTAATGCTACAACAACAACGTCACTAATAGCGGCCAATCCTTCACCAGCACAACAACAACAACAACCATCGTTCCAGACACATCTGTATGCCCGGATTCCAACTCTTGAAGACAGGTCGAAGAACCAAATAGAAGCAGTATTTTATAACTAGAATTTGTTTGTTATATATTTATTTATTTATTTAAAGTCGACAAAAACATAGCGCGGTCGACACAAAAGATATACACATAGGTACAAAAGATAAAAATTTAAAAATTACATACTTAATTACATGCAAATTTACAAAAAAATAGTGTTTACAATATCATCTTAATTCTAAACAACAAATTATTATAATAGAAAAACCAGCGATCGAGTCTTTAACATCAAATAAAATTATGGTGGACTTCATGAGACTCGGGTAAACAATGCTTTAGATTCCGATCGGCACGCTGTCGGAATGCGCAGGGATTCCGATCAGCGCAGAGACGGCAGGTCGTGATACTAATCCAAATATTATTTGACGTTGTTGGAATGCAATCGATTTCAATCAACTCAGTAGGCGGCAGTCCAAAGACCCTTCGGATGAATGTATTAGATTCTAGTCTGCGCGTGACAGGTCGCGTTTCAAATAGAGTTATTAACGTTGTTGGAATGCAATCAATTACAATCAACTCAATCAGTGACTATCCTAAGGTTAGAAAGCACTCGTTTCTAATCCATTATCACTCCGTAAATTGTGTGTGATTATTTCAAGTATTGCATTACGCAAAGTACTGAAAGTACATTGAATACTAATACAGCTATACAAGTCATTGTAGTATGAGCACCAAATGCGCAGAGGATCGTGTTTGGCAAAGTTTAGAATAAATGGGCAAGTGAAAGGGAACGTAATATCGGAATATTCTGACAGGTACAGCAAATTCAATCGGCCGAGAAGTTCGGAAGAATCTATCTCACCTATTATCAGTTTATGGAGGAACATTGCTCCAAGTAAAATTCTTCGATTTTCCAGAGACGGTAAGCGAATAAGAAGAACCCTACTTGTGTAAGATGGAAGATGACGATTCGAATCCCCATTGAGGCCGCGAAGCGCAAAGATTAAAAATTGTTTTTGAACTGACTCAATTCGGTTTATATGGGTTTGATAAACAGCACACCACACACATGAGCAATACTCAAGATATGGACGAACAACGATGTGTAAAGGACCTGTAAGATACGGGTCGTCAAACTCTTTAGCCCACCTCTTTACAAATCCAAGTACAGCCATCGCCTTGGTGGAAATATACGAGATATGCATTTTAAAATTCAGTTTTGGATCAAAAAGAACACCCAGATCATTTACACTAGAGATACGCTCCAAAGGGGTGCTATTTAGCATATAAGGTTTTAAAACTGTTTTTTTTGTGAATACCTAGTGATCGCGCTCGATAGGGAATGTATGTGAGCATATATGTTTGTAGTTTATTTTTTTTTTGCAACAGGTGCTCAAGAGCGATGGTACCAGAGCAGCGGACCGACCAGATGAGTGCAAATACATTAAAACACATAAGGTCGAACCTTTGGGAAAGTAAACCAAGTAGCTTTTTTGTCAAATTTTGCAAGCACTGCAGTCTTGCGGGATTCATGACATATTATAGTAGTTGTTTAAAAAAGGGTCATTAAATTTTAGTCGTTTTAAATTTAAATTTTCGTTCTTTTTGTAAAACGATGTAAATAAAAAAACCGCGTGTAGCCAGTACACGCGAAATAAGTTAACTTCTTGAATTCAGAAATAACGAAATATGAATAAGGTGCATTCGAGAATGGTTTAGATTCACAATTTCTTACTATCGGGAGGTGGACCAGGGGGTCACTCTGTATTCTAATCTTCATTCCTTTTTAGCGATAACTAATTGGAAACCCCAAGGGAGTTCAAGTCATCCTCCACCTGTTGTTTCCATGTCAGTCGAGGCCTCCCTCTTCCTCTGCTGCCGAATTCGGGTGTCGATAGGAAAACTTTCTGTGCTGGAGCTTCTTTTTCCATTCGCATAACATGACGCAGCCAGCGGAGCCTTTGGGCTTTAATCCGCTGAACTATGGTCGGGTCTGCGTAAAGCTCGTACAGCTCATCGTTAAATTTTCTTCGATACTCGTCGTTGGCATCACGGGAAAGACCATAAATCTTCCGAAGAACTTTTCTCTCAAATACTCTAAGGGCCATCTTATCTTCTCTTGACACTGTCCATTATTCCGAGCCGTACATCAGGACTGGTAGTGATTCTCCTTTGGATTTCTAGACTGATATTAATTTCGGTCTTAATGCTGGTTCCCAAATAGACGAATTCCCTCACCGTTTCAAACTTGTAGCCACCAACCGTTGCAACGGTGGCTTGGCTGTCAAGGCGCAGGTCCGCCGATTCTTTCTTTGATGACAGCAGATACTTCGTCTTGTCTTGCGCGGTTGTTGAGACCAATGATATCAAATATATGTAGAAGATTGTGCCATCGCGGTTTAGCTCTGTTGCTCGAATTATCTTCTCCAGCATCAGGTTGAAGAAATCGCACGAAAGGGTGTCGCCCTGTCTGAAGCCTCGTTTGGTTTCAATGATATCAAATATATGTAGAAGATTGTGCCATCGCGGTTTAGCTCTGCTGCTCGAATTATCTTCTCCAGCATCAGGTTGAAGAAATCGCACGAAAGGGAGTCGCCCTGTCTGAAGCCTCGTTTGGTTTCAAATGGCTCAGAGAGGTCCTTCCCGATTCTGACGAAGCTGTTGGTATTGCTCGGCGTCATTTGGCAAAGCCGTATAAGCTTTGCAGGGAAGTCAAATTCAGACATGGCGGTATACAGGCAACTCCTTTTACCACGTCGCCATTATTGTCCTTACAGGAACTTGCCCCGGTCTTTACACCTTCCGTCATCCGCCGGATCTTTTCATAGAATTTTCGGGCATCATTCCTGTCAGCCAGCATCTCAAGCTCCTCCCACTCACGCCTTTCGGCCTCACGTTTCTTTTTTCTGAAAAGGCGTATCTCTTCCTTCTTCGCCTCACGATATCGTAGTATACGCACGTCCAGAACGGTGGAGCTGTGTCTGCCGTCGATCATGACATGATCAATCTGGTGTCTTGTTCTTTGATCAAGGGACAGCCAGGTCGCTTGGTGTATCTGTTTATGCTGGAACCTGGTACTACTGGTGACCATAATGCGAGCAGCGGCGAAGTCAATCAACCTAGTGCCGTTGGGAGATGTTATATCGTGGAGACTAAATTTCCCAACTGTAGGACCAAAGCTCCTTCCTTGCCCACCTTGGCATTAAAGTCGCCTAGCACGATTTTGATATTATATTGGGGGCAGCGATCATAGGTCTGTTCCAGTTTATCGTAGAAGGAGTCCTTCTCTGCATCGTCCGCCTCCTCAGTCGGCTCATAGGCGCAGATAAATGTTATGTGGAAAAACCTCGCCTTGATTCGGATCGCAGCGAGACGCTCGTCCACAGGGGTGAACGCTGGTACTTGGTGGCGAAGTCCCTTTCCCACCACGAATCCTACACCACGCGATTTGCTGCGAGTCTGGCCACTGTAGTATACGTCACAAGGTCTGATGATCGTCTTTCCTTGTCCCGTCCATCGCATTTCCTGCAGGGCGGTGATGTCGGCCGTTAGCGAGGACATCAACCAGTCGGGCAGCGGTACCTTCCCTGGAAAGGGTCCGGACATTCCAGGTACATGCCCTAATATCCTTCTCATTGTCCTTACTTCGTTTTACCGGGTCGCCGACATTAAAGGGGGTTCTCATCCGAGGCTTTGACAAATTTGTTTTCATTGGAATTATGTTTTTTACGTGGCGGGTCCCAAACCCAGCGCAAAGCCCGCTTCGGGGTTTTTGGAAAATATCTACACATTTATATAGCGAGCCGCTTGCTTGAAGACAGACGCCCGCTTGAGCAGCACCTCATGGTGAACAGACGCTGCGCAAAAGACCTCGGTGAGCCCTTAAACCAAGTATGTCAGAGTGGCCCCTCCGGGGCTCCCTCTCTTTCTGCCGCGAGCCTAGATAGCTCACGTTTCCCAGAGTGTACGAACGGGGACGCAAGAGTCGGGATTGGGCAAGGTCGCACAGCAACCACCCCCATTATACTCTCACTAAGTATGCCGTTTGCCACATGCAAACTAATGCTGAAGGAGCACACACTCCGTCAAGCCAACGAAAGAAATTTTAATGAAAAAGATTGGTTTCGATAAAATCAAGAAGATGCGCGAGAAGCGAAAAATAATGAAACGAATTCATCAGAAGATAGTGTCAACTATCGTAACACTCAAGGGAGACAAACGCTTCTTCGCGAAAACAAAGATTGGAGGAAAAGATGTTCTAGCTTTACTAGATTCGAAGGCTGGCGCGAGTTGTTTAGGGAAAAATTACAAATATTTGGTGGACGGCAGAGAAGATAGCATCATAAGGGTGATTAATCAGAATATTCGTACGGCAAATGACGGGGAAACGCCCGTAGTAGGTGCTATCTCTCTGTCGGTCTTATGGGAAGGAGAAGTTAAGAATCTCGAATTCCTAATAGTGCCAGGCCTCCAACAAGATGTATATTTAGGGGTAGACTTTTGGCAGGCTTTCGACCTGGATGTTGTTAGTCGAGGAACGATGGTGCGTCCTACCCGCACTGCCGTCGCAGAGGGCGATTTATTGTTCGATGCCGTGCAACATATCCTGACCAAAGAGTAAAGTGTTGCCTTAGAAAGTGTCAAGGCGCAGTACCCATCTTTTGCTGTCTTGGGGTTAGAGAAGACCAACGTGGAGGAACACGTGATTGAAGTTTTTGATGAGAATCTCCCAGTGAAACCGAGACACTATCCGATATCACCAGCGATCCAAAATCATGTTTTTGCAGAGCTAGAATGGATGTTGGGTCTAGGGGTGATCGAGGAGAGCAATAGCAGTTGGAGCTCTCCCGTATCACTGGTGATAAAAGGTGAGAAGAAGCGTCTCTGTCGATGACGAGGAAAGTGAATGAGCGGACGATAAAGGACGCTTATCCACTTCCGAGCATCGATGGGATTCTCAGCCGACTCCAAAACACGAGGTTCATTTCTGCCATCGACCTGTAAGATGCCCTTTGGCAAATACAACTAAAAAAGAAGTCCCGAGAGAAAACCGCGTTTACAGTGCCAGGGCGTCCCCTTTACCATTACACAGTCATGCCGTTTGGGCTGTGTAATGCCGCAAAAAGAATGTGTAGATTGATGGACAAGGTTATACCCGCTTCTTTACGTTATAGTGTTTTTGTTTATTTGGACGATTTGTTAGTGTATTCTGTAGTTTTCGCGTCTCATTTAGTGTTGTTGGAAAAGGTCGCTAAGTGTTCACGTGAAGTTAACCTCACAATAAATGTCGAGAAAAGCAAGTTTTGTTTCAAGGAAGTTATGTACCTAGGTTACGTAGTGGGCGACGGGTGCATCCGAACCGATGCGAACAAGGTTGCGGCTGTGAGGGATTTCCCCGAACCTAAAACGCCAAAACAGCTCAGACGGTTCTTAGGGATGTCAGGCTGGTACCGACTTTTTATCCAAGACTACGCAACCATTGCAGCACCGACGTCTCACAAAAGAAAAAATCAAAAAGTTTACGATGACCGACGAAGCAAGGAGTTCGTTCGAACGACTAAAGGAGAGCTTAATCTCCGCTCCCGTACTGGTACACCCTGACTTTGGCAAACGATTTTACATCCAGTGCGATGCTTCAACCGACGGAGTGGTCGGGGTACTCTTTCAGTTAGACGACGAGAACAACGAGAGACCAATAGCTTACATTTCCGCCAAACTAAATAAGGCGCAGCGTAATTACAGCATCACCGAGCTGGAGTGCTACGCTGCGGTGATAAGTGTGAAACGATTCAGGCCGTACGTCGAAGGTTTACCCTTCACGATCATCACTGATCACGCGAGTCTCAAATGGTTGATGAACCAAAAAGACCTTTCTGGGAGACTTGCGCGGTGGAGTTTAAAACTTCAGCGGTACGACTTTGAATTCGAACACATAAAAGGAGCACTCAATGTAGTACCCGATACGCTGTCGCGATCGCACATGGAGGAAATAAAGCTATCAGACAGACTAATGGACGTTGACTTAGACTCGGACTACTTTAAAACTGAAGAGTATGACGAACTTTGGAAAACGATGACTGAGAACCAAGACAAACTTCCAGAACTTGATGTAAGGATAAAATCCATCAATTATTAGCGTAACGTAACTTGTTACGTTACGTCACATCTGGCAATGCTCTTTAAGCAATGTCGTATATATCATTGTGAATGGATGCTTTTATTGTTAGAGCGAATAAGATATATATATGTATTAGTATGTAAGCGCTATGCAGGTATTAAGAAGAAAAGAATAAAATAATGAAAGGACACGAATGGCAGGTGGCCATCGACAACTGCCATTCGCGACCCGCCATTCTGATTTTCACACTTCAACAAAGCGGTTCAATTTTATTTCACACCGAAGGTAGTGTTCGCGAAAAATAAATTAAACATTATTAAAAAATGAAGGAAGATGGCGTATGGCGGCGTAGGCCCCCAAGATGCAGGACACAGCTCGGGTAAGCTGCGGAGAACCAAACACTTGGTGCTTGCCCATATTGGACGAGGTGGCTGGCGAAGCACCTGTCGGCAGCGCGCTTAGGTACGTGCGCAATATGGCGACCGTGCAGCGAGCCGGAGCCCGAGGTGATGTTAAATTTTTGTGGCGGTTTTTGGAGACAGAGTTCGAGTGGCGTGAGTACAAGCAACAAGTGCTAGTGTGTGTGGTGGAAAAAAAAATAAAATCTTTTTGAAAATTAAAATAAAAATTTATCTAAATTAAATAAAGCCTACAGAAATAAAAAAAATTAAAATTTATACTAAATATAATAAAACAGTCTAATTTCTACAGAAATAATTTAAAACTTTTTCAACTAATTGCTACAGAAATAATTGGAAAAATTCTTCTACTATAATAAAATAAAACTAATTATAAGGAGATAATCTAAAACTTAATTTATTATAATAAAATAAAACTAATTTTTACAGAAATAAAAAAAAAAGTCTTCTATTATAATAAAATAAAACTAATTTCTACAGAAATAATGCAACATAACTAAATGATCTAAAATCTACTGATACATACATATTTTAATACGAGCAACTAAATATACGGAAATAATTGAAAAATCTACGAACATAATACATTAAACTAAAAAAAAAGTACAGAAGTAAATTTTCATTAAAACGGCTATAAAGTAAGAAAATAAGGCTACGAAAGTAAAACCAAATCTACGAATATAAATCTAAAAACTAAAAATACGGAAATAATAGAAACTTTAAATAGATATAATAACAGATTCTAAAGGAAACAGAAGTAAAATCAACTTTTTAAATCGTCAGTAAACTGTACGCATTAGCCAGCGCGATAACGGCGCAGAATCAAGAAAATAACGGCTTCATCGAGCCACCACACAACAGTTAGCCACACACACTTAAAACGCCTCGCCACACAATCGTCAAGCAGCAACAAATAACCAAGGGCTTCGGCACCAGCAGCAGCAGCACACCAAAGAAGAAGCGGCAGTGGTAGCAGCGGCAGCGTGATAGAAGCCGGCAGCAGAATAAGTATTTATGTCTACATATGTAGTTTTTTTTCCCCTTACGGTTTTTTCTGCTTATGTACATGTAAATATTTAGGACATTTTTCTCAATTTCAAGTTATTTCTTTTATAATTTATATTCAAATTTTTCTCGTTTTGATAATTACACATATTTATTATATACATAAATTATTTTAATTATTTTATGTATATTATATATAAGTATATTATTAATATATATGTGTGTTATTACACATATATATTATAATTATCAAATCGATTAGAATTTTTCCTTCAATTCAATTTTCCTAATTTTTCAATTTAAATTTTTCTTATTTTCCAATTTAAATTTTTTTCAAATTTTGGATTTTTTTGAAACGGTGGTTCCGCATAACCGAATACACATTTTTACGATAAACGGTGGTCCTGTACAACAACCAAATATATACGTTTTTGATTACACGGTGGTACTGTATAACAACCAAATATATACATTTTGAATAAAAACGGTGCGTCCGTTTCTATAGCCCAATCCATACATTCATCAATATTTTGCATTTTAAATTTTTTTCAGTCAATAATAAAATAAATCAATAGTTTTTCAGTTTAATAGATTCTTGTGCCTTTTGTGAATCGCCTCGTTGTTACTTAAATTAAAATTTCATTTTGCCCAAAATAAACTTTAATACAATTTCAGTCATTTTAAATTTCGAACAACTCTAAAGCCTCAAATAGTTTTCTCAAGTTAAAAGTTTTCCGAATATATTTAATGTAGTTGATTTAAAGTCAGTTTAATTCAAATTTTTCGTCATTGTTTTAAGTTCATATGGAACTTAGGAGCAATAAGACAGTTGCCAGGAATTCCAAGTCCGACTCCGATTCCGATTCCGAATCCATAAATTCAAATTCAGGCTCTAACAGTTCATCTGCATCATCGACCTCTACGGTCATAAATCAGGAAAATAGGCTTTCATTGTCGCAAGACTTTGTCGGTTTCGGAGACTCAAATAGTGTTAGCCAAAATTCTTCAAATATAAACTCTAATCTTAACGATCAAAACAGTGATAATTTAAATTCAAATTTTTTCAACCAACTTTCGGATCTGAACGATCAAAACATGGCAACACCAGAGCAAAAGAAATCTTTCATTAGCATGTGTGCTACCATTATACGAGAAAACTATAGCGGTGATCCTCTAGCACTTGAATCATTTATAGATAAAATTACATTAATAGAAGATTTAACCGATGAAAATTTAACTACAACTTTTATAGCATTTTTGAAATCCAAACTTGAGGGTAAAGCGCGTGAAGCGATTCCAACCGAGGTAAACTCCGTTAGTCAAATTAAAGCCGCGTTACGAAATAGAATCAAACCCGACAACTCGAAAGTTGTCGCGGGCAAAATCGCGTCTTTACATGTTAACAATAACTATACGGAATTTGCCAAGCGTGTTGAGGAATTATCCGACTCATTAGAACGTTCTTTGATCATTGAAGGTATGACACAAACAAAAGCGCACTGAAATGGCTGTAGAACAAACAGTAAATGTTTGTAGGCTGAACACTCGTTCAGAATTAGTCAAATCAATTTTAGCGTCAACTACTTTCAGTGATTCAAAGGACGTAGTTGCAAAAATGATAGTTGAGCGTAATAATGAGGTTAAAGAACGCCAAGTGCTAGCGTTTCACTCGCGTGTAAATAGGTCAAATAATTTTCGAGGAGGCTATAGAGGACACAATTTCAGTAACAGGCAAAATTTTAACACTAATCGATTCAATAACAATGGTCGATACAATAGTAATTTTTTAAACAATCATAGATACAACAACAACAGTAGAAGAGGCAATAATAGTACCAATTTCAATAACAATAATTCGAGTAGTCGGTCTAGTAACAGAGGAAACAATAATAACAGACGTGGAAATTCGAATGCTAATGTGCGTGCTTTAAACGCGGAAGTCCGAATTTTAAATGAAAACGTACCTAAAAACGCTGTTTACTGTCTGAACCTTAACTATTCCGATTTCATTGAATTAAAATGTAGTGATTCTTACAATCCATGCACTTTTCTAGTAGACTCTCAAGCTGATATTTCCTTAATTAAATTTTCAAGTTTAAATTCCAAAATTCAAATTAACGGTAAAGATATAATTAACATAACAGGTGTAACAACAGATACGGTTTCAACATTAGGTACAATAGATACAAATTTAATCGCATCCAATTTTTTCATTCCGCATAAATTACACGTAGTAAACGATGACTTTAACATACCTTCTGACGGAATACTCGGCAAAGATTTTTTAAAAACATATAAGTGCATAATCGACTATGCAAACAATAGCATCACAATTAGCATTGGCACAGAAAATCATAGTATTAAAATTTTACACGGTACGACTACCGATTCTTTAGTAATTCCTCCTAGATGTGAAGTTTATCGTTTATTTAACTTGGAAAAATCAGAAAATCCCGTTTTTGTAGACTCGCAAGAAATTTGTAGTGGCGTTTTTACGGCAAAGTGCATTGTTGACACACATAACCCAAAGTTTTGAATATTACAAATGAGGTGAAATATGTCAACAATTGCAACATAATTACCGAAGAAATTACCAACTACAACGTCTACAAAATCAAGGACACTTCAGATAATCCAAAACGTTTAGAAGAATTAAAAAGTATTTTAGAAAAACAAATGCCTAACTATGCCAAATGCCAATTGCTCGATTTATGCCTTAAATATGCCGATGTATTCGCGTTAAAAACAGACCGTATGACTCTTAACAACTTTTACGAACAAAAACTACGGCTAACAGACAAAACACCAGTTTACATTAAAAACTATCGCTTGCCTTATTCACAACGCGAAGAAATTAATAAAAAGGTCGACAATTTGTTAAAAAATGATTTAATTGAGCCAAGTTTTTCAAATGAGTGTAATGGAGTGTGGTTGCTGAGTGACCTTGCTCAATACCGACTCTTGCGTCCTCGTTCGTGCACTCTGGCCAACGTGAGCTACCTAGGCTCGCGGCAGAAAGAGAGGGAGCCCCGGTGGGGCCAATCTGACATACTTGGTTTAAGGGCTCACCGAGGTCTTTTTCGCAGCGTCTGTACACCATGAGGTGCGGCTGTAAGCGGGCGTCTGTCTTGGAGCAAGCGGCTCGCTATATAAATGTGTAAATCCTTGCCAAAACCCCGAAAACGGGTTGTGCGCTGGGTTTGGGACCCGCCACGTAAAAACCAATTCCAATGAAAAGAACAAAAATCAAGCCTCGGATGAGAACCCCCTTTAATGTTGATGACCCGGCAAAACGAACACAGGATAATGAGAAGGATATTAGGGCATGTACCTGGAATGTCCGGACCCTTTCAAGGGATGGTACCGCTGCCCGACTGGTTGATGTCCTCGTTAACGCAAAGGCTGACATCACCGCCCTGCAGGAAATGCGATGGACGGGACAAGGAAACACGACCATCGGACCTTGTGACGTATACTACAGTGGCCAGACACGCGGCAAAGCGCGTGGTGTAGGATTCGTGGTGGGAAAGAGACTTCGCCGCCAAGTACTAGCGTTCACCCCCGTGGACGAGCGTCTCGCTGCGATCCGCATCAAAGCGAAATTTTTCAACATAACATTTATCTGCGCCTATGCGCCGACTGAGGAGACGGACGACGCAGAGAAGGACTCCTTCTACGATAAACTTGAACAGACTTATGATCGCTGCCCCCAACATGATATCAAAATCGTGCTCGGCGACTTTAATGCGAAGGTGGGCAAGGAAGGAGTCTTTGGTCCAACAGTTGGAAAATTTAGTCTCCATGATATAACATCCCCCAACGGCACTAGGTTGATTGATTTCGCCGCTGCTCGCAATATGGTCATCAGTAGTACCAGGTTCCAGCATAAACGAATACACCAAGCCACATGGCTGTCTCCTGATCAAAGAACAAGAAACCAGATTGATCATGTCATGATCGACGGCAGACATAGCTCCACCGTTCTGAACGTGCGTACCCTTCGTGGTCCCAATATCGACTCGGACCATTATCTTGTTGCAGCCAAGATACGCACACGCCTCTGTGTAGCAAAGAAAGTGCGCACAGTAACGGAAGGAAAGTTTGACGTCGAGAAGCTGCGCACGACACAGACAGCTGACAATTTCTCCACTCGACTCTCACACCTGCTATCGGAGAGCAATCCTCGACCTAACGATGCTACCGAGCAATGGAAGCATATCTCTCACTCATTACGTACCGCCGCTGAGGCCACTATAGGATTCCAGCGAGCCCGCAAAAACAACTGGTACGATGAGGAATGCAGCACTGCCTCGGACAAAAAGGACGCTGCCTACAGGGAGACGTTGCGAACGGGCGCAACCCGCAGTGTATGGCAACGCTATCGTGAGGCGAAGAAGGAAGAGAGACGCCTTTTCAGAAAAAAGAAACGTGAGGCCGAAAGGCGTGAGTGTGAGGAGCTTGAGGCGCTGGCTGACAGGAACGATGCCCGAAAATTCTATGAAAAAATCCGGCGGATGACGGAAGGTTTTAAGACCGGGGCAAGTTCCTGTAAGGACAATAATGGCGACCTGGTAACCGACGTACAGAGTGTACTTAAATTATGGAGGGAGCACTTCTCCTCACTGCTAAATTGCGAGGGAGACGTCGAACCCGATACCCCAATCCCTGACGATGGAAAAGTCGTCCCACCACCTGACTATGATGAAGTGAGGATAGCTATATCCCGGCTCAAAAACAACAAAGCGCCTGGAAAAGACGGACTACCCGCCGAGCTGTTCAAACATGGAGGCGAAGAGCTGGTAAAAAGCATGCATCAGCTCTTATGCAGAATATGGTCAGACGAGTGCATGCCTCCAGATTGGAATTTAAGTGTGCTCTGCCCAATCCACAAGAAAGGCGATCCCGCTAACCGCACCAACTACCGCGGAATCAGCCTTCTTAATATCGCATATAAGGTTCTTTCTAGCGTATTGTGTGAAAGACTGAAGCCCATCGTAGACAAGCTGATTGGACCTTATCAGTGTGGCTTTAGACCTGGTAAGTCTACCATCGACCAGATTTTCACGATACGCCAAATCCTGGAGAAGACCCATGATAAAAGAATCGACACACACCATCTCTTTGTCGATTTCAAAGCCGCTTTTGACAGCGCAAAAAGGAGTTGCCTGTATGCCGCCATGTCTGAATTTGACTTCCCTGCAAAGCTTATACGGCTTTGCCAAATGACGTTGAGCAATACTAACAGCTCCGTCAGAGTCGGGAAGGACCTCTCTGAGCCATTTGAAACCAAACGAGGCTTCAGACAGGGCGACTCCCTTTCGTGCGATTTCTTCAACCTGATGCTGGAGAAGATAATTCGAGCAGCAGAGCTAAACCGCAATGGTACAATCTATTACAAGAGCGTGCAATTGCTGGCGTATGCCGATGATATTGATATCATTGGCCTTAACAACCGCGCCGTAAGCGCTGCCTTCTCCGGACTGGATAAAGAAGCGAAGAAAGTGGGTCTTGCGGTCAACGAGGACAAGACGAAGTATTTGCTGTCATCAAAGAAAGAATCGGCGCACCTGCGCCTTGGCAGCCACGTCACTGTTGACAGTTACAAATTTGAAACTGTGAGGGACTTCGTCTATTTGGGAACCAGCATTAACACCGAAAATAATATCAGTCTAGAAATCCAACGGAGAATCACTCTTGCGAACAAGTGCTACTTTGGACTGAGTAGGCAATTGAGAAGTAAAGTCCTCTCTCGAAGAACAAAGATCACGCTCTATAAGTCTCTCATCATACCTGTCCTAATGTATGGCTCAGATTCATGGACAATGTCAAGAGAAGATGAGATGGCCCTTGGAGTATTTGAGAGAAAAGTTCTCCGGAAGATTTATGGTCCTTCCCGTGATGCCGACGGCGAGTATCGAAGGAGATTTAACGATAAGCTGTACGAGCTTTACGCAGATCTGACCATAGTCCAGCGAATTAAAGCCCAAAGGCTCCGCTGGCTGGGTCACATCATGCGAATGGACAAAGAAGCACCAGCCCAGAAGGTTTTCCAATCGTCACCCGAATTCGGCAGCAGAGGAAGGGGGAGGCCTCGACTGAGATGGAAACAACAGGTGGAGGATGACTTGAACTCCCTTGGGGTTTCCAATTGGCGTCAGTTATCGCTAAAAAGGAATGACTGGCGTGCTTTGATAGGCGACGGCCACAATCGCTTAGGCGGTTAAGCGCCAATAAATGATGATGATGAAGTTTTTCAAATTACAATAGCCCTCTAATTTTAGTACCGAAAAAAGATCCCACAGGTCAAAAGTCATATCGTATGTGCGTAGATTTCAGAGCGGTAAATAAAAAACTGATAGCTGACAAATTTCCGCTAGCACGCGTTGACGATATACTTGACAACCTCGGCAGAGCCAAATTCTTCTCGACTCTAGATCTTTTTTCCGGTTTTCATCAAATTCCATTAAATTCTAACTCAAGAGATGTAACTTCATTTAGTACTGACAGAGGAACTTTTCGTTGGAAAGTCTTACCTTTTGGCTTAAATATAGCACCCAACTCTTTTTCGCGTATGATGTCACTAGCATTCTCAGGCATCGCGCCTAATCAAGCTTTCATGTATATCGATGATATCATTGTTATAGGTTGCAGTGAGACACATCATTTTAAAAATTTAGAAAAAGTGTTTGAGACATGTAGAAAATTCAATTTAAAACTAAACCCCATCAAATGTAATTTCCTGCGTTCGGAAGTAACTTTCCTTGGCCATAAATGCACGTCGAAAGGTTTGCTGCCAGACGATTCTAAAATAATTGCGATTACAAAATATACAAGGCCAAATGACAAAGATGCCGTTCGGCGCTTTGTTGCTTTCGCAAATTATTATATACGATTTATACCGCAATTCGCATTACTGGCAGCACCTCTCAACCGGCTAAGTAGGAAAAAGGTAGAATTTGTTTGGGATGAAGCGTGTGAAACAGCTTTTTCAAAACTAAAATCTGCATTAATGTCTCCTCAACTTTTACAATATCCCGATTTTAGTAAAGAGTTTATAATAACAGTTGATGCGTCAAAAGTTGGATGTGGTGCTATATTGAGTCAAAAGCACGAAGATGCTGACTTACCAATCTGTTTTGCCTCAAAATCTTTCAACAAAGCAGAACAGAAAAAAGCTATCATCGAGTTAGAACTTTTGGCAATATAGTTTGCAATTAAACAATTTCGTCCGTACATTTACGGTACACATTTCTTAGTAAAATCAGATCACAGACCTTTAGTTTATCTTTTTAACATGAAAGATCCGTCATCAAAACTAACACGAATAAGGTTAGAACTTTCAGAGTATAATTTCACGATAGAATATGTTAAAGGCAAGTCGAATGTTGTAGCTGATGCTCTTTCGCGAATAACAATTGACGAAATAAAAGACTCGACAAAACAAGTTTTAGCGGTGATAACAAGGTCGAAGTCGAAACAGGCGGAAGTGCAAGGCGACGACAAAATACAAATAGAGGAAAGTAATGAAACAGTACAGGTTTATGACAGATTTTCGTACGATTTTTCAAAAAACATTCCACGACTCAAAACACAAATAATTTATGATAAAAATAATAAAGTTTCCAATTTTCAAATTTGCGCGCATTTAAAACACAAAAAACCCGAGTTACTTAATATTACGAATGCCAACGAAATAACGAATTTAGATGAGTTACTTTCGAGGCTTGAGAAAGCAGCCGACATTCGCAACATTAAGAAAGTAGAATTATTAAAAAATGATGTATTTTTCAGTCATTTCACAATTACAAATTTAAAAGATAGAGGAAACAAAATTTTGGAAAATTTACAAATTATACTAACTGATCCGGTAGAAATAGTAACAGAAAACGATAAAAAACAGAAACTAATGACAATTTATCATGAGGATCCACTTTTAGGCGGACATTGCGGTACGAAAAAATTATATGCGAAGTTAAGAACTAAATACTATTGGAAAAATATGAGTAGAGATATAGCTAAATTTGTTAAAAATTGTAATAAATGCCTTTTAAATAAAGCAAAGCCTAAAACAAAAGAAAACCTAGTTATCACACCTACACCTTGCAAACCGTTCGATATAGTAATCATAGATACAATAGGGCCTTTAGAACAATCCAAATATGGTAACAAGTTCGCAGTTACTATGATTTGTGATTTAACTAAATACCTGGTAACTATTGCAATACCAAATAAATCAGCTAAAACAGTTGCATCAGCAATTTTTGAGAGTTTCATTTTAAATTATGGCATAATGAAATCAATAAGATCCGATTTGGGAACTGAATTTAAAAATGAAGTATTTTTAGAATTAACAAAACTTTTAAATATTAAACATGATTTCTCGACGGCGTACCATCATGAAACAGTTGGTACGGTTGAAAGAAATCATAGAGTTTTCAATGAATATTTAAGAGCATATTTAAATGAAACATTTTCCGATTGGGATACCTACCTAAAATACTTCACGTTTTTTCATAACACAACTACAAATACTGTTTTTGATAATAAACTTACTCCTTTTGAATTAATATTTGGCAAAAAAGCTACAATGCCACATGAATTACAAAAAGAGCAAGTTGATCCCATTTATAACGTAGGAAATTATAGCAAAGAAGTAAAGTTTAGGATGCAAAAGTCAAATGAATGGCCAAAATATTATATAAATAAGCATAAAATTCAAGCTAAGACTAATTTTGATAAATCGGCTCGTCCGTTATCTATCAACTTAAGTGACAAGGTCCTTTTACAAAAAGAACCTCGTCATAAACATGAAAACGTATATTTAGGTCCATTTATTATTACAAATATAGATGGGTTTAATGCCACAATTTTTGATGAAAAACAACATAAAGAAAAAGAAGTTCACAAAAACAGATTAATTAAAGTAACATAGAGAAAAATCCAAAATTTCTTTAAAAACTCATTTTAATAGTACGTAAACGCTTATCTTACGGTTTTTGCTATATAGCCAAGAAGGCAAAATTCAAATTAAATATGTACATACAAAAACTAGTTAATTATTGTATACTTTTAAATATATAAATGAAAAAAAAAAAAAAAAAACCTAAATTAAAGTTTAAAACCAAAAATGAAATTGTTAGCACAACTGAAAAAGCTAGAAACCAAAATGTAAAATTTTTCCAAAACAAAAATGTTCAATTAAATTAACTTAAAGGAAATTTTGTATCCAAAATGTCAATACAAAGCAAATAAATGAATATATTTTTGCAACTAAAAAGAAAATGAGAAATCAAAATATAAAATTTTACGAAAAAATACCAAAATTTTCTTATAAGTAAATTAAAACTAAATTTATGTATTTATATAGTTACATTTTATTATTAATAAACTATAAAATAAGTAAAACTAGCGTTTAATTCATTATTGGAAATTTTCATTTTTAAAATTTTACAATTGTCTGAATAAACGGATTCGGAAAGGAAGGTGCACCCTAATATTCGTTTATTCAATCAATTGCACATCACTCGAAAAAAAGAATGTAACAAAGCTGATCACTTTGCCAAATTCTTTTTTTCCCAAGGAAGGGTGATGTAAGGATAAAATCCATCAATTATTAGCGTAACGTAACTTGTTATGTTACGTCACATCTGGCAATGCTCTTTAAGCAATGTCGTATATATCATTGTGAATGGATGCTTTTATTGTTAGAGCGAATAAGATATATATGTATTAGTATGTAAGCGCTATGCAGGTATTAAGAAGAAAAGAATAAAATAATGAAAGGACACGAATGGCAGGTGGCCATCGACAACTGCCATTCGCAACCCGCCATTCTGATTTTTACACTTCAACAAAGCGGTTCAATTTTATTCACACCGAAGGTAGTGTTCGCGAAAAATAAAGTAAACATTATTAAAAAATGAAAGAAGATGGCGTATGGCGGCGTAGGCCCCCAAGATGCAGGACACAGCTCGGGTAAGCTGCGGAGAACCAAACACTTGGTGCTTGCCCATATTGGACGAGGTGGCTGGCGAAGCACCTGTCGGCAGCGCGCTTAGGTACGTGCGCAATAGTCAGGTCTGCGTAAAGCTCGTACAGCTCATCGTTAAATTTTCTTCGATACTCGTCGTTGGCATCACGGGAAAGACCATAAATCTTCCGAAGAACTTTTCTCTCAAATACTCTAAGGGCCATCTTATCTTCTCTTGACACTGTCCATTATTCCGAGCCGTACATCAGGACTGGTAGTGATTCTCCGTTGGATTTCTAGACTGATATTAATTTCGGTCTTAATGCTGGTTCCCAAATAGACGAATTCCCTCACCGTTTCAAACTTGTAGCCACCAACCGTTGCAACGGTGACTTGGCTGTCAAGGCGCAGGTCCGCCGATTCTTTCTTTGATGACAGCAGATACTTCGTCTTGTCTTGCGCGGTTGTTGAGACCAATGATATCAAATATATGTAGAAGATTGTGCCATCGCGGTTTAGCTCTGTTGCTCGAATTATCTTCTCCAGCATCAGGTTGAAGAAATCGCACGAAAGGGAGTCGCCCTGTCTGAAGCCTCGTTTGGTTTCAAATGGCTCAGAGAGGTCCTTCCCGATTCTGACGAAGCTGTTGGTATTGCTCGGCGTCATTTGGCAAAGCCGTATAAGCTTTGCAGGGAAGTCAAATTCAGACATGGCGGTATACAGGCAACTCCTTTTACCACGTCGCCATTATTGTCCTTACAGGAACTTGCCCCGGTCTTTACACCTTCCGTCATCCGCCGGATCTTTTCATAGAATTTTCGGGCATCATTCCTGTCAGCCAGCATCTCAAGCTCCTCCCACTCACGCCTTTCGGCCTCACGTTTCTTTTTTCTGAAAAGGCGTCTCTCTTCCTTCTTCGCCTCACGATATCGTAGTATACGCACGTCCAGAACGGTGGAGCTGTGTCTGCCGTCGATCATGACATGATCAATCTGGTGTCTTGTTTTTTGATCAAGGGACAGCCAGGTGGCTTGGTGTATCTGTTTATGCTGGAACCTGGTACTACTGGTGACCATAATGCGAGCAGCGGCGAAGTCAATCAACCTAGTGCCGTTGGGAGATGTTATATCGTGGAGACTAAATTTCCCAACTGTAGGACCAAAGCTCCTTCCTTGCCCACCTTGGCATTAAAGTCGCCTAGCACGATTTTGATATTATATTGGGGGCAGCGATCATAGGTCTGTTCCAGTTTATCGTAGAAGGAGTCCTTCTCTGCATCGTCCGCCTCCTCAGTCGGCGCATAGGCGCAGATAAATGTTATGTGGAAAAACCTCGCCTTGATTCGGATCGCAGCGAGACGCTCGTCCACAGGGGTGAACGCTAGTACTTGGTGGCGAAGTCCCTTTCCCACCACGAATCCTACACCACGCGATTTGCTGCGAGTCTGGCCACTGTAGTATACGTCACAAGGTCTGATGATCGTCTTTCCTTGTCCCGTCCATCGCATTTCCTGCAGGGCGGTGATGTCGGCCGTTAGCGAGGACATCAACCAGTCGGGCAGCGGTACCTTCCCTGGAAAGGGTCCGGACATTCCAGGTACATGCCCTAATATCCTTCTCATTGTCCTTACTTCGTTTTACCGGGTCGCCGACATTAAAGGGGGTTCTCATCCGAGGCTTTGACAAATTTGTTTTCATTGGAATTATGTTTTTTACGTGGCGGGTCCCAAACCCAGCACAAAGCCCGCTTCGGGGTTTTTGGAAAATATTTACACATTTATATAGCGAGCCGCTTGCTTGAAGACAGACGCCCGCTTGAGCAGCACCTCATGGTGAACAGACGCTGCGCAAAAGACCTCGGTGAGCCCTTAAACCAAGTATGTCAGAGTGGCCCCTCCGGGGCTCCCTCTCTTTCTAGATAGCCTAGATAGCTCACGTTGCCAAGAGTGTACGAACGGGGACGCAAGAGTCGGGATTGGGCAAGGTCGCACAGCAACCACCCCCATTATACTCTCACTAGGTATGCCGTTTGCCACATGCAAACTAATGCTGAAGGAGCACACACTCCGTCAAGCCAACGAAAGAAATTTGAATGAAAAAGAGGGGTTTCGATAAAATCAAGAAGATGCGCGAGAAGCGAAAAATAATGAAACGAATTCATCAGAAGATAGTGTCAACTATCGTAACACTCAAGGGAGACAATCGCTTCTCCGCGAAAACAAAGATTGGAGGAAAAGATGTTCTAGCTTTACTAGATTCGGAGGCTGGCGCGAATTGTTTAGGGAAAAATTACAAATATTTGGTGGACGGCAGAGAAGATAGCATCATAAGGGTGATTAATCAGAATATTCGTACGGCAAATGACGGGGAAACGCCCATAGTAGGTGCTATCTCTCTGTCGGTCTTATGGGAAGGAGAAGTTAAGAATCTCGAATTCCTAATCGTGCCAGGCCTCCAACAAGATGTATATTTAGGGGTAGACTTTTGGCAGGCTTTCGACCTGGATGTTGTTAGTCGAGGAACGATGGTGCGTTCTACCCGCACTGCCGTCGCAGAGGGCGATTTATCGTTCGATGCCGTGCAACATATCCTGACCAAAGAGTAAAGTGTTGCCTTAGAAAGTGTCAAGGCGCAGTACCCATCTTTTGCTGTCTTGGGGTTAGAGAAGACCAACGTGGAGGAACACGTGATTGAGGTTTTTGATGAGAATCTCCCAGTGAAACCGAGACACTATTCGATATCACCAGCGATCCAAAAACATGTTTTTGCAGAGCTAGACTGGATGTTGGGTCTAGGGGTGATCGAGGAGAGCAATAGCAGTTGGAGCTCTCCCGTATCACTGGTGATAAAAGGTGAGAAGAAGCGTGTCGGTCGATGACGAGGAAAGTCAATGAGCGGACGATAAAGGACGCTTATCCACTTCCGAGCATCGATGGGATTCTCAGCCGACTCCAAAACACGAGGTTCATTTCTGCCATCGACCTGTAAGATGCCTTTTGGCAAATACCACTAAAAAAGAAGTCCCGAGAGAAAACCGCGTTTACAGTGCCAGGGCGTCCCCTTTACCTTTACACAGTCATGCCGTTTGGGCTGTGTAATGCCGCAAAAAGAATGTGTAGATTGATGGACAAGGTTATACCCGCTTCTTTACGTTATAGTGTTTTTGTTTATTTGGACGATTTGTTAGTGTGTTCTGTAGTTTTCGCGTCTCATTTAGTGTTGTTGGAAAAGGTCGCTAAGTGTTCACGTGAAGTTAACCTCACAATAAATGTCGAGAAAAGCAAGTTTTGTTTCAAGGAAGTGCACCTGAACCTGGCTGACAAAGCCAAGTTCTTAGGCACAGTTCTGGATAGGAAACTAACCTGGAAGGAGAATGTTCTTCAGCGCCAGAAGAAAGCGTGTATTGCACTCTACACATGCAAAAGAGCCATTGGAAAGAAATGGGGGCTCAGCCCCAAAATATGCAAATGGATCTACACCGCAATCATTCGACCAATCATGATCTATGGAGTTGTGGTATGGTGGCCTGCGCTGAGCAAGGCAACAAACCTTAATCTGCTAAGTAAAGTACACAGATCTTGCATGATCTGTATAAGCGGTGCGTTAAGAACAACGCCCAATGAAGCACTCCAGGCCATTCTTGGCATTTTGCCACTCGATCTGGAAGGGCACCGGGTAGCAGCAGCATCGGCTCTACGTCTAAGGGAAACGTCCGGCTGGGGCGCAAGCACTACTGGACACGCCTGTATTTTGGGATCCTATAGCTTTCTTCCGCTGAGCACGGATCGTTGTGCGACCACAACAGTCGGAGATAGCAGTTTTAAAATCAACATTCCCAGCAGGGAAGAATGGGAGAGCACGGATCGGAGTCCCGCCACTCATGGCGGCACTTCCATTTATACTGATGGCTCGAAGTTAGACGGCAGAGTTGGAGGAGGGGTTTATTCAAAGGATCTGAACCTTGAGCTCTCCTTCAGACTACCTGATCACTGCAGTGTCTTCCAGGCTGAAGTTTCAGCAATCATGGACGCCGCGGCTTGGATAGGCCAACACACTATCGGACACGACATTTTTATATTCAGCGACAGCCAGGCGGCCATCAAATCCCTTGGCTCTTATTCGTTCAACTCTGAACTGACGCTCAGCTGTCGTCGATCTCTACAGGAGATGGCCCAACAGAATCGCGTGAACCTCACATGGGTCCCGGGGCATAGGGACATTGAGGGAAATTGTAGGGCAGACGAACTTGCGAGGCAGGGCACGACCAAGCAGGTTCTTCGGGATAAAGAGCGCTTAGGTATGCCGTTTGCCACTTGCAAGCTTATGCTGAAGGAGTACACACTCCGCCAAGCCAACGAAAGAAGGCTGCAATCTCCAGGATGCCGGATATCCAAAGAAACCTGGCCGAAATGGGATCATAAAAGATCGAGACAAATTTATGCCCTAAGGAGAAGAGAAATCTCCATATTAATAGGCGTATTGACTGGGCACTGCCTCATTGGTAGGCACGCAGAAAGACTTGGTGTGCCCTACCGACGATGCTGTAGGAGTTGTAAGGATGATGAGGAGGAGGAAACGGTGGAGCACCTCATCTGCAACTGCCCGGCTTTAAGTGGCGCGAGAATGCGCTTTTTGGGAGTTCCCTTCCTGGTTAGCCTACGCCAGGTCACGGAGCTGGACATAAAGGACCTGATGGCCTTCATCAAGTCATCTAAATGGTTCGAGGAGGAGTAACGGTGTCGGTATAGGAACGTCAGTCCCGGGATTCTGCTATGTGGAGAATTCCGTTAATACCGGGATTTTCCATATGGCAGGGTCCCGGAACTGACTTTCCTAGTGTTGGTGGTATCACAACGGGCCTTTTAATACTGGCCTAGGTGTGCCTCTACGGTAGCCACTTGAACCTAACCTAAGTTATGTACCTAGGTTACGTAGTGGGCGAAGGGTGCATCCGAACCGATGCGAACAAGGTTGCGGCTGTGAGGGATTTCCCCGAACCTAAAACGCCAAAACAGCTCAGACGGTTCTTAGGGATGTCAGGCTGGTACCGACTTTTTATCCAAGACTACGCAACCATTGCAGCACCGACGTCTCACAAAAGAAAAAATCAAAAAGTTTACGATGACCGACGAAGCAAGGAGTTCGTTCGAAGGACTAAAGGAGAGCTTAATCTCCGCTCCCGTACTGGTACACCCTGACTTTGACAGACGATTTTACATCCAGTGCGATGCTTCAACCGACGGAGTGGTCGGGGTACTCTTTCAGTTAGACGACGAGAACAACGAGAGACCAATAGCTTACATTTCCGCCAAACTAAATAAGGCGCAGCGTAATTACAGCATCACCGAGCTGGAGTGCTACGCTGCGGTGATAAGTGTGAAACGATTCAGGCCGTACGTCGAAGGTTTACCCTTCACGATCATCACTGATCACGCGAGTCTCAAATGGTTGATGAACCAAAAAGACCTTTCTGGGAGACTCGCGCGGTGGAGTTTAAAACTTCAGCGGTACGACTTTGAATTCGAACACATAAAAGGAGCACTCAATGTAGTACCCGATACGCTGTCGCGATCGCACATGGAGGAAATGGACAGACTAATGGACGTTGACTTAGACTCGGACTACTTTAAAACTGAAGAGTATGACGAACTTTGGAAAACGATGACTGAGAACCAAGACAAACTTCCAGAACTGTGCGTGTCGGACGGTTACATATATAAACGGACTCAGTTTGACAGGGGGACGAGCTTCAGCAGGACCAAGCCTGGAAACTCTGGGTACCGTCAGAGTTGCGAGCAGGGCTGGTGGAATCCTCCCACAACTCACCTTCGGCCGGCCACGGGGCCATCCACAAAACCTTAGCCCGAATACGCGAAAAGTACTATTGGCCTGGTATGGTAACCGATGTACAAACCTTCCTGAAAGAATGTGAAGTTTGCAAGGGAAACAAAACTCAAAACATCTTTCATAAACCGCCCATGGGTAAGCAACACGTAACCGAAAGACCTTTCCAACGTTTGTTTATCGACTTTATGGGTCCGTGGGTAGGGTACTAGTGATGGTAATGTTTATGTGTTTGTGTGTCTTGACCATTTTTCCAAGTTTGTGTTTTTAAAACCTATGCGTAAAGCCACGTCCTTAGATGTAATTAAATTTTTAGAAAAAGAGGTTTTTCATATCTTTGGGGTTCCGTAATACATTCATTCCGATAATGGGAAACAATTTGCCTCCGACATGTTTTCGAAGTTTTTAGAGAGATATGGGGTTAATCATATTAGAACCGCTTTCTATTCACCTCAGGGAAATGCAGCGGAGAGGGTTAATCGCTCCGTGTTGCAAATAGTGAGATCCTTCATTAAAGATAATCAAAAGAACTGGGATAAGTGTGTAAATGATGCCGCTTTTGCTCTTTGCAGTGCTGTACACACGTCTATAAACGCAGATTGGGGGCAGTCAAAGACACAGATGTACAGATAGATGCGAAAGCCGATAGGTTACAGAGCATTAGAGACTCAATAATGAAGGAGCTCAAACTAGCACATGAGCGGCAAAAAAGCAAAAGCAAAAAGTTTTATAACACTAGGAGCAAAGATGTGAAATTCCAAACCGGACAAGTGGTATACCGCCGAAATTTCAAGCAGAGTTCGAAGGTTGGAAACTACAATGCTAAGCTTGCCCCAAGGCAAGACAAGTGTGTAGTCATGAAAGCTATTGGAAATTCGATGTACGAACTCGGCGATATGAATGGAAAGAAAATCGGCGTATACCACGCTAAAGATATTTTTGTTGCATAAATCCATGTTGCATGTTAGTTTTATTTGTTGCATGTAGCTTATGTAGAAGTGTTGCATGTTTTATGTCGTAAAGGCTTGACTTGACGGTACACAAACATGTTGACATTTAGTTATACACAGAGCAAAAAGTCACATAAAATGCCCTCTAAATCAGAAGGATTTTTCTATGATATTTTTCCAATAAGATGCCCGTCTTATTATGACTGGGTGTCTCTTTTTAATAAAACTGAGTAGATAATCACATAATATTAAGAAGATTTTCTTTTTAATATTTCAATTAAAAAAAAAAAAAATGAACGCTCAACCCAGATGTCTAGTCAGTCTAGTCTAATCTATACTACCATTCCATCGTATACTTAACTTGCCAACGTCTAATTACACCTTTGTTCTTTTTGCCTCACCACATGTCCACTTTCCTTATTGCCTTCACCGCGAATCGAACTAAGAATTATTAACTGCTGAACGGAGATCTCTACCATGATGCTATCGTGTGCTTGTGCTTGGTAGCGTCGAATTACACATTCGAAGAAGGCATACCTGAATTTGAATTAATAAGGAATCTTCTAAAAATATATAGTTTTCCTTTTCAATAAATTCAATATGAATCTAGAGAAAATAAGAGGATGTTCTCATTAATTTACTTTAAACAGGTTTCCTCATAAAAACAAGCAAATTTCTTCTAACTTTTGACAGAAGTACGTAAAAAATTCATAAATAAGAAGTTAACTCCTTGTTTTTAGCCGATTTCCTTTTCAATAAATTTGAGAAGAAATTCAAGCTAAAATTTAGAAGATTTCCTAGCACAAATGTCTTCAAATTTGTCCCCACGCGCTCTCCCCGGCCAAAAAGGTTTTTTAGACGTCGATCTCTTTGATTATAGGTGAACTTTTTGGCTCTGTGAACTTTTTTACCTCCGTAATTATATTTGTATTTATTTATTTTTTTATTTATTAATTACCTTTTTTTTGGTGATTATTTATTTATTTTTTTGCCCATTTATTGGCTAATCTATTTATTTTGTTATTATTGACACCCTTTATATTAACCTGCAAAACTGTGATATAGATATAGGTATTTACCTGTGATTTAGGCTTAGATACCTACCTGTGATATAGCGTTAAGTTCGCCCGCATGTCATTCTAGTCTTTTAGATATTAAGTACCCTGTGATATAGATTTGTAGTAGAAATTAGACAAAATAGTTCAGAGTGCTGCCCATAAAGATGCGTTACCTTAACTAAATGGATAAGTAAGGGGATAGCCCGGCTTAAGGTCGTGGGTCGAAGCCACACGTTGGGCAAAATAAAGACAGACTGCGCTTTGAATTCTTTTTACGGAAACGCTCCATGTTGCATGCAACATCGGCGGCATCCGAGCCTGTAGCGGCAGCCTGTTGGTTAATGCCACATTGTAAAAGTCCGAACACCGCTGTATCTATGCGGTAACAGCAGCGGAGGTGTCTTTATATGTGTTAGTAATGTAACGAAAGTCAAATACATGTATTTAGATGTCTAAACGTGTATCTGTTAATGTGGGTGAAATTTGTGTCGGGAAAGTTTATATCTGTCGTCTCCCGCCTAAACTAGTTAGATGTATGAGTGTCATTCGTCTTTGAGTGAGAATGGTGAAAAGCCAGACTCCATCCCATAGTTAAAATAGAAAGTGGAGCCTGAAGTGACAGTGCATTTTGCCAGTACGGGAGTCGATTTAAAGTTAAAACAAATATATACATATATTCCCTCACACCCATACAGGAAACCCAACACCGAGCGTTGTACCTCCATACCACTAAAAACTGCACACCAAGCAGAGCAAACAAGAGGAAAAAGGGAAACATATTGTCGGCGCTGGGCTCCACGTCCAAAGGCAGCGTACTGCCTCTAAACGCTCCTGCCGCAACAACCATGCCACCATAAAACTAACATTCAACCAGAACGGGTAGAACGAGGAGAGAGAGAGGAGAGACCAGCCAGAGCCATTTGTAAATTAAATAATTTCATTTGCGTTCCGTACTTTCACAGTTAAATCATCGTTAGAATTTCATAAACATTTTTTTTTGCTTAAGATAAAAATTTTTTTGCCTAATTTGATTTTTGAATATTATTTCCATCTCACCTTATTTCCGCCTTACCTTCATGTTTATTTATCTTTATCGTTGTTAAACTTAGATTAATTTAGTTATTTGCTTTTTTTGTACAATAGTCAAAATTATATTTCCTTTTATAGCCTCCTAAATTTTAGTTGAGTGACAGCATAATTTTTACGTTTTAAATTTTTTTTATTTCGACCCACCCTAATACCATTTTCAATTTTAAGTCAGTGCCCTTTTACTAAGTTAGCCCTTCCGTCTTTTTTCTTTTCAATTATTTCCCTTTTCTGGCCATCTTCTATCACTATTTCTTTATTTTCATTCCATTATCCTTAACACTTTTTTTGGTACTTTTTTGCAGCTATTTCGTTGGAATTATTACGCTTCGATATTCTTCAGTTAGCTACATATATTTGTCAAATTTGTTTTAAGATTTTTAAGTTTTTTTACTTCTAATCCCATAACTTATTTGATTGCACTGTTTACGCGTTATTTTGGCTTAGCTTTTGATTTTTCCTGTTTATTAAGGATTTTGAATCCCCTTCTTCGCGCTTTCCTTGAGTGCTAGAGTGTAAGGTATATTTACCCTAATAAAAACTACTTACATACGTATATAAAGACAATTTAAAATACTGGAAGCTTAGTGAGGAAAAATTGTGTGGAGGACAGTGGTGGTACGATAAGTCACTTGCATAGCTTTTTTTTATAAAAAGCTAAATGTTTCATATTTTTCTGTTGTTTAATTTTTATTTAAGTGAACCTCACTCCTGCATTTCGATTTTTTTAGTTCTTTTGGGTTATATTTACTTGATTTTTTTTACTTTTTTTTTTATTAAAAATAATTTCTGTATTTGTTTCCCATTTAGTTGCATTTCATGTTTACATTTTAACTTTCGCGCTCTATTCGGGATTACATTTCGCTCTATACCCTTTCACTCTCGTTTTTATTTACATCCAAATTTCTTATTTCCTTTTACTTAGTTGTAATCTAAGTATACTTCTTTTGATCAAATCCAATTTCATTGTTTTTGGTTGGATTCCCTTTTGGTAAATTTTTTTGTGGAATTTCTTTTTACTAGGTTGGAATTAGATACATTTATATTTGTAAGCTGTTGAATGAATTCGCCTTCTAGCTATAAGATAGTATCTAAGTTTGATGAGTTTTTTTTGAATTGCTGTAAATTAAGTTTAGACATTTATCTCTTACTTTAATTTCTATCCATTTTTTTTCCATTTTTACATAAGTTTAAGAATAAATCACCATTGTTAAAATTTGAAACGAAATTCTATTCGATTTGTCTATTTATAATATTTCCGTTTTTTATGGGGTGAAGCATAATCACCATGTCAGGCTAGGTTAGCGTTCAATTGGTGTGGGTGTTGCACTGGTGCATTAGAGGGGACGTGAATGTGGGGCGACTTCGACAGACAGGACTAGGTAGAAACATGGGACGATAACTGACGGACAGACTAGTGTCAGGACAAGGGGACTCCACTCGGTGAGCGGAGTCAAAGTGGAGTCCAAGGTCGTTCATGATCTATGGACGAGAGGGGCGGGATGACTCCACCTGACATGGACAGGCCTCTCTCTCCTTCTTTCCCTTTCTCTTAGTTAGACATCACCCAGTCATGTACCCTTTGTTTTTGTTTGTGTAGCTGCAGACAAGGCTGGTGAGACAAAACTCGCCCCAACCGACGAGCTAGCGGGATGCCACCATGCCACTTGCCACCGCTGCCTTGCCCCGACAGCCAGTTACATTACAAGGTGCAATGAGAACTTCCCTGCTGATGCTTTAAGTGTCCTTGTGGGAATACCTCCTTTTCCTATTCTGATAGAGAAGGAGGCCACACTCGCTGCATTAAGACTTCGAAACATTTCCGATCTAAAAATCGGAAATATGACAGGACATATGAAGATAGTCAAGAATTTCATAAAAAGTCCTATATTGCATATAACAAAGAATAAATAAAATGCGGTCGGGTGGCAACCCTGAAATTGTCATATTTTCATTTGATACCCATTATGCTCAATATTTAAAAAAAAACGAGAAAGGTGGCAACCCTGTAAACCGACCCAAGTGGAACCCCCATGTATATAATCTAAAAATGAATCAAATTGTCTATATGCCAAATTTTGTCCAAATCGGTCAAGCAGTTCCCAAGATAGACGAAAAAAGGAATAAATTGCGGTTAGTTGGCAACCCTAAGTGACAACCCTGCGTGAAATTGTCATATTTGGAATACGGCCGAAAATACCTTTCATTTGATACCCATATTGGCATATCTAAGTAATCTAAGTATACTTCTTTTGATCAAATCCAATTTCATTGTTTTTGGTTGGATTCCCTTTTGGTAAATTTTTTTGTGGAATTTCTTTTTACTAGGTTGGAATTAGATACATTTTTATTTGTAAGCTGTTGAATGATTTCGCCTTCTAGCTATAAGATAGTATCTAAGTTTGATGAGTTTTTTTGAATTGCTGTAAATTAAGTTTAGACATTTATCTCTTACTTTAATTTCTATCCATTTTTTTCCATTTTTACATAAGTTTAAGAATAAATCACCATTGTTAAAATTTGAAACGAAATTCTATTCGATTTGTCTATTTATAATATTTCCGTTTTTTATGGGGTGAAGCATAATCACCATGTCAGGCTAGGTTAGCGTTCAATTGGTGTGGGTGTTGCACTGGTGCATTAGAGGGGACGTGAATGTGGGGCGACTTCGACAGACAGGACTAGGTAGAAACATGCATTAACACTTCGAAACATTTCCGATCTAAAAATCGGAAATATGACAGGACATATGAAGATAGTCAAGAATTTCATAAAAAGTCCTATATTGCATATAACAAAGAATAAATAAAATGCGGTCGGGTGGCAACCCTGAAATTGTCATATTTTCATTTGATACCCATTATGCTCAATATTTAAAAAAAAACGAGAAAGGTGGCAACCCTGTAAACCGACCCAAGTGGAAACCCCCATGTATATAATCTAAAAATGAATCAAATTGTCTATATGCCAAATTTTGTCCAAATCGGTCAAGCAGTTCCCAAGATAGACGAAAAAAGGAATAAATTGCGGTTAGGTGGCAACCCTAAGTGACAACCCTGCGTGAAATTGTCATATTTGGAATACGGCCGAAAATACCTTTCATTTGATACCCATATTGGCATATCTAGCTCTATATTTAAAAAAAAAATTGGGATAGATGGCAACCCTGTAAAGCGAAATAAGTGGCAACACCCATGAATTCTGCTCGGCCTAACTATTACAATTTGTGCAATGTTAGGTAGATCCTAGAATTTCACCTCCCATTTGATTTGCACAGCTAAACATTGTGGTGAAAATCGCCTACGCCTGAAGGTCTGCAACATACGCCAGAAAGTCGGCTACAATTTCTATTTCCTTTGCATAATTTACCTTGCACAATCAAAACTTCATATCGCCGCCTAAGAAGTTAACTTCAAAAACGGACCTAATAACAAATGAGAATTAGATTTTTGCTTGCTTGTTTTTAAGTCCGTTCTTTTGCTGCAATTTATTCATAATTAATTATGCCTAAACAGCGTTTTTTGATAGCTAATTGCAGCGAATTCAGCAGCTTTTTGAGAGTTAATTGAGAGAGAGAACTGAAATTCGCTGCAAATTATTGTTGGGAACATTTCGTCCAGCAGAAACCAGCAAACAAGAACAGATGCCCGTGACATGGCAAAGCAACAGCAAAAAAATTTAAATTCTAATTTTTAGCCAATCAGAATTGTAACAGCTGTTTTGTCTGCAAATTTCTACTGAATCCTGTTCGACGAAAGCTTAGCAAATTTGAGATTTTTACAAAACTCTCTTTTGCTGGATGTTGGTTAAAATTACTCCTTCAACTAATACGACGTATCAGTCCATTGAGGAAGCCATGATTAGCAAGGACGTAAGCCCAATGATCACTCGCTGGGTCCTGGCCATGCTAAAGCAAAGAAAAATCTGCTTTGAGCTAGGAGGGAGTGCTGGGTCAATCGTGGCCACAAGAGGATGCCCTCAGGGAGGTGTACTTTCTCCTCTACTGTGGACCCTAGTCATAGACGAGCTTCTTCATCTTTTGAAGGGCAATGGCTTTGACGTACAGGGATATTAGGATGACTTAGTAGTCTGCGTAACAGGAATGCATGAAGGAACAATATCCGATCGCATGCAACAAGCCCTGCGCATCATTGAAAGATGGTGTGCTAACAAAGGGTTATCTATCAACCCAAATAAAACAGTCTTGATGCCTTTCACGAGGCGAAGAAAACTGTCTATGTTGGAGCCGTCCCTAGGAGGCAGCCGCATAGGTTTATGACGGAAGCAAAATACCTTGGAGTAACATTGGACAAAACCCTCACATGGAATGCTCATCTGAAGGCTACCTTAAATAAAGCAGCGATAGCCTTTTTAGCCAGCACTAGACTTTATGGCAAAACATGGGGGCTGTCTCCCGAAATGGCGTACTGGTCATTTAATACAGTTGTGAAGCCAATAGTCACATACGCTTCTCTAGTCTGGTGGCCTAAGACTGCTCAAGGAACAGCGGCAACTAAGTTAAGTAAGCTGCATCGGCTAGTCTGTGTCGGTGTAACAGGTGCAATGAGCCGCCCTGTTGATGCTTTAAGTGCCCTTGTGGGAATACCTCCTTTCCCTATTCTGATAGAGAAGGAGGCCACACTCGCTGCATTAAGACTTCAAAACATTTCCAATCTAAAAATCGGAAATATGACAGGACATATGAAGATAGTCAAGAATTTCATAAAAAGTCTTATATTGCAAGTAAGTGATGCAATAACTCCTACGCTCAGGATCATGCGAAACTTTGAAGTTTCGATCGTAGATCGAGTGCTCTGAGACACATTGAATCCTTATGCTGAATCAGATTCGGAGATTTGGTATACGGATGGATCAAAGCTGGAAGATGGTAAAACGGGAGCTGATATCTATGGACCAAATTACAAAAAATCGGTACCGATGGGTAGGTAGGTAGGTAGAAGTGGCTGCCGCAAAGGCACACCTAGGCCAGTAATAAAAGGCCCGTTGTGATACCACCAAACACTAGGAAAGTCAGTCCCGGGGCCCGGCCATATGGAAAATCCCAGTGCTGTTGGGACTCTCCATATAGCCGAAACCCGGTACTGACACTCCTAACCGACACCGCTACCCCTCCTCGAACCATTTTGATAACTTGATGAAGGCCATCAAGTCCTTTATGTCTAGCTCCGCGACCTGGCTTAAGCTAACCAGGAAGGGAACTCCCAGAGAGCGCCTTCTCGCTCCGCTTAAGGCCGGGCAGTTGCAGATGAGGTGCTCCACCGTTTCCTCTTCCTCATCATCTTTGCAACTCCTGCAGCATCGTCGGTAGGGAACGCCTAGCCTTGCTGCGTGCCTACCAATAAGGCAGTGCCCGGTTAAAACACCTATTAATATGGAGATTTCCTTCCTTTTTAGGGCGTATATGTGTCTAGATCTTTTAAAATCGCATTTTGGCCAGGTTTGCTTGGATATCCGGCACCCTGGGGCTTGTAGCCATCTTTCGTTGGCTTCGCGGAGTGTATGCTCCTTCAGCATTAGCTTGCACGTGGCAAACGGCATACCTATGCGCTCTTTATCTTGAAGAATCTGCTTGGTCGTGCCCTGCCTGGCAAGTTCGTCTGCCCTACAGTTTCCCTCAATGTCCCGGGACCCATGTGAGGTTCACGCGGTTCTGTTGGGCCATCTCTTGAAGAGATCGACGACAGCTGAGCGTCAGTTCAGAGTTGAACGAGTAAGAGCCAAGGGATTTGATGGCCGCTTGGCTGTCGCTGAAAATACAGATATCCTGTCCGATGGTGCGTTTACCTATCCAAGTCACGGCGTCCATGATTGCAGAAACTTCAGCCTGGAAGACGCTGCAGTGATCAGGTAGTCTAAAGGAGAGTTCTAGGTCCAAATCCCTTGAGTAAACCCCTCGTCCGACTCTGCCGTCTAACTTCGAGCCGTCGGTGTATATAAAAGTGCCGCCATTAGTAGCGGGACACCGATCTATGTTCTCCCAGTCTTCCCTGCTGGGAATGTTTATTCTAAAACAACAATCTCCGACTGTTGTGGTCGCACACCGATCTGTGCTCAGAGGGAGAAAGCTGTAAGATCTTAGAATACAGGAGTGTCCAATAGTGCTTGCGCCCCAGACGGACGTTTCCCTTAGACGCACAGCCGATGCTGCTGCTGCCCGGTACCCTTCCAGATCGAGTGGCAAAAAGCCAAGAATGGCCTGGAGAGCTTCATTGGGCGTTGTTCTTAACGCCCCGCTTATACAGATCATGCTCGATCTGTGGACTTTTCCTAACAGATTTAGGTTTGTTGCCTTTCCTAGCGCAGGCCACCATACCACGACTCCATACAGCATAATTGGCTGGATTATCGCAGTGTAGATCCATCTGCAAATTTTGGGGCTGAGCCCCCATTTTTTGCCAATGGCTCTTTTACACGTGTAAAGTGCAATGCACGCTTTCCTCTGGCGCTGGATGACATTCTCCTTCCAGTTAAGCTTTCTATCTAGAACTGTGCCTAGGAATTTGGCTTTATCAGCTAAGTTCAGGCGCACGCCATCTAGTTCTGGTAGGTTCAGCGGTGGTATCTTGTACCGCCTGGTATAAAGGACAAGCTCCACCTTTCCCGGGTTGATGCTAAGTCCGCAGCGAGAGGACCATGAAGAAACTTCTCGCAGTGCTACTTGCATCAAGTCACACAGGGTTTGTGGGAATTTGCCCCTATATGCAATAGCTAAATCGTCTGCATATGCCACTATCTTCCCGCCCCCCCACCTTGTGTCTCGTAGCAGCGAGTTTACGGTGAGGTTCCATAGGAGCGGGGAGAGAACACCACCCTGAGGCGTTCCTCTTGTGACATAGCGTGAAAGATCAACTGTTCCCAGTGAAGAAACTATTTTCCTTCCCTTTAGTAGTTGATCAATTAGTCCAATAAGAGACCTATTTATGCCCAGGTTTGTTAAAGCAGTGTTAATAGCCTCCGGCCTTATATTGTTGAAAGCCCCTTCGATGTCCAGAAAGGCCACGAGACAGTACTCCTTTTCGTGCAATGATTTTTCAACAATAGAGACTAGGCTGTGGAGCGCAGTTTCCGTTGATTTACCTTTGGTGTATGCATGTTGATAGCTAGAAATAAGGTTGCTATCAATAGTAGAGGAGAGATAATCGCTAATTATCCTCTCGAAGGTTTTAAGTGCAAAAGACGAGAGACTGATCGGTCTGTAGTCTTTAGGCTCATAGTGTGAGGCCTTCCCAGCCTTTGGAATAAAGACTACCGTGGCGCTTCTCCAGGAGCACGGAATGTAATTAAGAGCCAGGCAGGCTGAATAGAGAACTACCAGCCATTTAGCTGATATTTCCAGCGTGTTTATAAGTTGTGCGGGGAAAATCCCGTCTGGCCCGGCTGCCTTGAACGGCTCAAAGATTTTGATTGCCCACCTTACCCTTTCCTCCGTAATGGGTATGTTTACCGCCAGGTTTGTTGCAGATGCTACAGGTGCATCATACAAGTTCCCCGGAAAGTGTGTGTTCAGGAGCAGCTCCAGGGTTTCCCCTTCCGTGCTGGTCCAAGATCCGTCAGGCTTCCGTAAATAGCTAATGGCTGTTTGAGTTTTTGATAGCACTCGTCTAAGTCTCGCTGTATCATCGACTTTTTCGACCCCGGTGCAGAAATTTCTCCACGAAGTTCTCTTCGCTTGCCTTAGAGCCTTTTTATAGGCCCTCAGTTTAGCTTTATATTCGAGCCATTCAGGCTCCGTACCGATGCTCTTGGCCTTGTTAAATTGCTTCCTGCATGATATACGGAACAAATCCAGGTCGTAAGACCACCAGTGGGGTCTATGTTTGCCGCGTGGTTTTGGTACTGGACAAGCCTGCTCTAGGGCATTTGAGAGCGCCGTTGTAAAGGTCGTTACCAGATCATCCAGTTCTCCCACTGATGAGGGGGCTTGTGGAGGTAATACTGGTAGGTCCCTAGCTAATATTTGGTTATGTAGCTGCCAGTTAGTGTTGCGTGGATTTCGTTTCATAACTGGCTGCTCAACAATAAAGTCTAACACAATTTCTATGTACCGATGGTCAGAAAATGAATGCTCATCAAGAACGCGCCATTTTCTGACCCACTCATAAGCGCCTTCGCTACAAACAGTGAGGTCTATAACCTCCCTACGAGCTTTAGTTATAAAAGTAGGCTCGTTACCCACGTTACAAACCACCAGGTTAGTTGTTAGTAGGTAGTCAAACAGAGACTCGCCCCTAGCGTTAATATCGGAGCTTCCCCACTGGACGTGATGAGCATTAGCGTCAGCTCCAATAATAAGATGGCCCGTACAGAAATTATCCACCAGATCTTTCACCTCCTTTTGTGGAGGAGGTTCTTCGGCGTCATAGGGCATATACACCGACGCCATCGTTAGGCTGGTGCTGCCGACTGTTAAGCTGGCAGCTGTAACGTCACCATTTGAGTAGTTGGGTAATAGAAAGGTGTTTAGCTCAGACTTTACCAAAATACAGGTTCTGAACTTGCCCTCATCATTGGCTTGGATGAGCTTGTACCCCTTAGTCCCCAATCCACAGATCCTAGAGCTATTGACCCAGGGCTCTTGGATAAGGACCACGTCTACGTCGCCTTTAGAAAGACGACTGCTTAAAACAGCCGAGGCTGCTTTAGATTTGTGCAGATTTATCTGAAGCACCACCAACATGAGAGAGCTCAGACATCCCTGCCGCCAGCGTGTCGTCGAGGTCTGGCCTGTTCCGGGGGCTGTCTCTCAACGAGGAGTTGTTCAGAGCACCTGCACGATTTGGCGTGGCGGGAACCCTGCTGTCTGAAGCAGCATCAACGTTAGTGTGCTCAGGTTTAGCCACGATCGTGACGTCGAGGCCTTCTTCGTCAAGCAGGCTTTCTTCTATCGCCGAGTTGTTCGCAGCACCATCGCAATTTGACGTGGCGGATAACATACTTTCCGCGTCGGACTCCTCTGCTTCCCCTTCCGATGCCTCGATCTCCGAGTCCTCCGGAGCGTCCGGAATAGCAGCGCGCTGTGCATCGCCACGGTATACGTGGATCACGATCTGACCCAAGCCGTAATGCACTCGTCCGTTGCACCGTTTAAGGGACTCGAGCGCCTCCTTATTCAGAGTGATAACCACCTGTCTATTGGGCCCAACCACATCATCGACCAGATTGACGCCCCAATCCTGCGTCGGGAGAGACGGATTCCAGACCTGCAGCATCTCAAGAATATTCTCGGGTTCTGCAGGGACGGCAGGAATCCATGCCCTTGCCCTTGGCCGAGCAGGAATGTCCTTCCAGTCGACGACATCTAGTCTTGCCCCTGGATAGACTTCACCCAGTCTTGCAACTGCTGCCTTATACAGTGCGACAGTTCTTGCATCCTCGCACGCGAATATTTTGATCTGACCTTGGTGCCAGCCCGCGTCAGTACCTCGCGGCGGACTACCCGGAGACTCACGCATTAAGTGGAGGAGGGCCCTGCCCATTTCATTCCGGACATACAGCCACTGGTCTTTGGGGATGGACCAACGGTCGTTACCTCGGTCAATGAAACCTATAAGGATTCTGTCCTTGGTTACTTCAGCAAAGCTGAGTTTTCCCACTACGGGGTTGACCTGATGCCGCTTCGGATGGGGGTCTACCTCTCCGTCCGATCTCTGGCGTTTGAAGGGATTACCGTTCACCCTCTTAGGCACATAGGGCCTCTGGAAATTTGGTATCAGAGCTTTCGCTTCCTCCACCATCTTCCTTTCTTCCGGCGACAGCTTCTCCTGCGATGCTCCCTCATATTTTTTAAGGATCCTTGCGGCCTTTCTTTTATCCCAGTACGCAAAGCGTCGGGGAGATGCCTCTTTGGGGGGATTCAGACTCGTAGTTGCCATCGCGGTCTCTCCCTTTACGGCGTCGTCCTTCTCTTTCGAAACTCTGAAACCAGGTCGTGAGACCATTGCCCCAGATGTGAAGAGATTGGGTTTCGTACCAGCGCTTGATGGAAGTTTAGCTTCCGCCGTTTTCTGCTTGACTGCGTAGGCAGCCGCACTGTTGCTTGCTCCCATCAAGTCACTCTTACTTGATAGCAGTTTGGGGGATGACTGACCCGTAGTTTCCATCGTTGTCGGCCTCCCAGTTAACTTTGAGGCGGAGTTTGTCCTCCGGCGTTGTGTTTTCGCTTGCTCCAGCATAGTTCTTCTCTGCTGCGGAGTAAACGAAGTCGTTAATTGCTTTGTATTTTGTGTGTTCTTCATCTTGTTCTTCATCAGATACGCACACGCCTCTGTGCAGCGAAGAAAGTACGCACAGTAACGGAAGGAAAGTTTGACGTCGAGAAGCTGCGCGTGACACAGACAGCTGATAATTTCTCCACTCGACTCTCACACCTGCTATCGGAGAGCAATCTTCGACCTAACGATGTAACCGAGCAAAGGAAGCATATCTCTCACTCATTACGTACCGCCGCTGAAGCCACTATAGGGTTTCGGCGAGCCCGCAAGAACAACTGGTACGATGAGGAATGCACCACAGCCTCGGACAAAAAGGACGCTGCATACAGGGAGACGTTGCGAACGGGCGCAACCCGCAGTGTATGGCAACGCTATCGTGAGGCGAAGAAGGAAGAGAGACGCCTTTTCAGAAAAAAGAAACGTGAGGCCGAAAGGCGTGAGTGTGAGGAGCTTGACGCAAGAGTCGGGATTGAGCGCTGTCACTCAGCAACCACACCCCATTACACTCCCTACCGATGGGTAACTACCCCACTATCTTTCAAGCGGAAATCCATGCAATAGAATTATGTGGCAGAGAATGCCTTCGGAGAAGACTATCCTCTAGGCGAATCTACCTTATGTCGGACAGTCAGGCCGCTATAACTTCGAAGCTTGTCGATGAATGCGTCGCAGTCCTTAATGAGCTGGGAGCCAAAAACTAAGTTTTTTTAGGTTGGATCCCAGTACATGAAGAGCATGACGGCAACGAAAAAGCAGATCACCTGGCAAAACATGGTGCCCTAACAGCACTTTATGGTCCGGAACCCTTTTGTGGACTTACGAAGGCCCACGTTAAGGAGACCATAAGCATCTGGGAAAACAAACAGTTAGGCAGCATTGGCTTAGCAGCCTAGGACAGAGGCAGGCCAAACTCTTTATAGAACCTTCACAAAGAGCATCGGACAGGCTCATTAATCTAAGGAGGGTGGATCTAAGAACCCTAAAATCTAAGAACTGTGTATTTTACAGTTGGAAAATTCAGTCTCCACGATGTAACATCCCCCAACGGCACTAGGTTGATTGACTTCGCCGCTTCCCGCAATATGGTCATCAGTAGTACCAGGTTCCAGCATAAGCGAATACACCAAGCTACCTGGCTGTCCCCTGATCAAAGAACAAGAAACCAGATTGATCATGTCATGATCGACGGCAGACACAGCTCCACCGTTCTAGACGTGAGTACCCTACGCGAGCCCGCAAGAACAACTGGTACGATGAGGAATGCACCACAGCCTCGGACAAAAAGGACGCTGCATACAGGGAGACGTTGCGAACGGGCGCAACCCGCAGTGTATGGCAACGCTATCGTGAGGCGAAGAAGGAAGAGAGACGCCTTTTCAGAAAAAAGAAACGTGAGGCCGAAAGGCGTGAGTGTGAGGAGCTTGAGGCGCTGGCTGACAGGAACGATGCCCGAAAATTCTATGAAAAGATCCGGCGGATGACGGAAGGTTTAAAGACCGGGGCAAGTTCCTGTAAGGACAATAATGGCGACCTGGTAACCGACGTCCAGAGTGTACTTAAATTATGGAGGGAGCACTTCTCCTCACTGCTAAACTGCGAGGGAGATGTTGAACCCGATACCCCAATCCCTGACGATGGAAAGGTCGTCCCACCACCTGACTATGAAGAAGTGAAGATAGCTATATCCCGGCTCAAAAAAAAAAAAGCGCCTGGAAAAGACGGACTACCCGCCGAGCTGTTCAAACACGGAGGCGAAGAGCTGGTAAAAAGCATGCATCAGCTCTTATGCAGAATATGGTCAGAGGAGTGCATGCCTCCAGATTGGAATTTAAGTGCTCTGCCCAATCCACAAGAAAGGCGATCCCGCTAACCCCACCAACTACCGCGGAATCAGTCTTCTTAATATCGCATATAAGGTTCTTTCTAGCGTATTGTGTGAAAGACTGAAGCCCATCGTGGACAAACTGATTGGACCTTATCAGTGTGGCTTTACACCTGGTAAGTCTACCATCGACCAGATTTTCACGATACGCCAAATCCTGGAGAAGACCCATGATAAAAGAATCGATACACACCACCTCTTTGTCGATTTTAAAGCCGCTTTTGACAGCGCAAAAAGGAGTTGCCTGTATACCGCCATGTCTGAGTTTGACTTCCCTGCAAAGCTTATACGGCTTTGCCAAATGACGCTGAGCAATACCAACAGCTTCGTCAGAATCGGGAAGGACCTCTCCGAGTCATTTGAAACCAAACGAGGCTTCAGACAGGGCGACTCCCTTTCGTGCGATTTCTTCAACCTGATGCTGGAGAAGATAATTCGAGCAGCAGAGCTAAACGCAATGGCACAATCTTCTACAAGAGCGTACAATTGCTGGCGTATGCCGATGATATTGATATCATTGGCCTTAACAACCGCGCCGTAAGCGCTGCCTTCTCTGGGCTGGATAAAGAAGCGAAAAAAGTGGGTCTTGCGGTGAACGAGGACAAGACGAAGTACCTACTGTCATCAAAGAAAGAATCGGCGCACGTGCGCCTTGGCAGCCAAGTCACCGTTGATGGCTACAAGTTTGAAACGGTGAGAGATTTCGTCTATTTGGGAACCAGCATTAACACCGAAAATAATATCAGTCTAGAAATCCAACGGAGAATCACTCTTGCCAACAAGTGCTACTTTGGACTGAGTAGGCAATTGAGAAGTAAAGTCCTCTCTCGAAGAACAAAGATCACGCTCTATAAGTCTCTCATCATACCAGTCCTGATGTACGGCTCGGAATCATGGACAGTATCCAGAGAAGATGAGATGGCCCTTGGAGTATTTGAGAGAAAAGTTCTCCGGAAGATTTATGGTCCTTCCCGTGATGCCAACGGCGAGTATCGAAGGAAATTCAACGATGAGCTGTACGAGCTTTACGCAGACCTGACCATAGTTCAGCGGATTAAAGCCCAAAGGCTCCGCTGGCTGGGTCATGTTATGCGAATGGAAAAAGAAGCTCCAGCACAGAAAGTTTTACTATCGACACCCGAATTCGGCAGCAGAGGAAGGGGGAGGCCTCGACTGAGATGGAAACAACAGGTGGAGGATGACTTGTACTCCCTTGGGGTTTCCAATTGGCGTCAGTTATCGCTAAAAAGGAATGACTGGCGTGCTTTGATTCGAAACGGCCAAAATCGCCTAGGCGGTTAAGCGTCATTATGACGCAAGCCAAGATTAGATAGGTGTATTTTACGGGACATTGCGGTATGCGTTATCACCTGTTGTTGTTGATGTTGTAGCGAGGTGCAGCCCTACCTAAATGTCAGACAGGGTCACCCCGAGTGTATTGCTCTTGGCCGGGTCGATATAAGAAAACGGCCCGGGTCGTTTCGGCACGATGGGTACAGCACAAGTACTGGTACCGTTCTCGTAGGTCATTTAGCGTTACCCAGGGTGCACCAACGGGGAGGCGATCTGAATCTGTCAGATCCAACAATTTGTCGGTTTTGCGAACTGGACGATGAAACGCCGTACAATATATGAGTGGCTCGGTGCCATCCTTGCCTAACCCTCAATTTAGTAATTTCCTAATAATTAGTGACAAAGTTAATGGGTAATTAAAAATTAAACAGCCTAAGGCCAGAAATGCCTAACCCTCACAATCTATATTATACGGAAAAAAAACAATATTTAAAGAATCTATTCTCTCCATTCTTTCTCTTTGGAGTATTTCTAAGTAGTATAGCATAATAACTCCATATAAAAAATTTCGAGGGTTAGGCAAGGATGGCACTGAGCCATTCATATACTCTTACCTACCAACAGTATAAACTTTCTGAAAGATATTTTCAAAAAACGAAATATGTTGCAACCCCGTAACACACCCCAAATGGTTTGCATCCCTGGTTTTGATAAACCTTTATTTGGGAATTAATGAGCCTTAAAGTAAGAAACAATTATATATATGACATTTGCATATTATTATTGATTACCTGATTATTTGCATACAACTGTAAACAATAAGAAGTGTGGCGTCTCTTGCTCATAGTTATGTAATTTTTTCGAACCTCTATTTGCACTGTAAGCATATAATATAAATATTTTGAATTTTTTTTCTTTTTTAATAGTCGTCGTTTATAATAAGTAACCTCTCCAAATCTTGGGGAAAAAAATTACAAAAAATTTGTAGTACAACTGAAGTTCACCGTAGAAACTCCTCAGAATTTTTAATATAAAGAATATAATTATTTATAAAGGGAGGTATGGTCAAAATGTATTCAACAAAGTGTGCTTGACAGTTAAATATTTTCTCTTGTAAGGGGCTATAATGTCAAACGAATGTAAACAAATGAATTAATCCTTTATGGTGCACCACATGCAAATTGGTTATCATTTTCTCTTCTTAAATATTAGCAAGAATTTACTCTTATATCATCCGCGATTTTTGTAAAAAATGTTTGGTTACAGTTTTCTTACCTTAGCTTACAAAACAGTTGAATTCCAACCGTTCTTCACTGGCACCGAAGTTTTTTTCACTACCAATAAAATACTTCTAAATTTGCTACCGAATATTCTTTCGTATTGCTTATTTGAATTAAAGGTAAAATATAAATATTGAAAATACATGACATGGCAAAGCAACAGCAAAAAAATTTAAATTCTAATTTTTAGCCAATCAGAATTGTAACAGCTGTTTTGTCTGCAAATTTCTACTGAATCCTGTTCGACGAAAGCTTAGCAAATTTGAGATTTTTACAAAACTCTCTTTTGCTGGATGTTAGTTAAAAATACTCCTTCAACTAATACGACGTATCAGGCCATTGAGGAAGCCATGATTAGCAAGGACGTAAGCCCAATGATCACTCGCTGGGTCCTGGCCATGCTAAAGCAAAGAAAAATCTGCTTTGAGCTAGGAGGGAGTGCTGGCTCAATCGTGGCCACAAGAGGATGCCCTCAGGGAGGTGTACTTTCTCCTCTACTGTGGACCCTAGTCATAGACGAGCTTCTTCATCTTTTGAAGGGCAATGGCTTTGACGTACAGGGATATTAGGATGACTTAGTAGTCTGCGTAACAGGAATGCATGAAGAAACAATATCCGATCGCATGCAACAAGCCCCTGCGCATCATTGAAAGATGGTGTGCTAACAAAGGGTTATCTATCAACCCAAATAAAACAGTCTTGATGCCTTACACGAGGCGAAGAAAACTGTCTATGTTGGAGCCGACCCTAGGAGGCAGCCGCATAGGTTTATGACGGAAGCAAAATACCTAGGAGTAACATTGGACAAAACCCTCGCATGGAATGCTCATTTGAAGGCTACCATAAATAAAGCAACGATAGCCTTTTTAGCCTGCACTAGACTTTATGGCAAAACATGGGGGCTGTCTCCGGAAATGGCGTACTGGTCATTTAATACAGTTGTGAAGCCAATAGTCACATACGCTTCTCTAGTCTGGTGGCCTAAGACTGCTCAAGGAACAGCGGCAACTAAGTTAAGTAAGCTGCATCGGCTAGTCTGTGTCGGTGTAACAGGTGCTATGAGAACTTGCCCTGTTGATGCTTTAAGTGCCCTTGTGGGAATACCTCCTTTCCCTATTCTGATAGAGAAGGAGGCCACACTCGCTGCATTAAGACTTCAAAACATTTCCAATCTAAAAATCGGAAATATGACAGGACATATGAAGATAGTCAAGAATTTCATAAAAAGTCTTATATTGCAAGTAAGTGATGCAATAACTCCTACGCTCAGGATCATGCGAAACTTTGAAGTTTCGATCGTAGATCGAGTGCTCTGAGACACATTGAATCCTTATGCTGAATCAGATTCGGAGATTTGGTATACGGATGGATCAAAGCTGGAAGATGGTAAAACGGGAGCTGATATCTATGGACCAAATTACAAAAAATCGGTACCGATGGGTAACTACCCCACTATCTTTCAAGCGGAAATCCATGCAATAGAATTATGTGGCAGAGAATGCCTTCGGAGAAGACTATCCTCTAGGCGAATCTACCTTATGTCGGACAGTCAGGCCGCTATAACTTCGAAGCTTGTCGATGAATGCGTCGCAGTCCTTAATGAGCTGGGAGCCAAAAACTAAGTTTTTTTAGGTTGGATCCCAGTACATGAAGAGCATGACGGCAACGAAAAAGCAGATCACCTGGCAAAACATGGTGCCCTAACAGCACTTTATGGTCCGGAACCCTTTTGTGGACTTACGAAGGCCCACGTTAAGGAGACCATAAGCATCTGGGAAAACAAACAGTTAGGCAGCATTGGCTTAGCAGCCTAGGACAGAGGCAGGCCAAACTCTTTATAGAACCTTCACAAAGAGCATCGGACAGGCTCATTAATCTAAGGAGGGTGGATCTAAGAACTGTATATTTTACAGTTGGAAAATTCAGTCTCCACGATGTAACATCCCCCAACGGCACTAGGTTGATTGACTTCGCCGCTTCCCGCAATATGGTCATCAGTAGTACCAGGTTCCAGCATAAGCGAATACACCAAGCTACCTGGCTGTCCCCTGATCAAAGAACAAGAAACCAGATTGATCATGTCATGATCGACGGCAGACACAGCTCCACCGTTCTAGACGTGCGTACCCTACACGGTCCCAATATCGACTCGGACCATTATCTTGTTGCAGCCAAGATAAGCACACGCCTCTGTGCAGCGAAGAAAGTACGCACAGTAACGGAAGGAAAGTTTGACGTCGAGAAGCTGCGCGTGACACAGACAGCTGATAATTTCTCCACTCGACTCTCACACCTGCTATCGGAGAGCAATCTTCGACCTAACGATGTAACCGAGCAATGGAAGCATATCTCTCACTCATTACGTACCGCCGCTGAAGCCACTATAGGGTTTCGGCGAGCCCGCAAGAACAACTGGTACGATGAGGAATGCACCACAGCCTCGGACAAAAAGGACGCTGCATACAGGGAGACGTTGCGAACGGGCGCAACCCGCAGTGTATGGCAACGCTATCGTGAGGCGAAGAAGGAAGAGAGACGCCTTTTCAGAAAAAAGAAACGTGAGGCCGAAAGGCGTGAGTGTGAGGAGCTTGAGGCGCTGGCTGACAGGAACGATGCCCGAAAATTCTATGAAAAGATCCGGCGGATGACGGAAGGTTTAAAGACCGGGGCAAGTTCCTGTAAGGACAATAATGGCGACCTGCTAACCGACGTCCAGAGTGTACTTAAATTATGGAGGGAGCACTTCTCCTCACTGCTAAACTGCGAGGGAGATGTTGAACCCGATACCCCAATCCCTGACGATGGAAAGGTCGTCCCACCACCTGACTATGAAGAAGTGAAGATAGCTATATCCCGGCTCAAAAAAAACAAAGCGCCTGGAAAAGACGGACTACCCGCCGAGCTGTTCAAACGCGGAGGCGAAGAGCTGGTAAAAAGCATGCATCAGCTCTTATGCAGAATATGGTCAGAGGAGTGCATGCCTCCAGATTGGAATTTAAGTGCTCTGCCCAATCCACAAGAAAGGCGATCCCGCTAACCCCACCAACTACCGCGGAATCAGTCTTCTTAATATCGCATATAAGGTTCTTTCTAGCGTATTGTGTGAAAGACTGAAGCCCATCGTGGACAAACTGATTGGACCTTATTAGTGTGGCTTTACACCTGGTAAGTCTACCATCGACCAGATTTTCACGATACGCCAAATCCTGGAGAAGACCCATGATAAAAGAATCGATACACACCACCTCTTTGTCGATTTTAAAGCCGCTTTTGACAGCGCAAAAAGGAGTTGCCTGTATACCGCCATGTCTGAGTTTGACTTCCCTGCAAAGCTTATACGGCTTTGCCAAATGACGCTGAGCAATACCAACAGCTTCGTCAGAATCGGGAAGGACCTCTCCGAGTCATTTGAAACCAAACGAGGCTTCAGACAGGGCGACTCCCTTTCGTGCGATTTCTTCAACCTGATGCTGGAGAAGATAATTCGAGCAGCAGAGCTAAACGCAATGGCACAATCTTCTACAAGAGCGTACAATTGCTGGCGTATGCCGATGATATTGATATCATTGGCCTTAACAACCGCGCCGTAAGCGCTGCCTTCTCTGGGCTGGATAAAGAAGCGAAAAAAGTGGGTCTTGCGGTGAACGAGGACAAGACGAAGTACCTACTGTCATCAAAGAAAGAATCGGCGCACGTGCGCCTTGGCAGCCAAGTCACCGTTGATGGCTACAAGTTTGAAACGGTGAGAGATTTCGTCTATTTGGGAACCAGCATTAACACCGAAAATAATATCAGTCTAGAAATCCAACGGAGAATCACTCTTGCCAACAAGTGCTACTTTGGACTGAGTAGGCAATTGAGAAGTAAAGTCCTCTCTCGAAGAACAAAGATCACGCTCTATAAGTCTCTCATCATACCAGTCCTGATGTACGGCTCGGAATCATGGACAGTATCCAGAGAAGATGAGATGGCCCTTGGAGTATTTGAGAGAAAAGTTCTCCGGAAGATTTATGGTCCTTCCCGTGATGCCAACGGCGAGTATCGAAGGAAATTCAACGATGAGCTGTACGAGCTTTACGCAGACCTGACCATAGTTCAGCGGATTAAAGCCCAAAGGCTCCGCTGGCTGGGTCATGTTATGCGAATGGAAAAAGAAGCTCCAGCACAGAAAGTTTTACTATCGACACCCGAATTCGGCAGCAGAGGAAGGGGGAGGCCTCGACTGAGATGGAAACAACAGGTGGAGGATGACTTGTACTCCCTTGGGGTTTCCAATTGGCGTCAGTTATCGCTAAAAAGGAATGACTGGCGTGCTTTGATTCGAAACGGCCAAAATCGCCTAGGCGGTTAAGCGTCATTATGACGCAAGCCAAGATTAGATAGGTGTATTTTACGGGACATTGCGGTATGCGTTATCACCTGTTGTTGTTGATGTTGTAGCGAGGTGCAGCCCTACCTAAATGTCAGACAGGGTCACCCCGAGTGTATTGCTCTTGGCCGGGTCGATATAAGAAAACGGCCCGGGTCGTTTCGGCACGTTGGGTACAGCACAAGTACTGGTACCGTTCTCGTAGGTCATTTAGCGTTACCCAGGGTGCACCAACGGGGAGGCGATCTGAATCTGTCAGATCCAACAATTTGTCGGTTTTGCGAACTGGACGATGAAACGCCGTACAATATATGAGTGGCTCGGTGCCATCCTTGCCTAACCCTCAATTTAGTAATTTCCTAATAATTAGTGACAAAGTTAATGGGTAATTAAAAATTAAACAGCCTAAGGCCAGAAATGCCTAACCCTCACAATCTATATTATGCGGAAAAAAAAACAATATTTAAAGAATCTATTCTCTCCATTCTTTCTCTTTGGAGTATTTCTAAGTAGTATAGCATAATAACTCCATATAAAAAATTTCGAGGGTTAGGCAAGGATGGCACTGAGCCATTCATATACACTTACCTACCAACAGTATAAACTTTCTGAAAGATATTTTCAAAAAACGAAATATGTTGCAACCCCGTAACACACCCCAAATGGTTTGCATCCCTGGTTTTGATAAACCTTTATTTGGGAATTAATGAGCCTTAAAGTAAGAAACAATTATATATATGACATTTGCATATTATTATTGATTACCTGATTATTTGCACACAACTGTAAACAATAAGAAGTGTGGCGTCTCTTGCTCATAGTTATGTAATTTTTTCGAACCTCTATTTGCACTGTAAGCATATAATATAAATATTTTGAATTTTTTTTCTTTTTTAATAGTCGTCGTTTATAATAAGTAACCTCTCCAAATCTTGGGGAAAAAAATTACAAAAAATTTGTAGTACAACTGAAGTTCACCGTAGAAACTCCTCAGAATTTTTAATATAAAGAATATAATTATTTATAAAGGGAGGTATGGTCAAAATGTATTCAACAAAGTGTGCTTGACAGTTAAATATTTTCTCTTGTAAGGGGCTATAATGTCAAACGAATGTAAACAAATGAATTAATCCTTTATGGTGCACCACATGCAAATTGGTTATCATTTTCTCTTCTTTAATATTAGCAAGAATTTACTCTTATATCATCCGCGATTTTTGTAAAAAATGTTTGGTTACAGTTTTCTTACCTTAGCTTACAAAACAGTTGAATTCCAACCGTTCTTCACTGGCACCGAAGTTTTTTTCACTACCAATAAAATACTTCTAAATTTGCTACCGAATATTCTTTCGTATTGCTTATTTGAATTAAAGGTAAAATATAAATATTGAAAATACATGACATGGCAAAGCAACAGCAAAAAAATTTAAATTCTAATTTTTAGCCAATCAGAATTGTAACAGCTGTTTTGTCTGCAAATTTCTACTGAATCCTGTTCGACGAAAGCTTAGCAAATTTGAGATTTTTACAAAACTCTCTTTTGCTGGATGTTAGTTAAAAATATTCCTTCAACTAATACGACGTATCAGGCCATTGAGGAAGCCATGATTAGCAAGGACGTAAGCCCAATGATCACTCGCTGGGTCCTGGCCATGCTAAAGCAAAGAAAAATCTGCTTTGAGCTAGGAGGGAGTGCTGGCTCAATCGTGGCCACAAGAGGATGCCCTCAGGGAGGTGTACTTTCTCCTCTACTGTGGACCCTAGTCATAGACGAGCTTCTTCATCTTTTGAAGGGCAATGGCTTTGACGTACAGGGATATTAGGATGACTTAGTAGTCTGCGTAACAGGAATGCATGAAGAAACAATATCCGATCGCATGCAACAAGCCCCTGCGCATCATTGAAAGATGGTGTGCTAACAAAGGGTTATCTATCAACCCAAATAAAACAGTCTTGATGCCTTACACGAGGCGAAGAAAACTGTCTATGTTGGAGCCGTCCCTAGGAGGCAGCCGCATAGGTTTATGACGGAAGCAAAATACCTAGGAGTAACATTGGACAAAACCCTCGCATGGAATGCTCATTTGAAGGCTACCATAAATAAAGCAACGATAGCCTTTTTAGCCTGCACTAGACTTTATGGCAAAACATGGGGGCTGTCTCCCGAAATGGCGTACTGGTCATTTAATACAGTTGTGAAGCCAATAGTCACATACGCTTCTCTAGTCTGGTGGCCTAAGACTGCTCAAGGAACAGCGGCAACTAAGTTAAGTAAGCTGCATCGGCTAGTCTGTGTCGGTGTAACAGGTGCTATGAGAACTTGCCCTGTTGATGCTTTAAGTGCCCTTGTGGGAATACCTCCTTTCCCTATTCTGATAGAGAAGGAGGCCACACTCGCTGCATTAAGACTTCAAAACATTTCCAATCTAAAAATCGGAAATATGACAGGACATATGAAGATAGTCAAGAATTTCATAAAAAGTCTTATATTGCAAGTAAGTGATGCAATAACTCCTACGCTCAGGATCATGCGAAACTTTGAAGTTTCGATCGTAGATCGAGTGCTCTGAGACACATTGAATCCTTATGCTGAATCAGACTCGGAGATTTGGTATACGGATGGATCAAAGCTGGAAGATGGTAAAACGGGAGCTGATATCTATGGACCAAATTACAAAAAATCGGTACCGATGGGTAACTACCCCACCATCTTTCAAGCGGAAATCCATGCAATAGAATTATGTGGCAGAGAATGCCTTCGGATAAGACTATCCTCTAGGCGAATCTACATTATGTCGGACAGTCAGGCCGCTATAACTTCGAAGCTTGTCGATGAATGCGTCGCAGTCCTTAATGAGCTGGGAGCCAAAAACTAAGTTTTTTTAGGCTGGCAAAACATGGTGCCTTAACAGCACTTTATGGTCCGGAACCCTTTTGTGGACTTACGAAGGCCCACGTTAAGGAGACCATAAGCAACTGGGAAACAAACCGTTTAGGCAGCATTGGCTTAGCAGCCTAGGACAGAGGCAGGCCAAACTCTTTATAGAACCTTCAAAAAGAGCATCGGCCAGGCTCATTAATCTAAGGAGGGTGGATCTAAGAACCCTAAAATCTAAGAACTGTGTATTTTACGGGGCATTGCGGTATGCGTTATCACCTGAATAAGCTGAATCTGTCAGATCCAACAATTTGTCGGTTTTGCGAACTGGACGATGAAACGCCGGACAATATATGAGTGGCTCGGTGCCATCCTTGCCTAACCCTCAATTTAGTAATTTCCTAATAATTAGTGACAAAGTTAATGGGTAATTAAAAATTGAACAGCCTAAGGCCAGAAATGCCTAACCCTCACAATCTATATTATGCGAAAAAAAACAATATTTAAAGAATCTATTCTCTCCATTCTCTCTCTTTGGAGTATTTCTAAGTAGTATAGCATAATAACTCCATATAAAAAATTTCGAGGGTTAGGCAAGGATGGCACTGAGCCATTCATATACTCTTACCTACCAAGAGTATAAACTTTCTGAAAGATATTTTCACCCCGTAACACACCCCAAGTGGCGGCACCCAAGTGGAAAACAATTACAACGAAGCATAAAATTTCTTCCAAATAGGTCAATAGGCAACCGAAATAGTGGTCGAAATAACAAAGAATAAATAAAATGCGGTCAGGTGGCAACCCTAGGTGGAAAATCTGGATGAAATTGTCATATTTGGAATACTGTCGAAAATACATTTCATTTGATACCCATTATGGTATATCTGCTCAATATTTAAAAAAATCGAGAAAAGTGGAACCCTGTAAACCGTTACAACCCTGCGTGAAATTGTCATATTTGGAATACGGCCGCAAATACCTTTCATTTGATACCCATATTGGCATATCTAGCTCTATATTTAAAAAAAAAATTGGGATAGATTTCAACCCTGTAAACCTCCATAAGTGGCAACACCCAAAAATTCTGCTCGGCCTAACTATTACAATTTGTGCAATGTTAGCTAGATCCTAGAATTTCACCTCCTATTTTATTTGCACAGCTAAACATTGTGGTGAAAATCACCTACGCCAGAAAGTCTGCTGCAATTTCTATTTCCGTTGCATAATTTCCATTGCACAATTTCCTTTGCATCATCAGTCATTTTCTCAAATTTTACTCTCAATCAAAACTTCATAAGAAGTTAACTTCAAAAATGGTTTGCATCCCTGGTTTTGATAAACCTTTATTTGGGAATTAATGTAGGATTGGGTGGCAGCGCCAGCCGTCGGTAAAATGCAACCCTAACGAATTAACGAAAGAAAGGGAATATAGTAAATGATGGTTGAATTGAGCTAACGCCTCTGTGAAAAGAGAGAGTACATTGCCGACCGGCAACGCAGGAGATCATCCTTTTTTGTAAACCCGAAATTAAGTGCCTGTTGCACAATTTAATAAGTTAAATTCAATGTACAATCATTATAACCGCGCCAATGGGCGCCTGTGACAGTTTCTGTTAAATATCAAAGGAAACAATAATATTAAATAAACTTTTGTGTAATCCCTGCGCGGGAAGTTAAACGTGGACTTTTATTTAACTGGCCGGCCGAAATCCTACAAGTGGTGCCAGAAGTGCGACGGCGAGTAAAAAACGCCGCACCTACGCAAGAAATCAAGTGCAACGAAGAAACTTGCGCAAATGCATATGGTTGTACCGGCCATTTAGAACGTCCAATTGTGTGCACATGTTTGGAGGCTTAGTTGGACAGGTGAAGCAGAAAAGCAGATTCGTGGTCTGTTGGCTGTACCACGCAACCTAAGGAACGGAAGATTTTTACCGTTACCGGAAGATTCGGGAAAGCAGCGAAGTCAACAGCGAAGCAGCGACGTCAGTAGCAAAGCAGCGACGTCAATAACGAAGCAGCGACGTCAGCAACGAAGCAGCGACGTCAGCAACGAAGCAGCGACAGTAAGGGCATAGATAGTGACAGCGCAAGCAGCGGCGCCTGCACATAAAACCAGAGGTGACAAAATCTGTGTATATGAACACAGCGAGGTATGATTTTATGTATGTACGTATGGAAATTACAATTCATGTATGTGTGTCGATTGAATGTTTTCTATTAACTCTCGGAAATAAGTAAACAATGTTTAATCAGTTAAACCAAATTTAATAATTTTGACGAAGTACACATGTACATAGGTAGAAATTAAATTAGACGAAATTTAATAACTGAAGTCGATTTGTAAACTGATTTAACTGTCTTAAGGCAAATTGAAAGCCATTCGAAGAGAGAGATTAATTTTGAAATTTCTGTAACTAAGTTATTGTTTTGTGAGCGTGAAACGGTCGACAATGGAAAGAAGCGATATTTTAGAGTTGAATGTTGTTGGCCTTAAGCAAAAATTATTGGAGTTGGGTTTAGCTACCACCGGCAGGAAGGTGACGCTACAAGATCGGATGTTAGAACATTTCGGTCTGAACGTTGACAGCGAAGATGATGATGATACCGGCGACGATGTAGGTTCGGTCTATGACAATGCAGGTTCGTCACCACCAGGTGCAACACGGCATAGTTCATACTCTCGTGCTCCCTTTACCTTGCGTGACATAGAAGACTCTTTAACATCTTTTAGTGGTTCGGGTTCTCAACAAATTGAAGAATGGCTTGATGATTTTCAGCAAACTGCTAACGCGGTTCAATGGAACGATCTCCAAAAATTTATCTATGCGAAGGAACTGTTGAAAGGAGCTGCGAAGATTTTCATACGTAGCCAGCGTAATGTAACGAGTTGGGGTTATTTGGTGCAGGCTTTAAAGGCCGAGTTCGGAGCTAAGGTGTCATCAATAGATGTGCATAGGGCATTGGCGAGTAGACGTAAGCGCGCCGATGAAAGTTATCGTGAATATTTATATTTGCTGATGGAGATCGGGAAACCTATAGGGCTTGATGAGAGGAGTCTCATCGAATACTTTATCGAAGGCATTCCCGACTCCAAACAAAACAAAACAAATTTATATCTGGCGAGGTCCATAGCGGAACTCAAAGAACAAATTGTCATTTACAAGAAGATTTGGTCTGGTCGCCACCAAGTGACTAACCCAAATCTGAGCCGGTCGATCGTAGGCAGCAAGAGCCCGTCCGATCAGGGTGTGCGTAAAGAGAGGGTAAAGAAGTGTTTCAAGTGTGGAAGTACTTCTCACCTGGCGAACGCGTGTCATGAGTCGTTCAAATGTTTTAGATGTGGTAAACCAGGGCATCGATCTACCGACTGTCCTAGTGCCCCAGCTGCGATTAAGATGGAGAGCCGTAATGCGAATACTCTAGGTGATGAAGTATGTCGTAGGCTAGGTGTGGCTGGTAAGGGTGTGGCTGGTAAGGGTGTCTTCGTTGATGTGACGTGTGACCAGGTTACAGTTTCCGCGTTGGTTGATACCGGATGTGACCTTTGTTTGATGCGTTATGACACCTTGCTTAAGCTGGATGAAGATATCGAGCTGGACATGGATCGACGCAAGCTAGTTGGTGTAGGACGAGGCAGGTTAACCACGTTAGGTAGCTTTACATGCAGAGCTTACATTGACGGGATGGAATTGAAGGTTAAATTCCACGTGGTCAAAGAACGGGACATGGCATATGCAGCAGTGATCGGAAATGATATCCTGAAGCAAGTGACCCTGGTTGTTAGTGAGGATTTAGTTGAGTTCAAGCCGAAGAAGCGTGTGCGAGAAGGAACTTTTAGGAATACGTTGGTTGAGGCTGCTACCACTACCAGGTCCGATTGTCACGGTGAATTCGGCGCGTTGTGTGTGGCAGTTGCAGTAGAAGGTGAAGGGTGTGAGATGGAGTTGTCACATCTCAGTGGGGGTGAATTCGAGGACTACGAGCGCTTCATAAAGATCCCATTAAGGAACTGAATGTTGTGCCTCCGCCGATGAAAAATGAGGTGATTAAGGTAGCCGATAAGAAAGGCAATTACACGCGGAAAAAAATTCAGAAAGCTGTTGGAAGCCCTCTTTACATACCGCAGCTGTCCACTAAGGCAGTTAAAGTAGTGAAGAGTTGCATCGACACGGAGATAGATGCTGGGCGGAATAAGTGCCGCATGAGGCCGGAAACGAATATTGCCAAGATACGACAGGAACACCGTGGGGTTTTTGATAAAAATAGTAGAGAGCGGGTTGAGTATCGGTTGGACGAATTAGTCGCCATTAAGCGCACACAATTCGGGGCAGGGTCGAAGTTGAGAGGGAAGTTCTTAGGTCCTTACAAGATTGTGAAGGTCCTGAATCACGAACGATACGAGGTCCGCAAGGTGGGGAACCACGGGGGTACCGGTAATACAATAACAGTTGTGGAACATATAAAAGGGTGGGAACCTAACATCCAATCTCCTCGTGCATCATCATCCGAGCCGAATGATACGTCAGGAGGGCCGAATGTAGGATTGGGTGCAGCGCCAGCCGTCGGTGTTAGCTACTATTAAAATGCAACCCTAACGAATTAACGAAAGAAAGAGAATATAGTAAATGATGGTTGAATTGAGCTAACGGCTCTGTGAAAAGAGAGAGTACATTGCCGACCGCCAACGCAGGAGATCATCCTTTTTTGTAAACCCGAAATTAAGTGCCTGTTGCACAATTTAATAAGTTAAATTCAATGTACAATCATTATAACCGCGCCAATGGGCGCCTGTGCCAGTTTCTGTTAAATATCAAAGGAAACAATAATATTAAATAAACTTTTGTGTAATCGCTGCGCGGGAAGTTAAACGTGGACTTTTATTTAACTGGCCGGCCGAAATCCTACATTAATGAGCCTTAAAGTAAGAAACAATTACATATATGACATTTGCATATTATTATTGATTACCTAATTATTTGCATACAACTGTAAACAATAAGAAGTGTGGCGTCTCTTGCTCATAGTTATGTAATTTTTTCGAACCTCTATTTGCACTGTAAGCATATAATATAAATATTTTGAAATTTTTTTCTTTTTTAATAGTCGTCGTTTATAATAAGTAACCTCTCCAAATCTTGGGGAAAAAAATTACAAAAAATTTGTAGTACAACTGAAGTTCACCGTAGAAACTCCTCAGAATTTTTAATATAAAGAATATAATTATTTATAAAGGGAGGTATGGTCAAAATGTATTCAACAAAGTGTGCTTGACAGTTAAATATTTTCTCTTGTAAGGGGCTATAATGTCAAACGAATGTAAACAAATGAATTAATCCTTTATGGTGCACCACATGCAAATTGGTTATCATTTTCTCTTCTTTAATATTAGCAAGAATTTACTCTTATATCATCCGCGATTTTTGTAAAAAATGTTTGGTTACAGTTTTCTTACCTTAGCTTACAAAACAGTTGAATTCCAACCGTTCTTCACTGGCACCGAAGTTTTTTTCACTACCAATAAAATACTTCTAAATTTGCTACCGAATATTCTTTCGTATTGCTTATTTGAATTAAAGGTAAAATATAAATATTGAAAATACATGACATGGCAAAGCAACAGCAAAAAAATTTAAATTCTAATTTTTAGCCAATCAGAATTGTAACAGCTGTTTTGTCTGCAAATTTCTACTGAATCCTGTTCGACGAAAGCTTAGCAAATTTGAGATTTTTACAAAACTCTCTTTTGCTGGATGTTAGTTAAAAATACTCCTTCAACTAATACGACGTATCAGGCCATTGAGGAAGCCATGATTAGCAAGGACGTAAGCCCAATGATCACTCGCTGGGTCCTGGCCATGCTAAAGCAAAGAAAAATCTGCTTTGAGCTAGGAGGGAGTGCTGGCTCAATCGTGGCCACAAGAGGATGCCCTCAGGGAGGTGTACTTTCTCCTCTACTGTGGACCCTAGTCATAGACGAGCTTCTTCATCTTTTGAAGGGCAATGGCTTTGACGTACAGGGATATTAGGATGACTTAGTAGTCTGCGTAACAGGAATGCATGAAGAAACAATATCCGATCGCATGCAACAAGCCCCTGCGCATCATTGAAAGATGGTGTGCTAACAAAGGGTTATCTATCAACCCAAATAAAACAGTCTTGATGCCTTACACGAGGCGAAGAAAACTGTCTATGTTGGAGCCGTCCCTAGGAGGCAGCCGCATAGGTTTATGACGGAAGCAAAATACCTAGGAGTAACATTGGACAAAACCCTCGCATGGAATGCTCATTTGAAGGCTACCATAAATAAAGCAACGATAGCCTTTTTAGCCTGCACTAGACTTTATGGCAAAACATGGGGGCTGTCTCCCGAAATGGCGTACTGGTCATTTAATACAGTTGTGAAGCCAATAGTCACATACGCTTCTCTAGTCTGGTGGCCTAAGACTGCTCAAGGAACAGCGGCAACTAAGTTAAGTAAGCTGCATCGGCTAGTCTGTGTCGGTGTAACAGGTGCTATGAGAACTTGCCCTGTTGATGCTTTAAGTGCCCTTGTGGGAATACCTCCTTTCCCTATTCTGATAGAGAAGGAGGCCACACTCGCTGCATTAAGACTTCAAAACATTTCCAATCTAAAAATCGGAAATATGACAGGACATATGAAGATAGTGAAGAATTTCATAAAAAGTCTTATATTGCAAGTAAGTGATGCAATAACTCCTACGCTCAGGATCATGCGAAACTTTGAAGTTTCGATCGTAGATCGAGTGCTCTGAGACACATTGAATCCTTATGCTGAATCAGACTCGGAGATTTGGTATACGGATGGATCAAAGCTGGAAGATGGTAAAAGGGGAGCTGATATCTATGGACCAAATTACAAAAAATCGGTACCGATGGGTAACTACCCCACCATCTTTCAAGCGGAAATCCATGCAATAGAATTATGTGGCAGAGAATGCCTTCGGATAAGACTATCCTCTAGGCGAATCTACATTATGTCGGACAGTCAGGCCGCTATAACTTCGAAGCTTGTCGATGAATGCGTCGCAGTCCTTAATGAGCTGGGAGCCAAAAACTAAGTTTTTTTAGGCTGGCAAAACATGGTGCCTTAACAGCACTTTATGGTCCGGAACCCTTTTGTGGACTTACGAAGGCCCACGTTAAGGAGACCATAAGCAACTGGGAAAACAAACCGTTTAGGCAGCATTGGCTTAGCAGCCTAGGACAGAGGCAGGCCAAACTCTTTATAGAACCTTCAAAAAGAGCATCGGCCAGGCTCATTAATCTAAGGAGGGTGGATCTAAGAACCCTAAAATCTAAGAACTGTGTATTTTACGGGGCATTGCGGTATGCGTTATCACCTGAATAAGCTGAATCTGTCAGATCCAACAATTTGTCGGTTTTGCGAACTGGACGATGAAACGCCGGACAATATATGAGTGGCTCGGTGCCATCCTTGCCTAACCCTCAATTTAGTAATTTCCTAATAATTAGTGACAAAGTTAATGGGTAATTAAAAATTGAACAGCCTAAGGCCAGAAATGCCTAACCCTCACAATCTATATTATGCGAAAAAAAAACAATATTTAAAGAATCTATTCTCTCCATTCTCTCTCTTTGGAGTATTTCTAAGTAGTATAGCATAATAACTCCATATAAAAAATTTCGAGGGTTAGGCAAGGATGGAACTGAGCCATTCATATACTCTTACCTACCAACAGTATAAACTTTCTGAAAGATATTTTCAAAAAGCGAAATATGTTGCAACCCCGTAACACACCCCAAGTGGCGGCACCCAAGTGGAAAACAATTACAACGAAGCATAAAATTTCTTCCAAATAGGTCAATAGGCAACCGAAATAGTGGTCGAAATAACAAAGAATAAATAAAATGCGGTCAGGTGGCAACCCTAGGTGGAAAATCTGGATGAAATTGTCATATTTGGAATACTGTCGAAAATACATTTCATTTGATACCCATTATGGTATATCTGCTCAATATTTAAAAAAATCGAGAAAAGTGGAACCCTGTAAACCGTTACAACCCTGCGTGAAATTGTCATATTTGGAATACGGCCGCAAATACCTTTCATTTGATACCCATATTGGCATATCTAGCTCTATATTTAAAAAAAAAATTGGGATAGATTTCAACCCTGTAAACCTCCATAAGTGGCAACACCCAAAAATTCTGCTCGGCCTAACTATTACAATTTGTGCAATGTTAGCTAGATCCTAGAATTTCACCTCCTATTTTATTTGCACAGCTAAACATTGTGGTGAAAATCACCTACGCCAGAAAGTCTGCTGCAATTTCTATTTCCGTTGCATAATTTCCATTGCACAATTTCCTTTGCATCATCAGTCATTTTCTCAAATTTTACTCTCAATCAAAACTTCATAAGAAGTTAACTTCAAAAATGGTTTGCATCCCTGGTTTTGATAAACCTTTATTTGGGAATTAATGTAGGATTGGGTGGCAGCGCCAGCCGTCGGTAAAATGCAACCCTAACGAATTAACGAAAGAAAGGGAATATAGTAAATGATGGTTGAATTGAGCTAACGCCTCTGTGAAAAGAGAGAGTACATTGCCGACCGGCAACGCAGGAGATCATCCTTTTTTGTAAACCCGAAATTAAGTGCCTGTTGCACAATTTAATAAGTTAAATTCAATGTACAATCATTATAACCGCGCCAATGGGCGCCTGTGCCAGTTTCTGTTAAATATCAAAGGAAACAATAATATTAAATAAACTTTTGTGTAATCCCTGCGCGGGAAGTTAAACGTGGACTTTTATTTAACTGGCCGGCCGAAATCCTACAAGTGGTGCCAGAAGTGCGACGGCGAGTAAAAAACGCCGCACCTACGCAAGAAATCAAGTGCAACGAAGAAACTTGCGCAAATGCATATGGTTGTACCGGCCATTTAGAACGTCCAATTGTGTGCACATGTTTGGAGGCTTAGTTGGACAGGTGAAGCAGAAAAGCAGATTCGTGGTCTGTTGGCTGTACCACGCAACCTAAGGAACGGAAGATTTTTACCGTTACCGGAAGATTCGGGAAAGCAGCGAAGTCAACAGCGAAGCAGCGACGTCAGTAGCAAAGCAGCGACGTCAATAACGAAGCAGCGACGTCAGCAACGAAGCAGCGACGTCAGCAACGAAGCAGCGACAGTAAGGGCATAGATAGTGACAGCGCAAGCAGCGGCGCCTGCACATAAAACCAGAGGTGACAAAATCTGTGTATATGAACACAGCGAGGTATGATTTTATGTATGTACGTATGGAAATTACAATTCATGTATGTATGTCGATTGAATGTTTTCTATTAACTCTCGGAAATAAGTAAACAATGTTTAATCAGTTAAACCAAATTTAATAATTTTGACGAAATACACATGTACATAGGTAGAAATTAAATTAGACGAAATTTAATAACTGAAGTCGATTTGTAAACTGATTTAACTGTCTTAAGGCAAATTGAAAGCCATTCGAAGAGAGAGATTAATTTTGAAATTTCTGTAACTAAGTTATTGTTTTGTGAGCGTGAAACGGTCGACAATGGAAAGAAGCGATATTTTAGAGTTGAATGTTGTTGGCCTTAAGCAAAAATTATTGGAGTTGGGTTTAGCTACCACCGGCAGGAAGGTGACGCTACAAGATCGGATGTTAGAACATTTCGGTCTGAACGTTGACAGCGAAGATGATGATGATACCGGCGACGATGTAGGTTCGGTCTATGACAATGCAGGTTCGTCACCACCAGGTGCAACACGGCATAGTTCATACTCTCGTGCTCCCTTTACCTTGCGTGACATAGAAGACTCTTTAACATCTTTTAGTGGTTCGGGTTCTCAACAAATTGAAGAATGGCTTGATGATTTTCAGCAAACTGCTAACGCGGTTCAATGGAACGATCTCCAAAAATTTATCTATGCGAAGGAACTGTTGAAAGGAGCTGCGAAGATTTTCATACGTAGCCAGCGTAATGTAACGAGTTGGGGTTATTTGGTGCAGGCTTTAAAGGCCGAGTTCGGAGCTAAGGTGTCATCAATAGATGTGCATAGGGCATTGGCGAGTAGACGTAAGCGCGCCGATGAAAGTTATCGTGAATATTTATATTTGCTGATGGAGATCGGGAAACCTATAGGGCTTGATGAGAGGAGTCTCATCGAATACTTTATCGAAGGCATTCCCGACTCCAAACAAAACAAAACAAATTTATATCTGGCGAGGTCCATAGCGGAACTCAAAGAACAAATTGTCATTTACAAGAAGATTTGGTCTGGTCGCCACCAAGTGACTAACCCAAATCTGAGCCGGTCGATCGTAGGCAGCAAGAGCCCGTCCGATCAGGGTGTGCGTAAAGAGAGGGTAAAGAAGTGTTTCAAGTGTGGAAGTACTTCTCACCTGGCGAACGCGTGTCATGAGTCGTTCAAATGTTTTAGATGTGGTAAACCAGGGCATCGATCTACCGACTGTCCTAGTGCCCCAGCTGCGATTAAGATGGAGAGCCGTAATGCGAATACTCTAGGTGATGAAGTATGTCGTAGGCTAGGTGTGGCTGGTAAGGGTGTGGCTGGTAAGGGTGTGGCTGGTAAGGGTGTCTTCGTTGATGTGACGTGTGACCAGGTTACAGTTTCCGCGTTGGTTGATACCGGATGTGACCTTTGTTTGATGCGTTATGACACCTTGCTTAAGCTGGATGAAGATATCGAGCTGGACATGGATCGACGCAAGCTAGTTGGTGTAGGACGAGGCAGGTTAACCACGTTAGGTAGCTTTACATGCAGAGCTTACATTGACGGGATGGAATTGAAGGTTAAATTCCACGTGGTCAAAGAACGGGACATGGCATATGCAGCAGTGATCGGAAATGATATCCTGAAGCAAGTGACCCTGGTTGTTAGTGAGGATTTAGTTGAGTTCAAGCCGAAGAAGCGTGTGCGAGAAGGAACTTTTAGGAATACGTTGGTTGAGGCTGCTACCACTACCAGGTCCGATTGTCACGGTGAATTCGGCGCGTTGTGTGTGGCAGTTGCAGTAGAAGGTGAAGGGTGTGAGATGGAGTTGTCACATCTCAGTGGGGGTGAATTCGAGGACTACGAGCGCTTCATAAAGATCCCATTAAGGAACTGAATGTTGTGCCTCCGCCGATGAAAAATGAGGTGATTAAGGTAGCCGATAAGAAAGGCAATTACACGCGGAAAAAAATTCAGAAAGCTGTTGGAAGCCCTCTTTACATACCGCAGCTGTCCACTAAGGCAGTTAAAGTAGTGAAGAGTTGCATCGACACGGAGATAGATGCTGGGCGGAATAAGTGCCGCATGAGGCCGGAAACGAATATTGCCAAGATACGACAGGAACACCGTGGGGTTTTTGATAAAAATAGTAGAGAGCGGGTTGAGTATCGGTTGGACGAATTAGTCGCCATTAAGCGCACACAATTCGGGGCAGGGTCGAAGTTGAGAGGGAAGTTCTTAGGTCCTTACAAGATTGTGAAGGTCCTGAATCACGAACGATACGAGGTCCGCAAGGTGGGGAACCACGGGGGTACCGGTAATACAATAACAGTTGTGGAACATATAAAAGGGTGGGAACCTAACATCCAATCTCCTCGTGCATCATCATCCGAGCCGAATGATACGTCAGGAGGGCCGAATGTAGGATTGGGTGCAGCGCCAGCCGTCGGTGTTAGCTACTATTAAAATGCAACCCTAACGAATTAACGAAAGAAAGAGAATATAGTAAATGATGGTTGAATTGAGCTAACGGCTCTGTGAAAAGAGAGAGTACATTGCCGACCGCCAACGCAGGAGATCATCCTTTTTTGTAAACCCGAAATTAAGTGCCTGTTGCACAATTTAATAAGTTAAATTCAATGTACAATCATTATAACCGCGCCAATGGGCGCCTGTGCCAGTTTCTGTTAAATATCAAAGGAAACAATAATATTAAATAAACTTTTGTGTAATCGCTGCGCGGGAAGTTAAACGTGGACTTTTATTTAACTGGCCGGCCGAAATCCTACATTAATGAGCCTTAAAGTAAGAAACAATTACATATATGACATTTGCATATTATTATTGATTACCTAATTATTTGCATACAACTGTAAACAATAAGAAGTGTGGCGTCTCTTGCTCATAGTTATGTAATTTTTTCGAACCTCTATTTGCACTGTAAGCATATAATATAAATATTTTGAAATTTTTTTCTTTTTTAATAGTCGTCGTTTATAATAAGTAACCTCTCCAAATCTTGGGGAAAAAAATTACAAAAAATTTGTAGTACAACTGAAGTTCACCGTAGAAACTCCTCAGAATTTTTAATATAAAGAATATAATTATTTATAAAGGGAGGTATGGTCAAAATGTATTCAACAAAGTGTGCTTGACAGTTAAATATTTTCTCTTGTAAGGGGCTATAATGTCAAACGAATGTAAACAAATGAATTAATCCTTTATGGTGCACCACATGCAAATTGGTTATCATTTTCTCTTCTTTAATATTAGCAAGAATTTACTCTTATATCATCCGCGATTTTTGTAAAAAATGTTTGGTTACAGTTTTCTTACCTTAGCTTACAAAACAGTTGAATTCCAACCGTTCTTCACTGGCACCGAAGTTTTTTTCACTACCAATAAAATACTTCTAAATTTGCTACCGAATATTCTTTCGTATTGCTTATTTGAATTAAAGGTAAAATATAAATATTGAAAATACATGACATGGCAAAGCAACAGCAAAAAAATTTAAATTCTAATTTTTAGCCAATCAGAATTGTAACAGCTGTTTTGTCTGCAAATTTCTACTGAATCCTGTTCGACGAAAGCTTAGCAAATTTGAGATTTTTACAAAACTCTCTTTTGCTGGATGTTAGTTAAAAATACTCCTTCAACTAATACGACGTATCAGGCCATTGAGGAAGCCATGATTAGCAAGGACGTAAGCCCAATGATCACTCGCTGGGTCCTGGCCATGCTAAAGCAAAGAAAAATCTGCTTTGAGCTAGGAGGGAGTGCTGGCTCAATCGTGGCCACAAGAGGATGCCCTCAGGGAGGTGTACTTTCTCCTCTACTGTGGACCCTAGTCATAGACGAGCTTCTTCATCTTTTGAAGGGCAATGGCTTTGACGTACAGGGATATTAGGATGACTTAGTAGTCTGCGTAACAGGAATGCATGAAGAAACAATATCCGATCGCATGCAACAAGCCCCTGCGCATCATTGAAAGATGGTGTGCTAACAAAGGGTTATCTATCAACCCAAATAAAACAGTCTTGATGCCTTACACGAGGCGAAGAAAACTGTCTATGTTGGAGCCGTCCCTAGGAGGCAGCCGCATAGGTTTATGACGGAAGCAAAATACCTAGGAGTAACATTGGACAAAACCCTCGCATGGAATGCTCATTTGAAGGCTACCATAAATAAAGCAACGATAGCCTTTTTAGCCTGCACTAGACTTTATGGCAAAACATGGGGGCTGTCTCCCGAAATGGCGTACTGGTCATTTAATACAGTTGTGAAGCCAATAGTCACATACGCTTCTCTAGTCTGGTGGCCTAAGACTGCTCAAGGAACAGCGGCAACTAAGTTAAGTAAGCTGCATCGGCTAGTCTGTGTCGGTGTAACAGGTGCTATGAGAACTTGCCCTGTTGATGCTTTAAGTGCCCTTGTGGGAATACCTCCTTTCCCTATTCTGATAGAGAAGGAGGCCACACTCGCTGCATTAAGACTTCAAAACATTTCCAATCTAAAAATCGGAAATATGACAGGACATATGAAGATAGTGAAGAATTTCATAAAAAGTCTTATATTGCAAGTAAGTGATGCAATAACTCCTACGCTCAGGATCATGCGAAACTTTGAAGTTTCGATCGTAGATCGAGTGCTCTGAGACACATTGAATCCTTATGCTGAATCAGACTCGGAGATTTGGTATACGGATGGATCAAAGCTGGAAGATGGTAAAACGGGAGCTGATATCTATGGACCAAATTACAAAAAATCGGTACCGATGGGTAACTACCCCATCATCTTTCAAGCGGAAATCCATGCAATAGAATTATGTGGCAGAGAATGCCTTCGGATAAGACTATCCTCTAGGCGAATCTACATTATGTCGGACAGTCAGGCCGCTATAACTTCGAAGCTTGTCGATGAATGCGTCGCAGTCCTTAATGAGCTGGGAGCCAAAAACTAAGTTTTTTTAGGCTGGCAAAACATGGTGCCTTAACAGCACTTTATGGTCCGGAACCCTTTTGTGGACTTACGAAGGCCCACGTTAAGGAGACCATAAGCAACTGGGAAAACAAACCGTTTAGGCAGCATTGGCTTAGCAGCCTAGGACAGAGGCAGGCCAAACTCTTTATAGAACCTTCAAAAAGAGCATCGGCCAGGCTCATTAATCTAAGGAGGGTGGATCTAAGAACCCTAAAATCTAAGAACTGTGTATTTTACGGGGCATTGCGGTATGCGTTATCACCTGAATAAGCTGAATCTGTCAGATCCAACAATTTGTCGGTTTTGCGAACTGGACGATGAAACGCCGGACAATATATGAGTGGCTCGGTGCCATCCTTGCCTAACCCTCAATTTAGTAATTTCCTAATAATTAGTGACAAAGTTAATGGGTAATTAAAAATTGAACAGCCTAAGGCCAGAAATGCCTAACCCTCACAATCTATATTATGCGAAAAAAAAAACAATATTTAAAGAATCTATTCTCTCCATTCTCTCTCTTTGGAGTATTTCTAAGTAGTATAGCATAATAACTCCATATAAAAAATTTCGAGGGTTAGGCAAGGATGGCACTGAGCCATTCATATACTCTTACCTACCAACAGTATAAACTTTCTGAAAGATATTTTCAAAAAGCGAAATATGTTGCAACCCCGTAACACACCCCAAGTGGCGGCACCCAAGTGGAAAACAATTACAACGAAGCATAAAATTTCTTCCAAATAGGTCAATAGGCAACCGAAATAGTGGTCGAAATAACAAAGAATAAATAAAATGCGGTCAGGTGGCAACCCTAGGTGGAAAATCTGGATGAAATTGTCATATTTGGAATACTGTCGAAAATACATTTCATTTGATACCCATTATGGTATATCTGCTCAATATTTAAAAAAATCGAGAAAAGTGGAACCCTGTAAACCGTTACAACCCTGCGTGAAATTGTCATATTTGGAATACGGCCGCAAATACCTTTCATTTGATACCCATATTGGCATATCTAGCTCTATATTTAAAAAAAAAATTGGGATAGATTTCAACCCTGTAAACCTCCATAAGTGGCAACACCCAAAAATTCTGCTCGGCCTAACTATTACAATTTGTGCAATGTTAGCTAGATCCTAGAATTTCACCTCCTATTTTATTTGCACAGCTAAACATTGTGGTGAAAATCACCTACGCCAGAAAGTCTGCTGCAATTTCTATTTCCGTTGCATAATTTCCATTGCACAATTTCCTTTGCATCATCAGTCATTTTCTCAAATTTTACTCTCAATCAAAACTTCATAAGAAGTTAACTTCAAAAATGGTTTGCATCCCTGGTTTTGATAAACCTTTATTTGGGAATTAATGTAGGATTGGGTGGCAGCGCCAGCCGTCGGTAAAATGCAACCCTAACGAATTAACGAAAGAAAGGGAATATAGTAAATGATGGTTGAATTGAGCTAACGCCTCTGTGAAAAGAGAGAGTACATTGCCGACCGGCAACGCAGGAGATCATCCTTTTTTGTAAACCCGAAATTAAGTGCCTGTTGCACAATTTAATAAGTTAAATTCAATGTACAATCATTATAACCGCGCCAATGGGCGCCTGTGACAGTTTCTGTTAAATATCAAAGGAAACAATAATATTAAATAAACTTTTGTGTAATCCCTGCGCGGGAAGTTAAACGTGGACTTTTATTTAACTGGCCGGCCGAAATCCTACAAGTGGTGCCAGAAGTGCGACGGCGAGTAAAAAACGCCGCACCTACGCAAGAAATCAAGTGCAACGAAGAAACTTGCGCAAATGCATATGGTTGTACCGGCCATTTAGAACGTCCAATTGTGTGCACATGTTTGGAGGCTTAGTTGGACAGGTGAAGCAGAAAAGCAGATTCGTGGTCTGTTGGCTGTACCACGCAACCTAAGGAACGGAAGATTTTTACCGTTACCGGAAGATTCGGGAAAGCAGCGAAGTCAACAGCGAAGCAGCGACGTCAGTAGCAAAGCAGCGACGTCAATAACGAAGCAGCGACGTCAGCAACGAAGCAGCGACGTCAGCAACGAAGCAGCGACAGTAAGGGCATAGATAGTGACAGCGCAAGCAGCGGCGCCTGCACATAAAACCAGAGGTGACAAAATCTGTGTATATGAACACAGCGAGGTATGATTTTATGTATGTACGTATGGAAATTACAATTCATGTATGTATGTCGATTGAATGTTTTCTATTAACTCTCGGAAATAAGTAAACAATGTTTAATCAGTTAAACCAAATTTAATAATTTTGACGAAGTACACATGTACATAGGTAGAAATTAAATTAGACGAAATTTAATAACTGAAGTCGATTTGTAAACTGATTTAACTGTCTTAAGGCAAATTGAAAGCCATTCGAAGAGAGAGATTAATTTTGAAATTTCTGTAACTAAGTTATTGTTTTGTGAGCGTGAAACGGTCGACAATGGAAAGAAGCGATATTTTAGAGTTGAATGTTGTTGGCCTTAAGCAAAAATTATTGGAGTTGGGTTTAGCTACCACCGGCAGGAAGGTGACGCTACAAGATCGGATGTTAGAACATTTCGGTCTGAACGTTGACAGCGAAGATGATGATGATACCGGCGACGATGTAGGTTCGGTCTATGACAATGCAGGTTCGTCACCACCAGGTGCAACACGGCATAGTTCATACTCTCGTGCTCCCTTTACCTTGCGTGACATAGAAGACTCTTTAACATCTTTTAGTGGTTCGGGTTCTCAACAAATTGAAGAATGGCTTGATGATTTTCAGCAAACTGCTAACGCGGTTCAATGGAACGATCTCCAAAAATTTATCTATGCGAAGGAACTGTTGAAAGGAGCTGCGAAGATTTTCATACGTAGCCAGCGTAATGTAACGAGTTGGGGTTATTTGGTGCAGGCTTTAAAGGCCGAGTTCGGAGCTAAGGTGTCATCAATAGATGTGCATAGGGCATTGGCGAGTAGACGTAAGCGCGCCGATGAAAGTTATCGTGAATATTTATATTTGCTGATGGAGATCGGGAAACCTATAGGGCTTGATGAGAGGAGTCTCATCGAATACTTTATCGAAGGCATTCCCGACTCCAAACAAAACAAAACAAATTTATATCTGGCGAGGTCCATAGCGGAACTCAAAGAACAAATTGTCATTTACAAGAAGATTTGGTCTGGTCGCCACCAAGTGACTAACCCAAATCTGAGCCGGTCGATCGTAGGCAGCAAGAGCCCGTCCGATCAGGGTGTGCGTAAAGAGAGGGTAAAGAAGTGTTTCAAGTGTGGAAGTACTTCTCACCTGGCGAACGCGTGTCATGAGTCGTTCAAATGTTTTAGATGTGGTAAACCAGGGCATCGATCTACCGACTGTCCTAGTGCCCCAGCTGCGATTAAGATGGAGAGCCGTAATGCGAATACTCTAGGTGATGAAGTATGTCGTAGGCTAGGTGTGGCTGGTAAGGGTGTGGCTGGTAAGGGTGTCTTCGTTGATGTGACGTGTGACCAGGTTACAGTTTCCGCGTTGGTTGATACCGGATGTGACCTTTGTTTGATGCGTTATGACACCTTGCTTAAGCTGGATGAAGATATCGAGCTGGACATGGATCGACGCAAGCTAGTTGGTGTAGGACGAGGCAGGTTAACCACGTTAGGTAGCTTTACATGCAGAGCTTACATTGACGGGATGGAATTGAAGGTTAAATTCCACGTGGTCAAAGAACGGGACATGGCATATGCAGCAGTGATCGGAAATGATATCCTGAAGCAAGTGACCCTGGTTGTTAGTGAGGATTTAGTTGAGTTCAAGCCGAAGAAGCGTGTGCGAGAAGGAACTTTTAGGAATACGTTGGTTGAGGCTGCTACCACTACCAGGTCCGATTGTCACGGTGAATTCGGCGCGTTGTGTGTGGCAGTTGCAGTAGAAGGTGAAGGGTGTGAGATGGAGTTGTCACATCTCAGTGGGGGTGAATTCGAGGACTACGAGCGCTTCATAAAGATCCCATTAAGGAACTGAATGTTGTGCCTCCGCCGATGAAAAATGAGGTGATTAAGGTAGCCGATAAGAAAGGCAATTACACGCGGAAAAAAATTCAGAAAGCTGTTGGAAGCCCTCTTTACATACCGCAGCTGTCCACTAAGGCAGTTAAAGTAGTGAAGAGTTGCATCGACACGGAGATAGATGCTGGGCGGAATAAGTGCCGCATGAGGCCGGAAACGAATATTGCCAAGATACGACAGGAACACCGTGGGGTTTTTGATAAAAATAGTAGAGAGCGGGTTGAGTATCGGTTGGACGAATTAGTCGCCATTAAGCGCACACAATTCGGGGCAGGGTCGAAGTTGAGAGGGAAGTTCTTAGGTCCTTACAAGATTGTGAAGGTCCTGAATCACGAACGATACGAGGTCCGCAAGGTGGGGAACCACGGGGGTACCGGTAATACAATAACAGTTGTGGAACATATAAAAGGGTGGGAACCTAACATCCAATCTCCTCGTGCATCATCATCCGAGCCGAATGATACGTCAGGAGGGCCGAATGTAGGATTGGGTGCAGCGCCAGCCGTCGGTGTTAGCTACTATTAAAATGCAACCCTAACGAATTAACGAAAGAAAGAGAATATAGTAAATGATGGTTGAATTGAGCTAACGGCTCTGTGAAAAGAGAGAGTACATTGCCGACCGCCAACGCAGGAGATCATCCTTTTTTGTAAACCCGAAATTAAGTGCCTGTTGCACAATTTAATAAGTTAAATTCAATGTACAATCATTATAACCGCGCCAATGGGCGCCTGTGCCAGTTTCTGTTAAATATCAAAGGAAACAATAATATTAAATAAACTTTTGTGTAATCCCTGCGCGGGAAGTTAAACGTGGACTTTTATTTAACTGGCCGGCCGAAATCCTACATTAATGAGCCTTAAAGTAAGAAACAATTACATATATGACATTTGCATATTATTATTGATTACCTAATTATTTGCATACAACTGTAAACAATAAGAAGTGTGGCGTCTCTTGCTCATAGTTATGTAATTTTTTCGAACCTCTATTTGCACTGTAAGCATATAATATAAATATTTTGAAATTTTTTTCTTTTTTAATAGTCGTCGTTTATAATAAGTAACCTCTCCAAATCTTGGGGAAAAAAATTACAAAAAATTTGTAGTACAACTGAAGTTCACCGTAGAAACTCCTCAGAATTTTTAATATAAAGAATATAATTATTTATAAAGGGAGGTATGGTCAAAATGTATTCAACAAAGTGTGCTTGACAGTTAAATATTTTCTCTTGTAAGGGGCTATAATGTCAAACGAATGTAAACAAATGAATTAATCCTTTATGGTGCACCACATGCAAATTGGTTATCATTTTCTCTTCTTTAATATTAGCAAGAAATTGGTTACAGTTTTCTTACCTTAGCTTACAAAACAGTTGAATTCCAACCGTTCTTCACTGGCACCGAAGTTTTTTTCACTACCAATAAAATACTTCTAAATTTGCTACCGAATATTCTTTCGTATTGCTTATTTGAATTAAAGGTAAAATATAAATATTGAAAATACATGACATGGCAAAGCAACAGCAAAAAAATTTAAATTCTAATTTTTAGCCAATCAGAATTGTAACAGCTGTTTTGTCTGCAAATTTCTACTGAATCCTGTTCGACGAAAGCTTAGCAAATTTGAGATTTTTACAAAACTCTCTTTTGCTGGATGTTAGTTAAAAATACTCCTTCAACTAATACGACGTATCAGGCCATAGAGGAAGCCATGATTAGCAAGGACGTAAGCCCAATGATCACTCGCTGGGTCCTGGCCATGCTAAAGCAAAGAAAAATCTGCTTTGAGCTAGGAGGGAGTGCTGGCTCAATCGTGGCCACAAGAGGATGCCCTCAGGGAGGTGTACTTTCTCCTCTACTGTGGACCCTAGTCATAGACGAGCTTCTTCATCTTTTGAAGGGCAATGGCTTTGACGTACAGGGATATTAGGATGACTTAGTAGTCTGCGTAACAGGAATGCATGAAGAAACAATATCCGATCGCATGCAACAAGCCCCTGCGCATCATTGAAAGATGGTGTGCTAACAAAGGGTTATCTATCAACCCAAATAAAACAGTCTTGATGCCTTACACGAGGCGAAGAAAACTGTCTATGTTGGAGCCGTCCCTAGGAGGCAGCCGCATAGGTTTATGACGGAAGCAAAATACCTAGGAGTAACATTGGACAAAACCCTCGCATGGAATGCTCATTTGAAGGCTACCATAAATAAAGCAACGATAGCCTTTTTAGCCTGCACTAGACTTTATGGCAAAACATGGGGGCTGTCTCCCGAAATGGCGTACTGGTCATTTAATACAGTTGTGAAGCCAATAGTCACATACGCTTCTCTAGTCTGGTGGCCTAAGACTGCTCAAGGAACAGCGGCAACTAAGTTAAGTAAGCTGCATCGGCTAGTCTGTGTCGGTGTAACAGGTGCTATGAGAACTTGCCCTGTTGATGCTTTAAGTGCCCTTGTGGGAATACCTCCTTTCCCTATTCTGATAGAGAAGGAGGCCACACTCGCTGCATTAAGACTTCAAAACATTTCCAATCTAAAAATCGGAAATATGACAGGACATATGAAGATAGTGAAGAATTTCATAAAAAGTCTTATATTGCAAGTAAGTGATGCAATAACTCCTACGCTCAGGATCATGCGAAACTTTGAAGTTTCGATCGTAGATCGAGTGCTCTGAGACACATTGAATCCTTATGCTGAATCAGACTCGGAGATTTGGTATACGGATGGATCAAAGCTGGAAGATGGTAAAACGGGAGCTGATATCTATGGACCAAATTACAAAAAATCGGTACCGATGGGTAACTACCCCACCATCTTTCAAGCGGAAATCCATGCAATAGAATTATGTGGCAGAGAATGCCTTCGGATAAGACTATCCTCTAGGCGAATCTACATTATGTCGGACAGTCAGGCCGCTATAACTTCGAAGCTTGTCGATGAATGCGTCGCAGTCCTTAATGAGCTGGGAGCCAAAAACTAAGTTTTTTTAGGCTGGCAAAACATGGTGCCTTAACAGCACTTTATGGTCCGGAACCCTTTTGTGGACTTACGAAGGCCCACGTTAAGGAGACCATAAGCAACTGGGAAAACAAACCGTTTAGGCAGCATTGGCTTAGCAGCCTAGGACAGAGGCAGGCCAAACTCTTTATAGAACCTTCAAAAAGAGCATCGGCCAGGCTCATTAATCTAAGGAGGGTGGATCTAAGAACCCTAAAATCTAAGAACTGTGTATTTTACGGGGCATTGCGGTATGCGTTATCACCTGAATAAGCTGAATCTGTCAGATCCAACAATTTGTCGGTTTTGCGAACTGGACGATGAAACGCCGGACAATATATGAGTGGCTCGGTGCCATCCTTGCCTAACCCTCAATTTAGTAATTTCCTAATAATTAGTGACAAAGTTAATGGGTAATTAAAAATTGAACAGCCTAAGGCCAGAAATGCCTAACCCTCACAATCTATATTATGCGAAAAAAAAACAATATTTAAAGAATCTATTCTCTCCATTCTCTCTCTTTGGAGTATTTCTAAGTAGTATAGCATAATAACTCCATATAAAAAATTTCGAGGGTTAGGCAAGGATGGCACTGAGCCATTCATATACTCTTACCTACCAACAGTATAAACTTTCTGAAAGATATTTTCAAAAAGCGAAATATGTTGCAACCCCGTAACACACCCCAAGTGGCGGCACCCAAGTGGAAAACAATTACAACGAAGCATAAAATTTCTTCCAAATAGGTCAATAGGCAACCGAAATAGTGGTCGAAATAACAAAGAATAAATAAAATGCGGTCAGGTGGCAACCCTAGGTGGAAAATCTGGATGAAATTGTCATATTTGGAATACTGTCGAAAATACATTTCATTTGATACCCATTATGGTATATCTGCTCAATATTTAAAAAAATCGAGAAAAGTGGAACCCTGTAAACCGTTACAACCCTGCGTGAAATTGTCATATTTGGAATACGGCCGCAAATACCTTTCATTTGATACCCATATTGGCATATCTAGCTCTATATTTAAAAAAAAAATTGGGATAGATTTCAACCCTGTAAACCTCCATAAGTGGCAACACCCAAAAATTCTGCTCGGCCTAACTATTACAATTTGTGCAATGTTAGCTAGATCCTAGAATTTCACCTCCTATTTTATTTGCACAGCTAAACATTGTGGTGAAAATCACCTACGCCAGAAAGTCTGCTGCAATTTCTATTTCCGTTGCATAATTTCCATTGCACAATTTCCTTTGCATCATCAGTCATTTTCTCAAATTTTACTCTCAATCAAAACTTCATAAGAAGTTAACTTCAAAAATGGTTTGCATCCCTGGTTTTGATAAACCTTTATTTGGGAATTAATGTAGGATTGGGTGGCAGCGCCAGCCGTCGGTAAAATGCAACCCTAACGAATTAACGAAAGAAAGGGAATATAGTAAATGATGGTTGAATTGAGCTAACGCCTCTGTGAAAAGAGAGAGTACATTGCCGACCGGCAACGCAGGAGATCATCCTTTTTTGTAAACCCGAAATTAAGTGCCTGTTGCACAATTTAATAAGTTAAATTCAATGTACAATCATTATAACCGCGCCAATGGGCGCCTGTGACAGTTTCTGTTAAATATCAAAGGAAACAATAATATTAAATAAACTTTTGTGTAATCCCTGCGCGGGAAGTTAAACGTGGACTTTTATTTAACTGGCCGGCCGAAATCCTACAAGTGGTGCCAGAAGTGCGACGGCGAGTAAAAAACGCCGCACCTACGCAAGAAATCAAGTGCAACGAAGAAACTTGCGCAAATGCATATGGTTGTACCGGCCATTTAGAACGTCCAATTGTGTGCACATGTTTGGAGGCTTAGTTGGACAGGTGAAGCAGAAAAGCAGATTCGTGGTCTGTTGGCTGTACCACGCAACCTAAGGAACGGAAGATTGTTACCGTTACCGGAAGATTCGGGAAAGCAGCGAAGTCAACAGCGAAGCAGCGACGTCAGTAGCAAAGCAGCGACGTCAATAACGAAGCAGCGACGTCAGCAACGAAGCAGCGACGTCAGCAACGAAGCAGCGACAGTAAGGGCATAGATAGTGACAGCGCAAGCAGCGGCGCCTGCACATAAAACCAGAGGTGACAAAATCTGTGTATATGAACACAGCGAGGTATGATTTTATGTATGTACGTATGGAAATTACAATTCATGTATGTATGTCGATTGAATGTTTTCTATTAACTCTCGGAAATAAGTAAACAATGTTTAATCAGTTAAACCAAATTTAATAATTTTGACGAAGTACACATGTACATAGGTAGAAATTAAATTAGACGAAATTTAATAACTGAAGTCGATTTGTAAACTGATTTAACTGTCTTAAGGCAAATTGAAAGCCATTCGAAGAGAGAGATTAATTTTGAAATTTCCGTAACTAAGTTATTGTTTTGTGAGCGTGAAACGGTCGACAATGGAAAGAAGCGATATTTTAGAGTTGAATGTTGTTGGCCTTAAGCAAAAATTATTGGAGTTGGGTTTAGCTACCACCGGCAGGAAGGTGACGCTACAAGATCGGATGTTAGAACATTTCGGTCTGAACGTTGACAGCGAAGATGATGATGATACCGGCGACGATTTAGGTTCGGTCTATGACAATGCAGGTTCGTCACCACCAGGTGCAACACGGCATAGTTCATACTCTCGTGCTCCCTTTACCTTGCGTGACATAGAAGACTCTTTAACATCTTTTAGTGGTTCGGGTTCTCAACAAATTGAAGAATGGCTTGATGATTTTCAGCAAACTGCTAACGCGGTTCAATGGAACGATCTCCAAAAATTAATCTATGCGAAGGAACTGTTGAAAGGAGCTGCGAAGATTTTCATACGTAGCCAGCGTAATGTAACGAGTTGGGGTTATTTGGTGCAGGCTTTAAAGGCCGAGTTCGGAGCTAAGGTGTCATCAATAGATGTGCATAGGGCATTGGCGAGTAGACGTAAGCGCGCCGATGAAAGTTATCGTGAATATTTATATTTGCTGATGGAGATCGGGAAACCTATAGGGCTTGATGAGAGGAGTCTCATCGAATACTTTATCGAAGGCATTCCCGACTCCAAACAAAACAAAACAAATTTATATCTGGCGAGGTCCATAGCGGAACTCAAAGAACAAATTGTCATTTACGAGAAGATTTGGTCTGGTCGCCACCAAGTGACTAACCCAAATCTGAGCCGGTCGATCGTAGGCAGCAAGAGCCCGTCCGATCAGGGTGTGCGTAAAGAGAGGGTAAAGAAGTGTTTCAAGTGTGGAAGTACTTCTCACCTGGCGAACGCGTGTCATGAGTCGTTCAAATGTTTTAGATGTGGTAAACCAGGGCATCGATCTACCGACTGTCCTAGTGCCCCAGCTGCGATTAAGATGGAGAGCCGTAATGCGAATACTCTAGGTGATGAAGTATGTCGTAGGCTAGGTGTGGCTGGTAAGGGTGTGGCTGGTAAGGGTGTCTTCGTTGATGTGACGTGTGACCAGGTTACAGTTTCCGCGTTGGTTGATACCGGATGTGACCTTTGTTTGATGCGTTATGACACCTTGCTTAAGCTGGATGAAGATATCGAGCTGGACATGGATCGACGCAAGCTAGTTGGTGTAGGACGAGGCAGGTTAACCACGTTAGGTAGCTTTACATGCAGAGCTTACATTGACGGGATGGAATTGAAGGTTAAATTCCACGTGGTCAAAGAACGGGACATGGCATATGCAGCAGTGATCGGAAATGATATCCTGAAGCAAGTGACCCTGGTTGTTAGTGAGGATTTAGTAGAGTTCAAGCCGAAGAAGCGTGTGCGAGAAGGAACTTTTAGGAATACGTTGGTTGAGGCTGCTACCACTACCAGTAGGTCGATTCCCTAACTATTTTATCGCCAAGTGTTAGCGTTAATTCTGTTTAACGCCATTTTTATCACTTTTCCCTATTCTCTAAGTGTTAACCACACTAAAAGTCGATAAGCTCGATCAGCTGTTTTCGCTAACACTTTTATTGTAGCTAGTTATCGCGGATTAATTTGATGGTGTTTAAAAGTGTTTAAGAGAAAATAATAAATTTAAGTTGAAATAAAAATGTCTTTTGAGTTTGTGGCGCTTTATTTGGTGCGAAATATTGAAAATATGGAAATGCGTTAAAGGCAAGTTAGAGAATCACAGTTTCGTTAAGAGCAAACGCCAAACCCTGGCGAAAACCTAAACGCTTGGCGAGTGGTTAAAAGTTAGGGAATCGGGCTACAGGTCCGATTGTCACGGTGAATTCGGCGCGTTGTGTGTGGCAGTTGCAGTAGAAGGTGAAGGGTGTGAGATGGAGTTGTCACATCTCAGTGGGGGTGAATTCGAGGACTACGAGCGCTTCATAAAGATCCCATTAAGGAACTGAATGTTGTGCCTCCGCCGATGAAAAATGAGGTGATTAAGGTAGCCGATAAGAAAGGCAATTACACGCGGAAAAAAATTCAGAAAGCTGTTGGAAGCCCTCTTTACATACCGCAGCTGTCCACTAAGGCAGTTAAAGTAGTGAAGAGTTGCGTCGACACGGAGATAGATGCTGGGCGGAATAAGTGCCGCATGAGGCCGGAAACGAATATTGCCAAGATACGACAGGAACACCGTGGGGTTTTTGATAAAAATAGTAGAGAGCGGGTTGAGTATCGGTTGGACGAATTAGTCGCCATTAAGCGCACACAATTCGGGGCAGGGTCGAAGTTGAGAGGGAAGTTCTTAGGTCCTTACAAGATTGTGAAGGTCCTGAATCACGAACGATACGAGGTCCGCAAGGTGGGGAACCACGGGGGTACCGGTAATACAATAACAGTTGTGGAACATATAAAAGGGTGGGAACCTAACATCCAATCTCCTCGTGCATCATCATCCGAGCCGAATGATACGTCAGGAGGGCCGAATGTAGGATTGGGTGCAGCGCCAGCCGTCGGTGTTAGCTACTATTAAAATGCAACCCTAACGAATTAACGAAAGAAAGAGAATATAGTAAATGATGGTTGAATTGAGCTAACGGCTCTGTGAAAAGAGAGAGTACATTGCCGACCGCCAACGCAGGAGATCATCCTTTTTTGTAAACCCGAAATTAAGTGCCTGTTGCACAATTTAATAAGTTAAATTCAATGTACAATCATTATAACCGCGCCAATGGGCGCCTGTGCCAGTTTCTGTTAAATATCAAAGGAAACAATAATATTAAATAAACTTTTGTGTAATCCCTGCGCGGGAAGTTAAACGTGGACTTTTATTTAACTGGCCGGCCGAAATCCTACATTAATGAGCCTTAAAGTAAGAAACAATTACATATATGACATTTGCATATTATTATTGATTACCTAATTATTTGCATACAACTGTAAACAATAAGAAGTGTGGCGTCTCTTGCTCATAGTTATGTAATTTTTTCGAACCTCTATTTGCACTGTAAGCATATAATATAAATATTTTGAAATTTTTTTCTTTTTTAATAGTCGTCGTTTATAATAAGTAACCTCTCCAAATCTTGGGGAAAAAAATTACAAAAAATTTGTAGTACAACTGAAGTTCACCGTAGAAACTCCTCAGAATTTTTAATATAAAGAATATAATTATTTATAAAGGGAGGTATGGTCAAAATGTATTCAACAAAGTGTGCTTGACAGTTAAATATTTTCTCTTGTAAGGGGCTATAATGTCAAACGAATGTAAACAAATGAATTAATCCTTTATGGTGCACCACATGTAAATTGGTTATCATTTCCTCTTCTTTAATATTAGCAAGAATTTACTCTTATATCATCCGCGATTTTTGTAAAAAATGTTTGGTTACAGTTTTCTTACCTTAGCTTACAAAACAGTTGAATTCCAACCGTTCTTCACTGGCACCGAAGTTTTTTTCACTACCAATAAAATACTTCTAAATTTGCTACCGAATATTCTTTCGTATTGCTTATTTGAATTAAAGGTAATATATAAATATTGAAAATTTCAAACAAAAGTTAATTTACAAATTTGTTAATAAAAGTTTATAAACGGAAAAATTTTTTTTCAAGTGGGTTAAAATATTTTTCTGTTTGACATTATACCCTGGTTCCGATTGAGAGCAACGTCAAATTCAATCACACTTTGTTGAATACATTTTGGGTATGGTTCAGAAGAGTAGTACTATATATGTAATTGTTTAAGCTCAATTTAATGGTTTTATATGAATGTTTGATATTTACATACATACATTGCCGATTGCAACTAACAATAGGTTTAATCAAATTTATTGTCGTTATTATTATGCAGAAAAAGGATTGCATCGATTAAATTTCCAGTAAGCATGTATCGTTTGTGCTGTTCATAAATTTGCTGTTTGACAGGCTTTTTGAAGTTCATGTTCACGACACACGGTATACACTGGTAAATAGGTGCTAAACGTTTCAAACACCCATACATATGTCCTAATTTGTTCCACCAGAGGAATGGCGATTCATCTAAATTTGCATATACTTCTGTTCTGTAACGTTTAAGATCATTTTCTACGTTACTCTCTTCTTGTGGTATAGCAGCGAGAGCGGGCTCGTCTTGCAAATCGAAAAACAGCTCCAAATCTACAAACGAAACGGCAATTCATAATTAAGTATTATTTTTATATTAAAATAATAAATATGCACGTACTAGATTTCCTTGAAGAAGAAGTGGTGGGTTTACTTTCAGCTGCATTAGTTGTCTCTGGTGCAGTCGTACCGGTTTTCTGGTGCATTTTGTTATATTGATTGGTTAAGATTTGCACACATTTTATGGGGTTTTTAACGGTGGTTAATCGATGGAAACGTGGATCAAGCATTGCAGAAATTGTCAAGTGATTGTCGGAAATTACTCTAAAAAATTAAACAGAGATATATTATGTTATACCAAACTGTGCATGTTATGTAGGATTGAAGTAGCCCCTAAATAGAGCCAGATGGCTCGTTTCACGTATTGCCGGTTCTGCGACCCTGCGGGTTAGGGGTTTAGAATATGCCCGACGTAGGCATACCGGTCGTAAGAGGCGACTAATATGCACATAGGTAATTGATAGGGCTCTTGATAATCGACAAATCGATTAGTCGAATAATCGATTTCGACTAGTCGTTTCCAAAAATATTCGATTATCACTAATCGACTAGTCGAATAGTTGCTTTTGACTAGTCGATTACTGGTCTGAAGACCCGGGTAATAAGGCGGGAAATTTCTACTGTAATTCGCATGCATGTCTAAGTGGTATCTGCCATTTTCGCCAATTTATTTGCTTCATTTCTTTGAAATTTAAAAAAAAATGTAACAGGAGCACAAAATATTTGTGTAGGTAGATATACAAAAATGAAATTTTGAAAAATGTATGTATGTTTGTGTGGGGGTTACTTGTTGTAATATACTTTGAATATAAAAATATTTTATTTTTTTGTAAATCATGTTTTCTTTTATTTTACAATATTTCAAAATATGAAAATTTAAGATTATTAAAAAATAGATATTTAAAAAAATACAACTTAAAAATATATAATCTGTTATTATTTTATATATATAGAATACCTCCATATATTGGCGATCCTGCATGAATCTGAATTATTTGAGATTTTTAACGCAAACTTAAACACATATAATAGAATACCGAAAAAGAAGTTCGTGATCATGTATTGAAACCTGATTCAATTTCTAAATGTGGCTTACTATCTAATAACATTATCATCAAGCGGCAATCTCTTTAATATCATCATCATCATAATCTTTAATATACATTTATATAATCTTACATTTTAATCGATGTCATTGAATGTTATACAATCACTATAAAAGATATCTACGAAAGCTAATCCTACAACTATCTACAAAGATATCTACGAAAATTAATTTTACAACTATCTACAAAGATATCTACGAAAGCTAATTTTAAATTACAACAATCAGATCATCAACAATTACAACATTAACAACAACTAAATAACAACGGGATATCAAAGAACAACAATTAATCGATTTAATTACAAATTTCTACAATCAACTATTTTATTTGATAAACATTTTATAATATTAATTATACATACAATTTCTTATTTTTAACGTAATACAAATATTTACGATGTGAGTATTAAATTATCAAATTCTACAATCATTATTATATACAAATCTTTAACAAAAATTTACTACCTATTTATAATTGAGAAACAATTTAAATATTTTTACAAATTTTAACTTTTTACTTAGTTTTATTTATTTAAATCTGTTAACTATTTTCATCTGTAAACTTCCTCTCCAGAGAACTATTAAATATTTCAATTTTTGATGCTTTTACGTTCTCCAATACGTACTCGTTCTTCTACTCTTACAGAAAATATTAATAATAATAACACAAATAATACAATGTCTCTAAATCAAACACAAAATACAAACATACATACTACACACGTTGACACTGATCCAAATATTACACAAATAATTAATTCAAACAATATTACACCATTTGAAAATAATTTTAGAACAAATCAAATTAAAACAATCAAATTACCTATATTTTGGGAAGAATGTCCAGAAGCATGGTTTGTTCTAGTTGAAGGACAATTTGAAATTCATAATATCAATGATGATAATTTCAAATTTCAAAATATTCTTCTTGCCCTTCAACGAGAAACCGTCAATAAAATTATAGACATTATAAATCCACCACCGATTATTAATAAATTTGAAACAATTAAAAAAGCTCTTTGTGAGAGATTCTCTCTTAGTGAAGAAAAGAGACTTGAACAATTATTTTCTAATATGGAACTTGGTGATCGTTCACCATCCGAACTTTTTCGACATATGAAGTCCCTTATAGGATCAAATTCTATAGTTAGTCGTGAATTACTTTTTAAATTGTGGATTAGGAAATTACCACAACAAATTCAAATTCATTTAACATCATCTAACAATTCAAATATTGATGAAGTTATTATACTTGCCGACAAAATTTTTGATTTGCTCAATCAATCACATTCATCAAAATCGACTATTACAAGTATAAACAATAATAATCTTGAAAATTGTGTTAAAAGCTTAACAGAATTAACTTCAGCAATTTTTCAAAATCTTAATCAAATTAATAATGATATTAACGAATTAAGAATGAGATCTAGATCTAGATCAACAGAAAGACAAAAACCTAGATCTAAATCTCGAAACAATTCATATAGAAGAAATTTTAGTCCAACAAATAATATTTGCTGGTATCACAAAAAATTTAGAAATAATGCTTATAAATGCATACCTCCTTGCAATTTTAATCAAAATAATACAAATTCTAATCAAAATTTAAATTAAATCGTTCCATTATGATGGTGACGGATAATGGAAATATTCCCAAACCAACTCGTCGCCTATTTGTTTTTGATAAATTTAATAAACTTAATTTTCTTATCGACACTGGTGCAGTAGTATCAGTTATTCCATTTTCTAAATTCAAAATCTACAAACGTGATTCAGATCTTACATTATCGGCTGCAAATGGCTCTTCTATTGAAACATTTGGAACTAAACTTTTAAAAATTGATTTAGGTTTACGAAGAGATTTTGAATTTCCTTTTATTATTGCAAATATTTCTACACCAATTTTAGGAGCGAATTTTTTAGAAAAATTTGGAATTATAGTTAATATTAAAAATAGAGAAATTGTAGATTCAACTACTAAATTAAAAGTTTCTGGATCATCGGGGTTTTGCGATATTTTCTCTCTTAAAATTCCAATTTCAGAAAACAAATTTTCTAAATTATTAAATGAATTTCCTTCTATTACCTGTGAACCAGATTACACTAAAGAAGTGAAACACCATACGGTTCACAGGATTGAAACAAAAGGTATACTTCCATTTTCTAGACCCCGACGTCTTGATCCAATTAAACTCAAAATTGCAAAAACTGAATTCGAATTTTTAGTTAAAACTGGTATATGCCGACCATCAAACTCTCCAATTGCTTCTCCTCTTCATCTCGTTCCCAAAAAAGAACCAAATGATTGGAGACCTTGTGGAGATTATAGAAGATTGAATTTTATTACTACACCGGATAGATATCCTTTGCCACATATTCATGACTTAACTATTGATTTGAAAAATAAACATTTTTTTTCCAAAATCGATCTTGTCCGTGCTTATCATCAAATTCCCATGGCAGAAGAAGACATCCACAAAACCGCAATTACTACTCCATTTGGAATGTTTGAGTTCATTCGTATGCCTTTTGGTTTACGAAATAGTGCTCAAACATTTCAACGTTTTATTAATGAAGTATTTTCTGATTTTAATTTTGTATTCACTTATATTGATGATATTTTAATTGCTAGTGACAATGAAAAACAACATTTAGAACATTTAAAATTGATATTTAAAAGACTTGAGGAATACAATTTAAATATTAAACCTTCTAAATGCATTTTTGGTGTAGACAAATTAGATTTTTTAAGCTACCAAATTTCCTGTGAAGGTATTAAACCCTCTTTAGAAAGAATTGAAACTATTACAAATTTCGAAAAACCAACTTCTATCAATAAATTACAAAAATTTTTGGGCATGGTTAATTATTATCATCGCTATGTTAAAATGTTAGCAGCAGAACTCAGTCCTCTGCATGAAATGTTAACATTTTCTGTGAAAAATAAACTCAAACAACTTAATTGGACCAATGAAACTATTATTGCTTTCGAAAACGTTAAAAAACTGTTTGCTAAAAATACTTTACTTACTCATTTTGACAAAAATGGAATTTTGTCATTAGCTGTAGATGCATCAAATATTGCAATTGGAGCTGTCTTACAACAAAAAACCAATAATATTTTAGAACCTTTAGCGTATTTTTCAAGAAAATTAACCCCAACAGAATGTAATTATTCTACTTTTGATAGAGAACTTTTGGCAATTTATAATTCAGTTAAACATTTCAAACATTTCCTTGAAGGTAGAACATTTACCATTTATACCGATCATAAACCTTTAACCCATGTTCTAAATTCTAAAGTAGACAGATCTCCTCGTCAATTACGTCATCTTGAATATATTGCACAGTTCACTAATGATATACAATATATACGTGGAAAAGACAACATAGTTGCCGATACACTTTCCCGTATTCCAGAAGTAAACGTTATTTCAACTCAAGATATTAATTTAGAAACTTTATTTAAAGAACAACAAACAGATAAGATGTTACAAAAAATATTATCTGATACAAATGCTAAAACTAATTTAAAAGAAATAGATATTCCAATCCTAAATTTAAAAATTTGGTGTGATATTTCTCAACAACCATTTAGACCATATGTTCCACTTTCAATGAGAAGAATTATATTTGACAAAATTCACTCTCTATCTCATCCAAGTACTCGAACAACTAGAAAATTGATTCAAACTAAATATTTTTGGCCTAGTATGCGTAAAGAAATTAATGAATGGTCATCATCTTGTATTAGTTGTCAAAAATCTAAAATTACGAGAAATACAAAAACTCAAATTCAAAAAATTCCAATACCTTCTGGTCGTTTTGAACATATTCACATGGATATTGTTGGTCCTCTTCCTATATCAAAAGATTATCGTTATCTTCTAACTATTATTGATAGACATACTCGTTGGCCTGAAGTTTATCCACTTAAAGATATTTTAGCAAGTACAATAACAACTACTTTTGTTCAAAATTATGTACCAAGATTTGGTGTTCCACTAAATATTACAGTAGATCAAGGTTCTCAATTTACTTCGAAAATTTTTACTGAATTAACCAAATTATTAGGTACACATAAAATTCATACTTCACCATATCATCCTCAAGCTAATGGTATGATAGAGCGTTTTCATAGAACACTTAAGACAGCTATTATAACTTCAAATGATTCTACTCACTGGTCTGAAATTTTACCATGGATTCTTCTTGGCTTACGTACATCAATTAAAGATGATTTAAAATGTTCTTCTGCAGAACTTGTTTATGGACAAACTCTTCGATTGCCTGGTGAATTAATTGTTTCCAATAACCATAATGAAAATAATTCTTCAAATGAAATTCTTCAAAAATTAAGACAACATTTTTCACTTACTCGTTCAACAATTGTACATCATAATAAAGATACTCATTTTATTCCCAAAAATTTAGATAGTTGTGATTACGTTTTTGTTAAAGTTCTTCATAAATCTAACTTAGAAGCACCTTATGAAGGACCATTCAAAATTATCTCAAAACACAAAAACACATTTAAAATACAATATGGAAACATTATTAAAACTTTTTCAATTAATTTACTAAAACCAGCAAACACTATTATTCACCCACATTCTAATTCAAATACATTTCAAGAGAAGAAAACAAAAAGAGTAACGTTTAACATTAATTAATTTTTTTTTTTTTTTTTCATTTATTTTCGTTTTTCTGGAGGGGGAGTATATGTGGGGGTTACTTGTTGTAATATACTTTGAATATAAAAATATTTTATTTTTTTGTAAATCATGTTTTCTTTTATTTTACAATATTTCAAAATATGAAAATTTAAGATTATTAAAAAATAGATATTTAAAAAAATACAACTTAAAAATATATAATCTGTTATTATTTTATATATATAGAATACCTCCATATATTGGCGATCCTGCATGAATCTGAATTATTTGAGATTTTTAACGCAAACTTAAACACATATAATAGAATACCGAAAAAGAAGTTCGTGATCATGTATTGAAACCTGATTCAATTTCTAAATGTGGCTTACTATCTAATAACATTATCATCAAGCGGCAATCTCTTTAATATCATCATCATCATAATCTTTAATATACATTTATATAATCTTACATTTTAATCGATGTCATTGAATGTTATACAATCACTATAAAAGATATCTACGAAAGCTAATCCTACAACTATCTACAAAGATATCTACGAAAATTAATTTTACAACTATCTACAAAGATATCTACGAAAGCTAATTTTAAATTACAACAATCAGATCATCAACAATTACAACATTAACAACAACTAAATAACAACGGGATATCAAAGAACAACAATTAATCGATTTAATTACAAATTTCTACAATCAACTATTTTATTTGATAAACATTTTATAATATTAATTATACATACAATTTCTTATTTTTAACGTAATACAAATATTTACGATGTGAGTATTAAATTATCAAATTCTACAATCATTATTATATACAAATCTTTAACAAAAATTTACTACCTATTTATAATTGAGAAACAATTTAAATATTTTTACAAATTTTAACTTTTTACTTAGTTTTATTTATTTAAATCTGTTAACTATTTTCATCTGTAAACTTCCTCTCCAGAGAACTATTAAATATTTCAATTTTTGATGCTTTTACGTTCTCCAATACGTACTCGTTCTTCTACTCTTACAGAAAATATTAATAATAATAACACAAATAATACAATGTCTCTAAATCAAACACAAAATACAAACATACATACTACACACGTTGACACTGATCCAAATATTACACAAATAATTAATTCAAACAATATTACACCATTTGAAAATAATTTTAGAACAAATCAAATTAAAACAATCAAATTACCTATATTTTGGGAAGAATGTCCAGAAGCATGGTTTGTTCTAGTTGAAGGACAATTTGAAATTCATAATATCAATGATGATAATTTCAAATTTCAAAATATTCTTCTTGCCCTTCAACGAGAAACCGTCAATAAAATTATAGACATTATAAATCCACCACCGATTATTAATAAATTTGAAACAATTAAAAAAGCTCTTTGTGAGAGATTCTCTCTTAGTGAAGAAAAGAGACTTGAACAATTATTTTCTAATATGGAACTTGGTGATCGTTCACCATCCGAACTTTTTCGACATATGAAGTCCCTTATAGGATCAAATTCTATAGTTAGTCGTGAATTACTTTTTAAATTGTGGATTAGGAAATTACCACAACAAATTCAAATTCATTTAACATCATCTAACAATTCAAATATTGATGAAGTTATTATACTTGCCGACAAAATTTTTGATTTGCTCAATCAATCACATTCATCAAAATCGACTATTACAAGTATAAACAATAATAATCTTGAAAATTGTGTTAAAAGCTTAACAGAATTAACTTCAGCAATTTTTCAAAATCTTAATCAAATTAATAATGATATTAACGAATTAAGAATGAGATCTAGATCTAGATCAACAGAAAGACAAAAACCTAGATCTAAATCTCGAAACAATTCATATAGAAGAAATTTTAGTCCAACAAATAATATTTGCTGGTATCACAAAAAATTTAGAAATAATGCTTATAAATGCATACCTCCTTGCAATTTTAATCAAAATAATACAAATTCTAATCAAAATTTAAATTAAATCGTTCCATTATGATGGTGACGGATAATGGAAATATTCCCAAACCAACTCGTCGCCTATTTGTTTTTGATAAATTTAATAAACTTAATTTTCTTATCGACACTGGTGCAGTAGTATCAGTTATTCCATTTTCTAAATTCAAAATCTACAAACGTGATTCAGATCTTACATTATCGGCTGCAAATGGCTCTTCTATTGAAACATTTGGAACTAAACTTTTAAAAATTGATTTAGGTTTACGAAGAGATTTTGAATTTCCTTTTATTATTGCAAATATTTCTACACCAATTTTAGGAGCGAATTTTTTAGAAAAATTTGGAATTATAGTTAATATTAAAAATAGAGAAATTGTAGATTCAACTACTAAATTAAAAGTTTCTGGATCATCGGGGTTTTGCGATATTTTCTCTCTTAAAATTCCAATTTCAGAAAACAAATTTTCTAAATTATTAAATGAATTTCCTTCTATTACCTGTGAACCAGATTACACTAAAGAAGTGAAACACCATACGGTTCACAGGATTGAAACAAAAGGTATACTTCCATTTTCTAGACCCCGACGTCTTGATCCAATTAAACTCAAAATTGCAAAAACTGAATTCGAATTTTTAGTTAAAACTGGTATATGCCGACCATCAAACTCTCCAATTGCTTCTCCTCTTCATCTCGTTCCCAAAAAAGAACCAAATGATTGGAGACCTTGTGGAGATTATAGAAGATTGAATTTTATTACTACACCGGATAGATATCCTTTGCCACATATTCATGACTTAACTATTGATTTGAAAAATAAACATTTTTTTTCCAAAATCGATCTTGTCCGTGCTTATCATCAAATTCCCATGGCAGAAGAAGACATCCACAAAACCGCAATTACTACTCCATTTGGAATGTTTGAGTTCATTCGTATGCCTTTTGGTTTACGAAATAGTGCTCAAACATTTCAACGTTTTATTAATGAAGTATTTTCTGATTTTAATTTTGTATTCACTTATATTGATGATATTTTAATTGCTAGTGACAATGAAAAACAACATTTAGAACATTTAAAATTGATATTTAAAAGACTTGAGGAATACAATTTAAATATTAAACCTTCTAAATGCATTTTTGGTGTAGACAAATTAGATTTTTTAAGCTACCAAATTTCCTGTGAAGGTATTAAACCCTCTTTAGAAAGAATTGAAACTATTACAAATTTCGAAAAACCAACTTCTATCAATAAATTACAAAAATTTTTGGGCATGGTTAATTATTATCATCGCTATGTTAAAATGTTAGCAGCAGAACTCAGTCCTCTGCATGAAATGTTAACATTTTCTGTGAAAAATAAACTCAAACAACTTAATTGGACCAATGAAACTATTATTGCTTTCGAAAACGTTAAAAAACTGTTTGCTAAAAATACTTTACTTACTCATTTTGACAAAAATGGAATTTTGTCATTAGCTGTAGATGCATCAAATATTGCAATTGGAGCTGTCTTACAACAAAAAACCAATAATATTTTAGAACCTTTAGCGTATTTTTCAAGAAAATTAACCCCAACAGAATGTAATTATTCTACTTTTGATAGAGAACTTTTGGCAATTTATAATTCAGTTAAACATTTCAAACATTTCCTTGAAGGTAGAACATTTACCATTTATACCGATCATAAACCTTTAACCCATGTTCTAAATTCTAAAGTAGACAGATCTCCTCGTCAATTACGTCATCTTGAATATATTGCACAGTTCACTAATGATATACAATATATACGTGGAAAAGACAACATAGTTGCCGATACACTTTCCCGTATTCCAGAAGTAAACGTTATTTCAACTCAAGATATTAATTTAGAAACTTTATTTAAAGAACAACAAACAGATAAGATGTTACAAAAAATATTATCTGATACAAATGCTAAAACTAATTTAAAAGAAATAGATATTCCAATCCTAAATTTAAAAATTTGGTGTGATATTTCTCAACAACCATTTAGACCATATGTTCCACTTTCAATGAGAAGAATTATATTTGACAAAATTCACTCTCTATCTCATCCAAGTACTCGAACAACTAGAAAATTGATTCAAACTAAATATTTTTGGCCTAGTATGCGTAAAGAAATTAATGAATGGTCATCATCTTGTATTAGTTGTCAAAAATCTAAAATTACGAGAAATACAAAAACTCAAATTCAAAAAATTCCAATACCTTCTGGTCGTTTTGAACATATTCACATGGATATTGTTGGTCCTCTTCCTATATCAAAAGATTATCGTTATCTTCTAACTATTATTGATAGACATACTCGTTGGCCTGAAGTTTATCCACTTAAAGATATTTTAGCAAGTACAATAACAACTACTTTTGTTCAAAATTATGTACCAAGATTTGGTGTTCCACTAAATATTACAGTAGATCAAGGTTCTCAATTTACTTCGAAAATTTTTACTGAATTAACCAAATTATTAGGTACACATAAAATTCATACTTCACCATATCATCCTCAAGCTAATGGTATGATAGAGCGTTTTCATAGAACACTTAAGACAGCTATTATAACTTCAAATGATTCTACTCACTGGTCTGAAATTTTACCATGGATTCTTCTTGGCTTACGTACATCAATTAAAGATGATTTAAAATGTTCTTCTGCAGAACTTGTTTATGGACAAACTCTTCGATTGCCTGGTGAATTAATTGTTTCCAATAACCATAATGAAAATAATTCTTCAAATGAAATTCTTCAAAAATTAAGACAACATTTTTCACTTACTCGTTCAACAATTGTACATCATAATAAAGATACTCATTTTATTCCCAAAAATTTAGATAGTTGTGATTACGTTTTTGTTAAAGTTCTTCATAAATCTAACTTAGAAGCACCTTATGAAGGACCATTCAAAATTATCTCAAAACACAAAAACACATTTAAAATACAATATGGAAACATTATTAAAACTTTTTCAATTAATTTACTAAAACCAGCAAACACTATTATTCACCCACATTCTAATTCAAATACATTTCAAGAGAAGAAAACAAAAAGAGTAACGTTTAACATTAATTAATTTTTTTTTTTTTTTTTCATTTATTTTCGTTTTTCTGGAGGGGGAGTATATGTGGGGGTTACTTGTTGTAATATACTTTGAATATAAAAATATTTTATTTTTTTGTAAATCATGTTTTCTTTTATTTTACAATATTTCAAAATATGAAAATTTAAGATTATTAAAAAATAGATATTTAAAAAAATACAACTTAAAAATATATAATCTGTTATTATTTTATATACAGTGCTGCGAATAAATATAGACTCAACCATAATATTGTCTTTTAGGATATGAAGATGTAAACATTTTTTTGACAGATCCTGTGTATAAGTAGTATACCCGTTATTGAGCGAAATGCACTCACTAAAGCTTTTACCCATTGGAAATGTTCCGTTATTTAAACAAAAATAATGAATCAGAGCATATTTTTGCTGAGAATAATTATAAACTCAAGACTCATCTTAACCCAGTAACTGTAAATTTTATTTTAGTTAGATGTTTAATCGAAAGTTGGTTAGTTTCATTGCTTTCTAAAAAAATAAGTCGCAGTCTCGTTCAGGCAGTATTGCTATTATAACGTTTTTCCCACTCGGTTTATTGAAAGGCACCATGCCACGTGGAAAACAGTTGAGAGAAATCGAAAAACAAAGAATTTTAGACTTGTGGAAATGCGGAAAAACACAAAGAAAAATCGCTTTAGAAATAAATAGGTCACAAAGTGTGGTTAAAAACTTTTTGAAGCTTGGGCGTGAAAATTACGCCAAGAACAAACGCCCTGGCCGTCCTAAAAAATTTTCATCGACCACAAAACGTGCGGCCCTTCGAGAAATGTCGGCCACTGGAGCATCGTCATCAAAAGTTGTAAGTCGACTGAAGTTAAACTGTCACCCTAGTACCCTGAGAAAATGGGCAGCATCTTCCGAGAATCTGCAATACATAAAGTGCATTTCAAAGCCGCCTTTAAGACAAAGGCACATTGATGCAAGGCTTAAATTTGCTGAAGAGCACATACAAAAAGGAGCTATCTGGACCCATGTTATCTTCAGCGATGAAAAGAAGTTCAATTTAGATGGTCCAGATGGATTCCGCTACTATTGGCATGATTTGCGTAATGATGTCCGAATAATGTCCAAACGTGCTCAAGGAGGAGGGTCTGTGATGGTCTGGGCTGCTTTTAAAAACGAACTCAGATCTGAAATTGCTTTTGTTTCTGGCAGAATGAATGCGTTGTCATACCAACAAACATTATTTGAATACCTTCTCCCTTTCATAACATTATCCGAAGATGAGGAATTCAGTATTGGCGTGGCCAGCTTTGAGCCCAGATTTAAACCCCATCGAAAACTTGTGGGGAATCCTGGCAAGAAAGGTTTACGACCCAGAAAGACCTGCTATTGAGACCGTGGCCGAACTCAAGGAAAGGATCACAAGGGCGTGGAGAGAAATTCCTGACAACACTTTAAATAACCTTATACAAAGTGTCCCACGCCGATTAGTAGCTGTACTCAAGAACCAAGGTCGGTCGACAAAATATTAGATCAAAATAAGGTGATGAGTTTATAATTATTCTCAAGTTTTCGGGTGGACTAATGGATTTGTGTTTAATTAAAAATAGAAGAAAGGAAATGTATTTAAGTTTTATTTGATAAATATGATAACTTAGTTAGTAAGTACGCTAGCACAAAGATTCAGCTGAATTTGTTTGCTTAATAAAAAAATAATTGGAAAAATTTACTTGAGTTTATATTTATTCACAGCACTGTATATAGAATACCTCCATAGTTTGTAGCAATATTTGTATGTATGTAGATAAAAAAAGTTTGAAATTTTTTTTTCATACTGCAAAACGTTTGTATGTCAATATTATTCTTTCAGGTTTAAATGCGCAATGTACGCATCTTTCTCTTATTTTACGTTGCCGTTTGAAATAAGTTAGTTGAAAGATTGATTTGTGACAAAAAAAATGTAAAAGTACATTAAATCACACCTAATTTTCGAAAGAACTCAAAAATTACAAACCTTACATAGAGAGTTTTGATGTATTACCAAAAATATACGGGAACATTAGAGTGCCAAAAAGTTTCACACTTTCTATCGGAATGATTAAGCTTGAGAATTTATTTTTTTTTGTGCTTCTGCACGCCAATGAAAGATTTCCTATGAAAATAAAAAACAAATTTGACATGTGAGAAATTATAAGCACCTGCAACTCTAGTGTCTTAGTTTCTGTTTGAAAACTTTAGATTTGTAACAAACTTTTCAAATTGTTATTTGTTTCATGCGCTGCTAAGTGCTCTTCAATGCTGCTGTTATGTCAGGCCGAGTTAAAATACAGGAGATGATAGAAACACGAGCTTTTAATCCAATTTAGGATTGTATAATTTCCCCTTTAAAAGCTAATGTGGTTTTTTAATATAAAAATCACTGGAAATTATTTGGAACGCATAATAAATAAAAAAACAGCTCGGAAAATTTCTGGAATTAGAGCTTTTCGAAATTGATGATTCAATAAATATTTTATAAATTTTAAGGAAACATTTAAGCACACGCTAATAAGTTGTTTTTAATATTTGACAAGTATCAGGAGCACAGAATTTCAGTAAGCAATTATACAAAAAAAAAATTCAATAAACTGGTATGTATAGAAGGGGGTTGGTGGGGCAACTGCTCCCACTTTTAAATTGCATTTTGAAAATATCTTTGTGTATAAGAAAAGAACTGAAAGCTAGTAGATTGCGTGTTTTTGAAGTTATTAACGTTAATATTATTATCAATATTACTGCAGTATTGCAGTCAAGTTACTTTATGGATGCTCTGATGCTGATACTTAAGTGATAATATCAGCTACTCCGGCGGAGCTCCCAGCAGGAATGAAGGTAGTAGAGTCGATAAAGATAACATCGAATTTATCGAAACATACCGTCAAATTCCCTTAAAATCAAGATCTGTTCAATTTTCTCCCGCCGGGAGCTCCGTCGGAATAGCTGATAGACCCCAATATGCAACAATAATTGCATACTTCCTTTTCATGTAGCGAATGATGAGCTTGTGATGAGCAACAGATTGTCAACATTTTATTCAACACACCCCATATTTTTTTATACGGGACGCTACTGAAATAATTTTTGACAAGCGGCCATGTTTTTTTCAATCGTACAATATTTGTGACAGAATTACATACTTACATAAAGAAATTCTGTCTCCAAACCCTGTAGGAAATTCATATAACTCCAAGTCAACTATTATTATTTATTTTCATCCTAGCTGTTCATTGTACCATTGGTATAAATTAATAAAAAAGAGCAATTGCTTTTTCGAAACCTTTTCTCAAATACCAAATATCTACAGATTTCTATACATATAAGTACTTGTTTTAGTTAACTAATCAAATTTAGTTATGAGATATTAATAATAATTTATTTACGTTTTTGGTTTGGTTTTATCATGCATTCATACGTAGCTGTCCAGGCCTCAGTTAAGGTCGAAACCGGTGTTCTAAGCCAGATCAATGCTGACATCATACAAATTTTCAATGAAATCAAAAGCTGACTTAAAAAAGATACTTTTTTATGTGAAATTCTAATCTTGGCTTTGATCATAATGACGACAACCCGCCTAAGCGGTTGTTTGCCGTTTCGTATCAGAGCACGCCAATCATTCCTTTTTAGCGATAACTGACGCCAATTGGAAACCCCAAGGGAGTTTAAGTCATCCTTCACCTTTTGTTTCCATCTCAGTCGAGTGTGGTACCACAACGAAACGCTTGAGCTCAATGAACTTTCTTGAGAAAAAACCTCCTCTTTGAGACGAAAAAATTTATGTGTCAAACACTAAAATCCGACAACAAATGCCAAAGATTTGAAGAAAAATGTAATTAGGCGACATCTAGGCTTGCCACAAAAAAATTTTTTTTCTTTAATGTTTTTCAAAAACACTTTGTATGAGGGGAGGTACGGACGTCTTTTTTTTGCCTGTAAGCTCGAGACGCTCTAATAAAAGTGCTATGAACACTGAAAAATAAAGAACTAGTAGTTGACTTGGAGTTGACTACAGGGTTTGGTGTGACAATTTTTTTATGTGAGTAAGTCTGTATTGTACGTTTGAAGAAAAACATGGCCGCTTGTCAAAAATTTTTAAAAAATATTCCAGTAGCGTCCCGCAAAAAAAAATATGGGAAACCTTTCGATGTAGCAACGAATGTGTTATTGGGAAAGACATCTCTATATCTATGATTCGTCCTCTGGTTCATGCTTTGATAAATAACCATATGGCGTAGTCGTATTTTGAGCAAAGCAATGAGGAAGTTTTTAAAAACACAGCAAGATTATCATTAAAAGAAAGATTCGAAATTGATATTACTGACATTTCAGCACCGGTAGTTGCATCGTTCCTGGATCCCAGACACAAAAATTTAGCTTACGAAGTAGAGGGAACAAAGGCTAAGGTGATTTCATTTATAGCATCTTTGCTTGAGAATAATAACATTTTAAATGTTTGTGAACCGAGGCCTTCTAAAAACACGCAATTGGACTTTTTATTTCAATGTGAAAGCAGCCAAAGTGATTCCCGAACGCAGTTGGACTTTTATGCAGCAGAACCTCAGATTGGCCATAATATAAATCCCCTTGTATGGTGGACAAATCATTCTGGGATTTACCCTAAGTTTTTGAGATTGCCAAACAATATTTGTGTATTCCTGCTACTTCAGCAGAATCTGAACGAACATTTTCTAGTGCGGGAAATATCGTTACTGCATTGAGAAACTGCTTGCTTCCTCAGAATGTGCATATGTTGACATTCTTATATCAAAATAAACGTTTTATGAATAATAATTAGAATACATAGTTACATTACTTTCCCTTCATTGATTGTGGCTGGAATACATAAATATTGTTTCAAAAATAACTTACAAAATAAATAAAGATTCTACGTGATAATTTATTATCGTGTGCTAATATTGATGTTGATAACTTCAAAAACACGCAATCTACTAGCTTTCAGTTCTTTTCTTATACACAAAGATATTTTCAAAATGCAATTTAAAAGTGGGAGCAGTTGCCCCACCAACCCCCTTCTATACATACCAGTTTATTGAATTTTTTTTTTGTATAATTGCTTACTGAAATTCTGTGCTCCTGATACTTGTCAAATATTAAAAACAACTTATTAGCGTGTGCTTAAATGTTTCCTTAAAATTTATAAAATATTTATTGAATCATCAATTTCGAAAAGCTCTAATTCCAGAAATTTTCCGAGCATGTTTTTTTATTTATTATGCGTTCCAAATAATTTCCAGTGATTTTTATATTAAAAAACCACATTAGCTTTTAAAGGGGAAATTATACAATCCTAAATTGGATTAAAAGCTCGTGTTTCTATCATCTCCTGTATTTTAACTCGGCCTGACATAACAGCAGCATTGAAGAGCACTTAGCAGCGCATGAAACAAATAACAATTTGAAAAGTTTGTTACAAATCTAAAGTTTTCAAACAGAAACTAAGACACTAGAGTTGCAGGTGCTTATAATTTCTCACATGTGAAATTTGTTTTTTATTTTCATAGGAAATCTTTCATTGGCGTGCAGAAGCAATTTTGCTACAAAAAAAAATAAATTCTCAAGCTTAATCATTCCGATAGAAAGTGTGAAACTTTTTTGGCACTCTAATGTTCCCGTATATTTTTGGTAATACATCAAAACGCTCTATGTAATGTTTGTAATTTTTGAGTTCTTTCGAAAATTAGGTGTATTTGAATATACTTTTACTTTTTTTTTGCCCAACGAATCAATATTTCAACTATCTTTTTGCAAACGGCGACGTAGAATAAGAGAAAGATGCGTACATTGCGCACTTAAACCTAAAAGAATAATATTGACATAGAACGTTTTGCAGTATGAAAAAAATTTTTCAAACTTTTTTATCTACATTCATACAAACATACATACATTTTTCAAATTTTCATTTTTGTATATCTACCTACACCAATATTCTGTGCTCCTGTTACATTTTTTTTTAAATTTCAAAGAAATGAAGCAAATAAATTGGCGAAAATGGCAGATACCACTTAAACCTGCATGCGAATTACAGTAGAAATTTCCCGCCTTATTACCCGGGTAAAACCCGGGTAAAAACTGGGAACCGGATTTAATCGTTAGTATTCGATTAGTGACAGCTAGTCGATTAGCTGAAATCGAATATCTGCTATTCGATTTTCAAACAGCACAAAAGTTGATAATCGACTACTCGACTAATCGACTAGTCGAGTAATCGATTAGAATCAAGAGCCCTAGTAATTGACGTGCTACTCGATGGTTGATCTACGGATATGATGCCTCTCACCTCTCATTACCCATCTTCTCCTTCCTCACGGATGGAGGGATGACATGACCTAGAAGGTTCCACTGGTCATACCAAATCGCTATCAAATCAAATACACCGGCCCACCTGCGGGTTAGGGGTTTAGAATATGCCCGAGGTAGGCATACCGGTCGTAAGAGGCGACTAATATGCACATAGGTAATTGACGTGCTAACTCGATGGTTGATCTACGGATATGATGCCTCTCACCTCTCATTACCCATCTTCTCCTTCCTCATGGATGGAGGGATGCCATGACCTAGAAGGTTCCACTGGTCATACCAAATCGCTACCACGACAGTCGGGCAGTACCGCAAGGGAGTACCGCAGCGTACCGGGGTCATATCCGCCCAAGGACTGTCAACTTCGGCTTCACTCCCCAAAACCTTCGGGGAGTGTTTTGTTGTTAACAACAACAACAACAACAACAACAACAACAACAGTTTTTATAAAGTTTTGCGGCGCCCTGCTGTTCATGTCCCAGGACGTCCCGAGGCAAGCGACGCTCCAGCGTGGCACTGTCGCCTTCTACAAATTCAGTCTCCACGACTCGCCGTACATATATTGCTCAGCAAAACATGTGTTTTCCCGGCTGTAGCTCTCCCTAGTGCGCCAACACCACAAGCATCAACCCACAGCTACTTTTTACGTAGTACATCGGTCGATGCTATAAGCACTGCCGAGTTTCAGCCATTATCTTCAAACCCTCCGCTAACTTCTTCCGGTACTAGCACGAATTTGAGTCAATTCCATCAGCTTCTGGTCCCTCACACTTCGTGCACTGTATGTCGGCACAGGATATATGCGTCGGTGGCATCGGCCCAATGTCACCTACGCATTTGTTCTAGGCTCGCAAACAGAAATCTCTGGACTGATGCGTTGTGTTTGTTGTTAACAATGCATTGCCCTGCCAAGAGTGTATGACCATTCCGAAGATCTTCATCAAGCTCTTCTAACGGGAGTCCAAGGAAACGTGCAGTTTCAACAGGGTTGGTCCAGAGGGACAGAGGGGTTAGAAGAGTAGGTTCAGTTGAACAATTGAAGAGATGAAGAGTATCATGGGGGGTCCTACCACATGCAGGGCATGTGTTTGAAATTGTATCATTCAGTCTGGATAAGTAGGAGTTTAACCTCAACCTGTATCCAGACCTAAGCTGTGCCATGGTGACTCTTGTCTCCCTTGGTAAGGTGCGTTCTTCTTCAGCAATATCCGGTGGAGGACTGTTTAGAAAGGTAGTGTGTCTACCGACTCGGTGTGGATGTCGGTTAGAGCCCGCTTATAATTGCGTAGATCAAACGGCAAGGTAATATGATGCCGGATCTCGTCATACTGCTTACGGAGATGTTTCCTTATGTCTCTCGGGGGCGGATCTGTGTCCAAGAGATGACGGTTTGGATGTGCTGGCTTGTGGCAGTTCAGAAGGAATTGCCTGCTCAGCATTTCCGCGTGGTCTTTTACATAGAGCAGTTTTGCCTCCTGATGGAAGTGAGACTCGGGAGACATGAGGAGACATCCCGTAGCAGTTCTGATAGCAGTATTTTGGCAGACTTGTAACTTCGTCCAGTTGGTGTTATGCACATTAGGCGACCATATGGGTGCGGCATAGTCAAAGACTGGTCGGCCAATGGCCTTATATGTAGTCAGCAACGTTTCTTTGTCTTTACCCCAAGTACTGCCGGCAAGTGACTTGAGGATCTTGTTGCGACCACGTACCTTTGAGACCGACACATGACCAGCAAATGAGAAAGTATTATCCAGTGTCACCCCTAATAACTTTGGGTGGCTGACTGTTGGTAGCTTAGTGCCATCAACGAAAATGTCTAATTCATTTCTCACCTGGTGCGTCCATGTCGTGAAAAGCGTCGCCGTGGATTTAGTCGGAGATATCGCTCAGTGAAAAGCCTGGAAAGGTCGCAGAGGTAACCGTTGATTTTCGCACAGAGTTCATCAGTATAGGGGCCCTTCGCTGTCGCCATTATTGTACAGTCGTCGGCATATGAAACGACGGTGACGCCCTCTGGTGGTGGGGGCATCTTCGATAGATAAAAGTTAAACAGTGTCGGGGATAGGACACCACTCTGTGGCACCCCCTGTCTAATACGTCTAGGTTTTGTTGTTGCGTTTCTAAAGTTGACCGACGCCTGCCGTCCATTCAAATAATTAGGGGTCCATCTCTTTAACCCATCAGGTATCTGTGTTTCAAAAAGATCTTGTATGAAAGGCTGAATAGAGCCGCTAAGTATTTGTGTCCCTCCTGACCTAGATGTTTCAGCATCTTCATGGCAATGCCGTCAGGGCCGATGGATTTTGAGGGCTTAGCCTGTCTGATGGCTTCCTTGACCTCTGAGGCAGTAATGACAATGGGCGTGTTTTGGTTTTTGTATTTACGCGCCTGTCGCATGGTTCTACGTTTAGCTCTATCGGGCGGGGAATGTAGTACAAATTGTCTACAGAAGGAGTTCGCACATCCCATAGGGTTCTTCTTCACCCTGTCGTCGAAAGTAATATCTACTTTATCCTTGTGTTGCGTTGGATTGGATAGAGCTTTGACCGTAGTCCATAATCTACCAACACCATCAGAGAGGTTGCATTGCTCTAGGTGTTGTTTCCATTTGGCCAGTTTATGTTTATCGACCAACCCACGAATTTCCGCGTTGAGATCCCTTATGCGGGGGTTTGCGGGATTGAGAATTCGCACTTAATCTCGTTCTCTGTTGTTGTTGTACCGAGGTGTAGCCCTGCCTAAATGTCAGACAGGGTCAACCCGAGTGTATTGCTCTTGGCCGGGTCGATATAAGAAAACGGCCCGGGTCGTTTCGGCACGATGGGTACAGCACAAGTACTGGTACCGTTCTCGTAGAACCGGCAATACAAGAAACTAGCTGTGTAGGCTATGTAGGTCATTTAGCGTTACCCAGGGTGCACCAACTGGGAGGCGACCTACTTTTACACCCCCCTTTCTCTAGCCATGGCCGCTGCGTCCGTGGGAAATTTGGTCTTATTTGGGATATTCGACCCGCAGGAATGAAGCGTTTAGAGGTCGAGTCAATGATGTTGCGGAAGTCTCGTTCGCCTTTGCGTACGTCCGTAGGAATGGGTAGATTCCAAGGATTTCAAGGATTCGTCCGTATATGTCTGAAAACAGTCCCTGTCGGCCTTGGTTAAGTTAATGTATGTACCATGCTCAGGTGTAATAAAGTCCGTCGGTCGTTCGATGGTAATGACTATTGGGAGATGGTCAGACGCCAACGTGAGTATGGGTCGCCAATTGGTGTTGTTCAATAGTCCTGCACTTACGATGGAAATATCTGGCGAACTATAGCAGTTACCCGATACTCTCGTTGGGGCGTCTCCGTTCAATGTACAGAAAGCCGTATCATCTATTTGTTCTGCAAGTACATGCCCCTTATTGTCTGCTGGCAAGTTTGAGTGCCACATGTCGTGGTGCGCATTGAAGTCGCCCAGGATCACGCGGTTATCTCCTCGTAATAGCAAGCTAATGTCGGGGTGATAACCGGTGGGGCAACTTTAGACAGGGGGTATGTAGATGTTAATGATTTGCAGGTCGACATCTCCGGTACGGATGGTTATACCTTGGCTTTCTACGATATCATCCGTTCCTTCGATGTCTGTATCAAATAGATCATACGGTACAGAGTTGTGTGTTATGAACGCTAGACCACCTCTCAGACCTCCTGTCACTCTATGACGGTCTTTCCGATGTATATATATCCGCCATAGGTAATGAGGTCCGACCTAGGACTGAGCTTGGTTGCTTGGACTGCGGCAAGTTTTATGTCATATTGCGTCATCAAATTACTTATCTCTGCGATCTTACCAGTTAATCCGTTACAGTTGTGCTGTAAGATTTGGAAGTGCCCCGGTGGGGTCGATGTCGAGTTAACCATAGGCGTGAGAGACGGATGTGTTCGCCCAGGTGTTGCTAGGCTAAGACCAAGGCTGCGCCTCAGCCTAGTTAGCTGTGGTTCTGGTGTAACCGCGTTGGCTGGCGTCGTAGGTTGAGGCGTGTTACAGCATCCGTCCAAAGGTTCCTGTTTGCGAGCCCAGAGCATAGATGTACGTGGCATTGGCCTAAGCAGTTATTGCATTTGACCGATGACGCGAGCGTGTATAATCTTTTCCGACAAACAGTACACGTAGAGACAGGTGCGAGAAGATGTTGATCCTTACTCACGTGTGGGGCTCGGCATTGCTCATGTCTAAACTGCTCCGGTGGCAGCGAGTGTTGAGCTGCTGCGCGTGATGTTGGCGCCATAAGGCACGAGGGTATACCAGAAGTGCTGCTAGTCGTTAAGACATTATTATTATTATTATTAGTATTGCGACTAGAAAGCGGCGGTAGGGGTGCGCTTGATCGGCGCTTATCGCGGGACGCCCGAGGGCGCAAGCAACAAGGGGCCACGAAAGTACTAAAGAAAGTACGGGGTCTGTGGATGTTAAGGTTAAGCCCTGAACATCCAGATTTATGGAGCCATCTCTTACACGAGAAGCATTGCACAGAATGCGACCGTTTAATATATATCTTTTTGCAACAGACACTGCATATCCATTCTCTTGGTCCGGTGTTCGGCTCATCGCCCGCCCGTAACAATAGAATATCTTGCAGCCGTGCTGCAAGGGGGAGGATGATAGTTTCGGAATGGGACAAAACATACTAAACAGGGTTGCTTTGAAAGTGACAGTCCTTGGCCGAGGTAAAACCCCGGGTGGTTCTACTGCGCAGAGATCCACGACGATGTCCTGGGTTTTCTGCTCTGAGAAGTGACTGTACATAAGGGAGCCGGACTGATGCGTTCGTCGCGCCTTGCTGTCGAGCTGCGTAGCCCACAACGCCGACTCATCTCAAAACGACCGAAATCCGTTGGCTTCAGGACTGCGACGGAGATCGCGACTTAGCCTACCAGAGTGGTCATTGCCTCTCCAACTCATTTTAAAGTAATGCAATTTAATTGCAATGGTTTAACCGGCAGGATAGCGGAGATAAGCAAATTCATGCAGCTGCATAAAATAAAAACTGCTGCAATCCAGGAGACGAAACTTGGCCCTCACTCGGATCTCCGAGTCGTTTCACGTATTGCCGGTTCTGCGAGAACGGTATTTGTACCTGTACAATACCCTTCGTACCGAAACGACCCGGGTTGTTTTTTTTTTTTTATAATGACTCGGCCAAGAGCAATACATTTCGAAGTGACCCTGTCTAACGCGTCACGATTCCCTCACCTATTGTCATCCCCGGAACAGCCCCTTGCAGCACGGCTGCTCCTTATTCTCTTGATCCGGGCTGGCATTGAGCCAAATCCTGGCCCAAGAGAATGGTTCTGCTGCGTTTGTCGGAAGAAAATATATACAAGACGATCACACTCAGTACAGTGTGCATCATGCAAAGGTTGGTTGCACAAATCAAGTTGCTCCGGACTAGATCCGAAAGCACATCGGCCCACTAGTTTCTATAAAAATTTTGTGGCGCCCTGCTGTTCACGTCGTAGGACGTCCCGAGGCAAGCGACGCTCATATGTTGCTTTATCGCCCTCTAATAATAATCAAGTCTCCACGACCTGCAATAATTATATTGCCCAACAGAATATATGTGTTCCCGGCTGTAGCTTACTTCCTAGTGCATCAACAGCACAAGCACCCACTCATGGCTACTTTCTTCGTAGCACATCGGTTGATGCTTGTAGCACTACTGAGCTTCAGCCCCCGTCTCTAAACTCTTTAATAACTTCTTCCGGCACTAGCACGAATGAAAGTCAAGTCCATCAACTTCTGGTCCCTCACTCTTCGTGCACTGTATGTCGGCACAGGATATATGCGTCTGTGGCATCGGTCAAGTGCAACTCCTGCCTAGGCCTGTGTCACCTACGCATATGTTCTGGGCTCGCAAACAGAAATCTTTGGACTGATGTGTTTGTCGCGCCTTGCTGTCGAGTTGTGCAGCCCTCAACGCCGACGGAAGTACACTCATCTAATAGTGAACGAATTCCGCCGGCTTCAGGACTGCAACGGAGATCAATATCGCGACATAACCTACCACCATCTAGGCGAACACATCAGTCTTTAACTCCCAGAGTGGCCATTGCCTCTCCTTCGCAATTTAAATTGTTGCAATTTAACTGCAACGGCTTGACCGGCAAGATAGCGGAGATAACCACATTTATGCAGCTACATAAAATCAAAATTGCTGCAATCCAGGAGACAAAACTTGGCCCCCACTCGAATCTCCGAGCGAGTGGAGGCTACCACGTACTCCGGCATGATCGTACAGACGGCGGAGGTGGTCTCGCGTTCCTTGTACACCATACGGTGCAGTATAGGGAATTTGATATCAACACTGACCAAAGTGACTTACCTTTAGAGTGTCAAGGTATAGTTATACAAGCTGGTGGCGTTGATCTCGAGCTAATCAATATATACATTCCTCCCGTCACCTGCTGCCCCAGAAGTTATCGTCCTGACCTTAGGGCGTTTCTTTGTGGCGATAACCGTATCATCATGGGCGATTTTAATGCCCATCATGATATGTGGCATTCACACCTTTCGGTGGACGGCAGAGGACGGGAATTAGCCGAGCAAATTGATAACTCCTCTTTCTGTACTGTGAACGGAGACTCCTCAACTAGGATGGCTGTTAACTGCAGTAGCTCCCCGGACCTAACTATTGTTAGCCCGGGGTTAATTAACAGCATCAACTGGCAACCTATGGTGGCCCTGTCATCCGACCACCTGCCTATCATCCTGTCTGTCGATCGTGCCACGGATTTTATCACGTCGGAGAAACGTACTTACGTGAATTTCAAAAAGGCCAATTGGGTCGGCTTTTTGGAATTCACGGAGAGCTCCTTTGGTGATCTTCCCATTCCCACTGACGTACACGTTGGCGAGCGCAACATACGTGAGGTCATTAAAAAGGCTACAGCCCGTTTCATACCAGCTGGTAGGATAAAAGATATCAGGCCTAACTTCCCAGCTGAGGCCGCAGCCTTGGCCAACGAACGTGACCTCATACGCAACATCGATCCATCTGACCCACAGATCGGTGATCTCAACGTGGAAATCAGAAGGCTGGTTAACGAACACAAACAAACCAAATGGGAGGAGCACCTCAGGTCTTGTAACCTCTCTACCGGTGTTGGGAAATTATGGTCCACCGTCAAGTCCTTGTCGAATCCTTCGGGTCCACCAAAAAATGTCGACATTACTTTTGGTGACAAGACAATAAATGACCCCAGGAAATGTGCACAGGCTTTTTGTCGACAATATGTCCCACACCCTGCGCAAGACAGGGCTAGACGTGGAATCTTCAGGCGTGCGCATAAACACAAAAACTATGCCCCCGTTCCCATCACCGCTACAGAGGTTCAAGAGGCCATCCGGAAGGCCAAAAACTCCAAAGCCATCGGCCCTGATGGCATAGCCATGGTGCATCTAAAACACATCGGCCTAGCGGGAGTCAAATATTTAACGGCCGTCTTCAATTTGTCTCTGATCACAGCTGTCATACCCGACAAATGGAAGCAGGCAACTGTGATCCCACTACTAAAGCCTGGCAAGCCAGCTAACGTTGGGGAGTCATATCGCCCGATATCACTCCTCTCGCCAGTAGTAAAGACACTTGAGGCGGTCCTACTCCCGCTCTACACATCACACTTGATGTTAGCCGAGCACCAACATGGCTTCAGGAAGGGTAGGAGCACAACATCTGCTCTAAATGTCATAAACACTCAGATAACTGACGGTCTTAATCAAAATAGGCCTAATGACAGGACGGTTCTAGTTGCACTTGATTTGAGTCAAGCTTTTGACACAGTAAATCATGGGCAACTTGTAGCTGATTTGGAAGACTCGTCACTCCCCCCCTGTCTAAAGCGTTGGACCGCCAATTATCTCAGTGGTCGTCGGTCGTCTGTTGTATTTAGAAACAAAAAATCTAAAGCCAGGAAGATAAAACAAGGGGTACCACAGGGTGGTGTCCTCTCCCCGTTATTGTTTAACTTCTATATTTCGAAGCTTCCTCCTCCACCAGAAGAAGTTACGATTGTTTCTTACGCAGACGATTGCACGATATTGGCAACTGGTACTTCCGTTGATGAGCTGTGCTCCAAAATAAATGGTTATCTCCCCTCTCTAGTCGAGTTCTTTACTGCCCGAACCTTGACATTGTCGCCAACAAAGTCTTCGGCGACCTTATTTACGACGTGGACGGCGCAGGTTGGCATGGAATTAGAAATCTATGTAGGTGATCATAAAATACCTACTGTCGCTCACCCAAAAATTTTAGGAGTGACTTTTGACACCATGCACACTTTCGCTGCCCATTCAGCCGCAATTGTCTCAAAATTACAGAGCCGCAACAAAATCCTCAAGTCACTAGCCGGCAGTACTTGGGGCAAAGACAAAGAAACGTTGTTGGTAACGTACAAGGCAATTGGTCGGCCGATCCTGAACTATGCGTCGCCGATATGGTCGCCGGGGCTTGCAGACGTTCACTGGAATCAGCTTCAGGCCTGTCAAAACACCGCGCTCAGAACCGCTACGGGGTGCGTCCTTATGTCACCTATATCTCATATACATAATGAGGTGGAAATGCTTCCAGTTAGGGAGCATAATGAAATGCTAAACAAGCAGTACCTACTGAACTGCTGTAAACCACAGCATCCCGGTAGACAACTGCTTGAACTCATTCCGCCTCCTAGGACCATAAGGTCGCATCTACGTAAACATTTTGATGAGATCCGTCACTATATAACAACGCCGTTTGATCTACAGGTGCACAAACAGGCTTTGGGGCATATCCATACAACGTCTGTTGGCCATTACTCTGCGCTCTGTCCGCTAAACAATGTCTTACATGCCGCAACACCTGGCATTTCTGAAGAGGAGCGTCATCTTCCTCGAGAGACAAGGGTCACTCTGGCTCAATTACGCTCTGGATATTGTAGTAGGTTAAACTCCTACATATCTAGACTGAACCCTGATGTGCCGAATGTATGTCCGGCATGCGGCTCATCCCCCCACAATACCAATCACTTATTTTCTTGCTCATTTGAGCCCACTCTTCTAACACCCATCTCTCTTTGGTCCAATCCTATTGAAACTGCTAGTTTCCTTGGACTCCCGTTAGAAGATATTGATGACAATTAGGTTAAGGAAAAATACGCGTTGGGCAGGACTACACATCGTTACAACAACAACAACAGTTGGGACTACCACGTTTTCCGGCACGATCGCACGGACGGCGGGGGCGGTCTCGCGTTCCTTGTTGTTGTTGTTGTTGTTAACAACAAAACACTCCCCGAAGGTTTTGGGGAGTGATGCCGAAGTTTACAGTCCTTGGCCGGATATGACCCCGGTACGCTGCGGTACTCCTTTGCGGTACTGCCCGACTGTCGTCGTAGCGATTTGGTATGACCAGTGGAACCTTCTAGGTCATGGCATCCCTCCATCCATGAGGAAGGAGAAGATGGGTAATGAGAGGTGAGAGGCATCATATCCGTAGATCAACCATCGAGTAGCACGTCAATTACCTATGTGCATATTAGTCGCCTCTTACGACCGGTATGCCTACCTCGGGCATATTCTAAACCCCTAACCCGCAGGGGTTAGGGAATTGTGAATTCTGCCACAATTCTACGGGTCCGCCAAAGAATGTCGACATCACCTTTGACAAGACATTCAATGACCCTAAGAAATGTGCACAGGCTTTCTGTAGACAGTATGCCCGCCATCCTGCACAAGACAGGACAAGACGTGGAATCTTCAGGCGTGCGCATAAACACACAAACTATGCCCCCGTTCCTATCTCCGCTACAGAGGTTCAAGAGGCCATCAGGAAGGCCAAGAACTCCAAAGCCGTCGGTCCAGATGGCATAGCCATGATGCACCTTAAACACATCGGCGTAGTAGGAGTTAAGTACTGCCGTCTTCAATCTGTCCTTGACCACAGCTGTCATACCCGATAAATGAAAGCTGGCAACTGTGATCCCACTACTAAAGCCTGATAAGCCAGCCAACGTTGTGGGAGTCATATCGTCCGATATCACTCCTCTCGCCAGTAGTAAAGACACTTGAGGCGGTCCTGCTCCCGCTCTACACATCAAATTTGATGTTAGCCGAGCACCAACATGGCTTCAGGAAAGGTAGGAGCACAACCTCTGCTTTCTAGCGTATTGTGTGAAAGACTGAAATCCATCGTAGACAAACTGATTGGACCTTATCAGTGTGGCTTTGGACCTGGTAAGTCTACCATCGACCAGATTTTCACGATACGCCAAATCCTGGAGAAGACCCATGATAAAATAATCGATACACACCACCTCTTTGTCGATTTTAAACCCGCTTTTGACAGCGCAAAAAGGAGTTGACTGTATACCGCCATGTCTGAGATGTCCCTTGGAGTATTTGAAAGAAAAGTTCTTCGAAAAATTTGAGGTCCTTCCCGTGATGCCAACGGCGAGTATCGAAGGAAATTTAACGATGAGCTGTACGAGCTTTACGCAGACCTGACCATAGTTCAGCGGATTAAGCCCAAAGGCTTCCCTGGCTGGGTCATGTTATGCGAATGGAAAAAGAAGCTCCAGCACAGAAAGTTTTCCTATTGACACCCGAATTCGGCAGCAGAGGAAGATGGAGGCCTCGACTGAGATGGAAACAACAGATGGAGGATGACTTGAACTCCCTTGGGGTTTCCAATTGGCGTCAGCTATCGCTAAAAAGGAATGACTGGCGTGCTTTGATACGAAACGGCCAAAATCGTCTAGGCGGTTAAGCGTCATTATGACGCAAGCCAAGATTAGATTAGATTAATGAGTGTTTCTAAAAGCCAACCTCTACTATTTTTCTTTAGTACTACTATTTTTAACTACTATTTTTCAACGATTTTGTTAAACGGCTACCCAGAATGAGAATGACAACTTTTCAGGCAGCAAGATGGCCGCAACTGACAGAATCTGCCATCGAAGAGCTAACCTGGAATTGAATCATGGGTAAAAGTAGAAAACTTCAAATATTTTTAATCAAGAAACCGAAAATGGCATTTTGTAGCCCGTTCAATTCTAGTCTAACAAAGTGTAAGTTTTAAGTATCTCAAAAATCTCCTTTAATTGTTAGAATTTTTTTTTGCTATGCTGCGCACTTTTCTCCATATATCCCAAAAGCAACATTTTTAGTTCTATGGAAAAAAAAAACCATTAAAGGAGATTTTTGAGATACTTAAAAATTTTGTACTTGTACCAAACAGTTTTTTAATTTAAAAAAAAATCAGAATTAACGCTTAGAGCGGGGACTTTTACTCTTTTCAATTTAGAATTCTATTAGCAAAAGATGAAAATGAAAATATAATTACATAAGGGCTTAGAACATGTGAGAACGAGGTGGCCTATAATTATGATAAGGACTACAGTTCAGATCGCTTAAACAAAAAATATTTAGGCAATTCACAAGATGTGTCATTGTTTATTGCACTATTTTGATAACACATCTCTTGTGAGCACTATGATGAGCTGAACGGTCGTATATGAAAACTATAAATTGAATTTTTGTAAAAACTTTTTAGGAAATTGTTAATGTTTTGTTTTCCTGCTTCTTGATGTATGTACTTGATATATGTACATAGGTTGCTCAATTTTATTGTGCTACTCAAATTTTATATGAGAAGTGACAGCATGGAAATTATGACAGTTTTAAACTAATAGCAGATACGCGAATAGGATATCTTGTGAATTGCCTAATTATTTTCTTCATTTTTACTTACACTTCCTGTAGCTCTCTGCTAATAGTATTCTTTATGTTTGCCGCAAATTCATCATCGGTAGTGCATAAACATAATTTTTTATTAACTATTTTTGAGGTTATAGGCGATAACATGCTGCTGTGTGGAATTTCCTCGCCTTTAAGCGTATCCAAAGTCATCTGTAAAAAATAAAGTTATGACCACTTATATATTACATAATAATGTATTTACATTTTGTATCTTACCGCCAATATATTTAACGTGTCCACAATCGCTTTTGAGGATGCTACTAGAATGTCTACGTCTTCTGGCCATGATACTGTCTCAGAAAAAAATTTCAAAAGTTCATAGAATGTCCATGGAAACTCTTCATTTAAAGTCGGAATCTCTACGTCCTTTAGAAATCGTAGAAAATTGTAAATATGTATGTACCTCTCTTTTTAATAAATATGTATAAGAACTAACCTTCGAGCTAATCTCTGATCCATAACGCATTATCATTTCTTTAACTTGATCAAATATTGAAGCAACATCCGGTAAGTCAAAAACAGATTTCAAACATTTATCCACAGTGACGTCATAGGATAAAATTATGGGAATATCTAGGCGATATATACTTCAAGAGAGTTAATTATTTTGCAAAGTGAGATTTTATGTAATATTACGGCTTAGTGGATGATCACTCTCGAAGTATTTTCCATTGAAGGAGGCCCCAGCCTTTTTTTAAGAACTTTCTATCTCAAAATGAGTTTTCAAAAACGCCCTATCTGGACAAAAATTCAATAAATTTTCTGCGGGGAAAGGGCGTTTTTAATCAAATTTTCAGATTGGTCGATGTTCAAAGAAATCGAAGATACGGCGTTGTGTAAATATATTTTCATAGGGTGATCTTCCGCTCAGCCGTTATGAGTATTTCGTACGATCACATTTGGTACCATTTTGTCAAAACTTGCTTATCAGTTAATTAATGCTATGCAATAAAAATTTTACCTTTGCCTTTTAAAAAGTGCTTTAAATAGTCATCATAATCATAGCTCACAATAGCTGCTGCGCAATTCTCCAAATTGAATTCCTCAAATATTTCATCAATGGACGTAAATTTGTTGTACTCAACTGTACAATACAATTTATTCAGAAGATTATAGTTCGGTGCGTCAGTGGTATAGTTGTAATAAATTGACATAAAATGTTTGTTCTCTACATTTTTCCAAATTTCAAAGCCCAAAGAATACGGCTTAGCTTGTGAACGCGTTTTAATATGGCTTGAAAGTGTAGTCAATTTGTCACTATGCAATTCCCGGATAAGTGACTCAATCTACAAAATTGAATATTAATTAGTAAATTTTCTAGGATACTTTTTTCTTATTGTTATCTTCTATTTATTATTTATGTAGGATGTATCCAGTAAATAAACATTTTGCTACTGGAGAATTTACCCTACATAAGTACTTGTTTTGTTGAGGAATAATTATTTTTGAATGTATTTGGCGACCTTTGTTTATCTAAAACTTTATTGTTAGGCTGGCTTTAGGTCAATTTCCGCAAAAATAAAACACAAGTGATTTTCTTTTTAACCAATATATTTCGGTTACTCCACGGTAACCGTCTTCAGGGTAAAACTGTTAATAAAAACATAAATAAAAAACAAATTAACAAACTTCTAAACATAAATCATAATAAAAATTAAAAAATAATAATGAAAAAAATACAGGGCAGACGTGAATAATAATGTATGTAGGAAAATAATAAAAAAATAATGTATTTTCATTATTATTTTTTATTCTAAACGGGGTCGCCCCTCGGCAGTAGTTTGGCAAACTCTCCGGGTGTATTTCTGCCATGGGAAGCTTCTCAGCAAAAAATTCATTTGCTTTGCAAGTGCCGTTCGGAGTCGGCAAAAAACTGTAGGTCCCGCCAACTTGTAGGAAAACTCAAAAAGCAACACACCGCAAGTTGGAAAGAGAAGCTCGGCTAAAAATCTCGTTAGAGGTTATGATAACCTGTTGGTATATCGCCGCCATTAGTTTTTTTTTTTTTTATGTTTTTATTAACAGTTTTACCCTGAACACGGTTACCGTGGAGTAACCGAAATATATTGGTTAAAAAGAAAATCACTTGTTGTATTTTTGCGGAAATTGACCTAAAGCCAGCCTAACAATAAAGTTTTATAATTATTTTTGTTTTAAAAATATCGATTTAGTTTTTGTAGAAAATACAAATTTTCATCAGTTGAAATGAATTTTTGAAATAAAAACACATATTTAAAAAAATACATTCTAGAATTTTAAAATAATCATACCAACTACATGAATTTCTCAAACCAATAGTTTTCAAACTTGTTAATTTCTGTCCAAATATGCAGACACAGGCATATTTGTTTGCATGAAATTCAAGAACAAACAAAAGTGCTGAGTAGCGATTGCGTCATATTTAAGCTCACGGCCGTCAATAAGTATGCCGTCGCTAGCGTCAGCATTGCAACCGCTGGTGTCAGCAGTTACGACAGCTGGCAACCTAGTACGGTGGTCAGCAATTTCACTTACTGACGACCTAGAACGGTAGACTGCTGACTAGTGACCTAGTATTGCGGAAGTCAAGAGCAATGCACTAGTCAGCATAATTGTATGATCTAATTTGTATATAAGCTAAGAATTTAGAATAAAGATTTGAGAAATGTATGACCAGCAAACCAGCTTTGATTCACTCTTTTAAGCGCAACTGCTTCATCGCCATTCCTCCCATCGCCGTAAATAACCAGGTTCAAGTGCCTGACGTTATTACTCTCAAGTCTTGGTGCCACTACCTTGACTAAACCACCATACAACCCAAACTCCTGGTGCGACCACCTCGAGTCCTGTTATTTGTACGTGGTTTGGCACCTAAGCCATTCCACTCGATCCTCAATTCAGGACGGCAAATCAGCCGCTCCAAACATTTTGGTGACACCGACGTGATTTGAACACGCAACCCTCTGACCCCCTGTGACCCCGCAAGTTACAGGACCTGAACAACTCGGCAACTCCGCCAGTCTGTAATCCCGAACACGCAACGACTTGAGCGACAACGTCAGCAACTTCTGACCCACCCTCAATCTTGCCAATTCAGTTAGCCAGCATCGGAATCTATTTCGATATGGCTCCAACCAATGAAGAAACAATGGAGACATTGACAGCCTCCCAAAGTACAACTGGAGAGCTGATAGAGACCATAATCCGTAACTTCAAAAAGGATTTAGCAGCGAGGAAAACGCCTGTATATTACAAAGAGCGCCTCGAACGCTTAGACATAGCGTGGGCCGAATTTGAGGTAACGGACAATAAAATCCGTTGCCTCGCAGATATGGATCCCAGCCACCAATATTTCACCACCGGATACTACAAAAAAATATCCGAGTTGACGTCAAAGTACAAGGAAATAATGGAGTCCGGCATGACGGAACCTCTCAAAACCCAAACACCGGACGAGCAAACGAAAGGTCTTCCCGGAAGTAGCTACGCTCCCTCTCGGAAACCAGAATTGTCTTCAGCCATTAGAAGACAAAACGTGATGATAGCATCACTAAAACGGCTCCTCGAAATGGACCCTACAGCGGCAAACATGAAGCTAAAAGAGAAACTTTGGGAGCAAATGCAAGAGCTCCACTTCTCGATCGGGGAAGGCAGCATAGATCCTTTAAGAGATGGGTATGACATGGAGTCATACACGACTGTCGAAGCATCGGTTTATAGCAATTTCAAGCTCAAGGAAAACACGGCAAATAAAATTGAGGAAACGGTCAAAAATAAAACGATTCAGCTTCCAAAAACAACAATCCCCGAATTTAATGGGGAATACTTAAAATGGATAGCATTCTTTGACCTCTTCTCCCAACTGGTAGACAAACAAGAGATCCCCACAGTTCAAAAAATGTGGTATTTAAAGTCAAACCTAAGTGGGGAAGCCGAACAACTAATAAGCCACCTATCAGCCACTGCCGAAAATTACGAAACAGCCTGGAAGCTGCTACAAAGTAGATATAACAATAAACGGGTTCTTGTTGCATCCATTATGAACCAATTACTGGAGCAACCAACAATTACAGCAACGTCCACATCAATAAAAAGGTTGCATGATGTAACAAAAGAATGCTTGCATGCATTAGTAAACATGGGCATCCCTACAGCCACTTGGGACCCCATCTTAATACACTTGCTCACAAAAAAATTGGATCGGGGTACGCACACATTATATGAACGTTCAATAGTAAACCCGAAGGAAGTTCAAGGACTGAACAATTTCCTAGACTTTCTTGAAGCCCACTTTCAATCAATGGAAGCAATGGGACAGAAGGAAAAGAGCGTGTCAAAAACATGTGCGGCCGCCACCGCACCAAAGGAAACCTCCTGCTCGCTCTGCCACAATGGAAGCCACCTTTTGTTTCGGTGCCAAGAATTTCAAACGATGACACCAAATGAACGGCTCAATTACGTCCAAAGACAAAAACTATGCGTAAACTGCATGAGACCCGGGCACTCCTCTAAGACTTGCAAGTCAAGAGCGTGCATGAAATGCAACATGAAACATAATTCACTTTTGCACCTGGAAACGAGCAGAAACTCATCAAGGCCAAGCCTTAGTCACGAAGGTGAACCCAAAATCGGGAGGACATCAGCAGCATCAGCGGAAGTAACCAGAAAAAGGACGCCAGAAGCTGCCTCAGCGGCATCCACCTCATCACGAAGTTCTGAAGCAGATTCACTCACCTCGACGGACAAAGGTGGACCAAGGCCATACGTCCTATTGAGCACAGCAGTAGTTATAATCAAAAACAGACGCCACAGAAGTTGAATGCCGCGCGTTATTAGACTCAGGGTCACAGGTAAACTTCATAACAGAACGTATGGTAAAACGGCTCAGGTTACCACTGAAAACCTCACATGTCAATATCACCGGGATCGGGGCAACTAACACAAAAACACAACATAGAGTGAACGCTGCCTTACATTCTCGAAACACAAGCTTCGCAGCACGCATTGAAGAGCTCGTCCTTCCTCGCATCCTCTCGCCTCAACCATCGCAATTCATTAATACTGAAAAATGGTCACTACCAAGGAATCTCCAGTTAGCGGATCCAAACTTCAATCGCCCTGACAAAATAGATCTACTTTTGGGAGCTGAGCACTATCACCAGCTTCTCACCATTGGGCAAATCAAGCTAGCCCCGCATCTACCAATAATGCAAAATACTGCACTCGGATGGATTGTGTCTGGCAGACTCAACGAAGGAATCCCAAAAAATGCATCCTGTGGAATGTGCTTGGCGGACGAATCCCTAGAAACCTCTATCTCGAAACTCTGGGAACTGGAAGAGGTAAAAGGCAACAAGAAGTCATTATCTCTGGACGAGGAAAAGTGTGAGGAGCACTTTGCCAGACACACCTCAAAAAATAAGGAAAATCGGTTCACAGTGAAAATACCATTCCATCAGGACCCCATGGTTCTGGGGGACTCGCACTCAATAGCGCTCAACAGGTTCCTGTCATTGGAACGTCGACTTCAGAAAAATCCCTAAGTGAGGACAGAGTACGTCAAGTTCATAGACGAATATGAAGCCCTGGGGCACATGACGAAAATTTCAGCAGATACGATTACTACACCGAACTATTTCATACCTCATCACTCTATACTGAGACCAGAGAGCACAACCACAAAACTTCGCATGGTATTTGACGCATCTGCGAAAACATCGACCGGTCACTCCCTAAATGATATTATGTACACAGGACCAAAGGTACAAAGCGATCTGTTTTCAATATTGCTGCGTTTTAGAATGCCAAGGTTCGTGTTCACCACTGATGTCGAAAAAATGTATCGTCAAATCTTAATAGCCCCAGAAGATCGGCCGTTTCAACTAATAATTTGGCGAAAGGATGCCAACATGCCAATAACATATTATCAGCTAAACACGGTCACATATGGAACTAGGTCCGCACCATATCTAGCCACGAAATGTCTGCAACAAATTGCCACCGAAAATGCTTCTCGATATGCGCTAGCCTCTCAATTTCTAAACGACAGCTTTTATGTTGACGACGGCTTAGGCGGAGCAGACAACCTATCCACAGCAATGCTCATACAAGAACAATTAATACAGATCATGAAGGAAAACGGCTTCAATCCACGAAAATGGAGCGCCAACCACCCTCAACTGCTCAAAAATATAGCAGAAGGAGATCTAGAAGTTAATCTGGACTTGGAAAACACAAGGGCTGCCGCCGTCAAAACATTGGGGCTCACATGGCTCCCAAAACCAGACCTGTTAGCTGTCAAGGTCAACATAGAAGAAGTAAAGAGGATAACAAAACGCTCGGTCACGTCAGACCTAGCAAGGCTCTTCGACCCATTAGGAATATTGTCTCCTATCGTAGTAACGGCCAAAATACTCATACAAGAGCTATGGGAGCTAAAATTAGATTGGGATCAGGCACTTCCAGCAGAGCTACATACAAGATGGCTCACGTTCAGGTCAGATCTTGAAGAGTTAAAAACACTTCAGATCTCAAGGCACATTTTTAAGGGAAGACTCCCGGAAACCATGCAACTACACATTTTCTCGGATGCATCAGAGAAGGCCTATGGAGCCGCGGCCTATATTCGCGCCACGCTGAAAGAAGGCACCGTCATGACAAGGTTATTATGTGCAAAGTCAAGGGTAGCTCCACTGAAAAAACAAACAATACCCCGCTTGGAGTTATGAGCTGCTGCATTAGGGGCCCAGTTGGCAGAAAGAATAGCAGCAGACATTCAATTTAAGGGTGCCATATATTTCTGGACCGATTCCGAGATAGTGTTGGCTTTGGTAAATTCAGACGCAGCACACACCACATTCATCGCCAATCGCATTGCAACAATCAAAGAAACAACTAGAGCGGAACAGTGGCGACATGTTCGATCAAAGGACAATCCAGCCGACATCCTGTCTAGAGGAATGTCACCAAAGGCATTTAGAGAGTGTGCACTATGGTTCTGTGGACCATTATTTTTGCATGGCAAGGAATCAGTCTGGCCGAAACGTCTCAACCCAGCCTCCAACAACCAGAACGATATAGAAGTAAAGGCCAACCATTCGAAATCACTAGTCACATCGGTAGAAGAAACAGAGATGATTTACAAGGTGATTCACGGCAACTCATTTCACCGGCTACAACGTATAATCGGCTATGTACTACGGTTCATCACGCAAGCTAAAAGCAAAAAGGCAGCACAGCCGTCATCACGAAGCTTAACCACGGCAGAACTGGAGCTGGCACTAATGCACATCGTCAAACAAATACAAGCGGCAGACTTTAAGGAAGAAATCAAACAATTGAAACATCATAAGGAGCTCCAGCGGTCTAGCAACTTGTCCAACCTCGCACCATTTTTGGATAACAAGGGATTGATACGGGTTGGAGGGAGACTAGAGGCTTCATCATCGGCATACGACTCAAAACACCAACTTCTTCTACCATACAACGATAACATTACAAAATTGATGTTCGAAATGGTACACAAGGAGAAAAAACATTGCGGCCCTCAAACTCTGTTGGGAATGATGCGACAACGATTTTGGCCCATAAAGGGAAAAATCATGGCACGGGCAACAGTGCATCGATGCGTAACATGCAGCAAGGCAAAGCCAGAACTACTCAATCAGATCATGGGAAACCTGCCTTCATCAAGGGTCACACCATCTCGACCATTCATAAACAGCGGTGTAGATTATTGCGGCCCTATAACAGTGCATTACAAACTCCGTGGAAAAAGGCCGCACAAGGCTTATATTGCGGTGTTCGTTTGCTTCACCACAAAGGCAGTCCACCTAGAGCTAGTGAGTGACTTAACAACCGAGGCATTCATTGGGGCCCTCAGCCGCTTCATCGCCAGGCGAGGCCATTGTCAAAACCTGTACTGTGACAATGCCACCAATTTCGTTGGAGCTAAGAACAAGCTCCCAGAGTTAAACTCGGTAATACATTCGCAAGAGGCACAAGAAAAAATCATTCACGAATGCGGGAAAAGAGGAATCCAATTCAATTTGATCCCCCAGGAGCGCCACACTTTGGTGGACTCTGGGAGGCTGCAGTCAAATCGGCAAAGCATCTGTTGCTAAGAAGTACAGCAAATGCCAGCTTAACGTATGAGGAGCTCGAAACCCTGATAATCGAGATCGAGGCGATACTGAATTCTCGCCCGATATCACCAATGTCAGATGATCCGAACGACATTGGGGCACTTACTCCAGGGCACTTCCTGATAGGAGAACCACTAACAGCACAAATTAATGCACAAGCGACGACTGCCAAGCTCAACCTAGAAACAAGATGGAAGCTAGTGTCCCAGCTTAAACACGAGTTTTGGAAACGATGGTCCCGGGATTACCTCAACGAGTTACAGTACCGGAACAAATGGCAAAAACAGACGGCGAACATAGAACGACATAGTGGTACTCAAGGAAGACAACGTCCCAGTGATGAAGTGGCCCTTGGGGAGAATAGTGAAAACTTATAAGGGTCCAGACGACATAATCAGAGTGGCAGATGTCAAAACAGCATCCGGAGTGCTGAAGCGAGCAATCAGATACCTCGCTCCAATTCCACGACTCAAAGATGGGGAAACGGAAACCCAACCCTCAGGCAGTCAGCCAAGTCTGGCACCAAGCTCACCGCAACCGGATCGTAAGGAAGTATCCCCAGAGGAACTACCCAAGGCAAAACGACGAAAAGTTACGTCCATGTCAACAATGACAACAATGATAATAGCTCTGCTGGCACTTCCACTTGTGTTTTCGGCAGACATCGAAACAACAGAATTCGACACCAAGATCGGCATCCACTTTGAAGGCATCACCAAGATGGAAGTGTCACGCTCTGAGTGGAAAATAATTTCCTACTACGATCTGCAGCCATATTGAGAAGAAACAGCACGCTTCATCAATGGAACAAAGACATTAAGGGCGATATGCGACACCATAGTGCTGAAATCGGCTTGTGAAAACGTAGTAGACACCTTGGAAGCCGACATCGCAGAACTAACTGAAGAAAATAGCCTCCTCACACGATCCAAACGAGGCGCGGTCAACTTCATCGGCAACATTGCCAACTCATTGTTCGGTGTGTTGGACAACAGCTATGCAGAAGAGATGTCAAGCACAATCAACACGCTCAAACAAAATGACAACCATTTATACGGGTTACTCAACAATCAAACATCAGTTATTGATGCAACACTCAACATCTTCAAACAAGAGGAGCAGAACATCAAACAGAAGTTCAAGGTGGTGGATGACCAAATAGTGAAGGTGGCAGCATATGTCCGTACGGAGCAGACGCAAAGGTACCAAACAAACCTCGTCCAAACTAGCAGTACATTGGCAACTCAACTCGCACTATTATCAGCCAGACTACATAGAATCCAGGCAAGAATTATCAATACGTTGACAGATGCGCACCACGGAAGAATCAGTCCAACGTTACTGTCACCATCGCAACTTCGAGCAGAATTAGTCCGAGTTCGCAACCATCTACCCACATCGCTACGGTTGCCAGTGGACCAAAACAATCTCTTACAACTCTACAAGGTCATGAAGGTGAAAGGCGGAAGAACGGATGAGCACGTGATCTTCGAAATGTCACTTCCGTTGTGTGATCCAGAGACCTGGGAAGTGCTCAAACCACATCCGATTTCAAGCAGAATAAACAGTTCAACTGTTGCCATCACGCCATGCAATGATCTCATTGCAGTCAACGCGCATCGAGATCAATATATAACATTGACAGAAAGTCAGTGGCGAGAGTGCATTACTATAAAGGAGAACCAGGTGTTATGCCTGAACGTGCAGACAAAATTCACCGCAGACTCAGGCCCTTGTCAATGCGAAATGTCACTGCTCAACAACAATCCAGGGAACATCTGCAAGGTAGCCCCGGTAGAAGACAACGCACCGATAAAACAGCTGACGCACAATAATCTCTGGATGTACGCGTTGGAGTCCCCCACTCGAATCAATGCCGCGTGCGGAGCAAATCATTCCCAGCTAACATTAAAGGGCTCAGGGATTATAAAAATTAGCCCCGACTGTACACTCAAACACAAGTCAGTCATAATTCAAGGGCATCAAGTATACTCATCTGCAATCCACGCGTCATACACTGCAACCGCAAACCTTAGCAGCATTACGTATCCTGAAAAGACATCTTCCATAATCCTGCACATACAACCGTACATTGATCAGGTCAAAAATATATCGACCATACAGCAAGGTTTAATGCAGGAAATAGGGACAGGGCTACCCTCACAAATTTCCCACCTCAAATACCATCATGCGACAATTGCGTATGCCGCTCTAATACTATCAATTGGCATCATAGTTGCAATCGTGATAACCTGCATTCACAAGAAGTCCCGAGCTCCCGTTACATACGCAGTTCCTCAACCACGGCCAGCTGCACGACAAGCACCATTTGCCGTAACAGTGACGTAAAGCGACCACCGCACCATTAGAGTTAGTAAGAATGAATTGTAAATTAAAACTTAGCATTAAGAATGAAATGTAATTATAACCTTAAAATGTAAACAAAAAAATGCCTTATTTAGAACTAAGAATGTAAATTAAAACACAAGTAAGGGAAATGACGCATATCGAAACTCGTTGAATAAAGTCACGGGCGGGAGCATGTTCATTTCTGTCCAAATATGCAGACACAGGCATATTTGTTTGCATAAAATTCAAGAACAAGCAAAAGTGCTGAGTAGCGATTGCTTCATATTTAAGCTCACGGCCGTCAATAAGTGTGCCGTCGCTAGCGTCAGCATTGCAACCGCTGGTGTCAGCAGTTGCGACAGCTGGCGACCTAGTACGGTGGTCAGCAATTTCACTTACTGACGACCTAGAACGGTAGACTGCTGACTAGTGACCTAGTATTGCGGAAGTCAAGAGCAATGCACTAGTCAGCATAATTGTAAGATCTAATTTGTATATAAGCTAAGAATTTAGCTTTGATTCACTCTTTTAAGCGCAACTGCTTCATCGCCATTTCTCCCATCGCCGTAAATAACCAGGTTCAAGTGCCTGACGTTATTACTCTCAAGTCTTGGTGCCACTGCCTTGACTAAACCACCATACAACCCAAACTCCTGGTGCGACCACCTCGAGTCCTGTTATTTGTACGTGGTTTGGCACCTAAGCCATTCCACTCGATCCTCAATTCAGGACGGCAAATCAGCCGCTCCAAACAAAACTAATAACAGCCCTACGCTTGAACTATGACAAAATTCACCTCAATGACTACATATTGTTATAATTGTGGCAATAGTTATGTTTTGGTATGCTTAAAAAAATTCGAAAGCTCTTTTCATAACAATAGTTATTTTTGAAGTTAACTTCTTAGGCGGCGATATGAAGTTTTGATTGAGAGTAAAATTTGAGAAAATAGATGACGATGAACGGAAGTTATGGCACGGAAATAGAAATTGTAGCCGACTTTCTGGCGTATGTTGCAGACTTTCAGGCGTAGGCGTTTTTCTCATATATAGGGAATCGCTCAACCGATTTGGATAAAATTTGCCATTATAGATAGTATGATTCATTCTAAGATTATATGCGTGGGTGTTGCCACTTGGGGCAGCTCACAGGGTTGCCACTTATCTTAATTTTTTTTTAAATATTGAGCAAGATATACCAATATTGGTATCAAATGAAAGGTATTATCGACCGTATTCCAAATATGTAAATCTCAAGAAGGGTTGCCACCTAGGGTTGCCACCTAACCGCATTTTATTTATTTTTCTCTATATCTCGCGAATCGCTTCACCGATTTGGATAAAATTTGACATTATAGATAGTATGATTCATTCTAAGATTATATGCGTGGGTGTTGCTACTTGGGGCCCTCTTCAAGGACAGACACCTTGACGTTGGTGTAGGGGCTTACGTCGGCGTACTCGATGCAGATCAACGGAGCTTATGGGGCTGAAACCACGTCGGCTGAGTTTGTCTGTATCGCGTGCGGCGGCAACTAAGAGCTGTCACCTCCTAATCCAGGGTGTTAAGCGTCACCGTGCCCATTGGATGGTTTGCAGCCAGGAAGTCTACAACACCGGCTGTATTTGAACGGCGCCTCTCCGGCACCGGGCCACCTTGGAAAGTAATTATGCCCTTACCGCGTCACGGGGCTCTGCCGCGGCTGACCTAATAAGTTCCCCACTATAAATATTTGACCACGGCGCTCGCCATGTCGAGCAATGTGGTCGTACGAACAAGATGAGTTACAACAACAACAATAACAACAACAACAATAAAAACACCGATGATAAGGAGGAGAGGAGCAGGGGGGCGACGCGCAGTAGGGGTAGGCGCAATGCGAGGAGCTACTCGAGTAGCGGCCTGGACGGGCTAACGGAGGTGGAGCGTGCCCTCTTTGAGGAGTATGAAAGGGACGACGACGAGCCAACGACGAGCCTTGGGCTTAGAAGGCAAATTGCCGCACGGGCCGCGCAGCGGGCCAAGTATGCGGATCTGCAGCGAAGCAGCCTTGACAGAACTGCACCCGATGTAGCATCCGACATCGGTAGTGCGGGCGATCGGCCGGGTAGGGAAGCACCGACTACAGCAACACAACAACACAACACACATACTGCACCCGATGCGACAAACCACATCGGTCGTGCGGGCGATCAGTCGGGCAGGAAAATACCGACGGGAACGGTGCGCAAGCACCAATCAGAAGAGGATGAACCCCGTGATGGTTCCATCAGCAAAAAGGTGCACTTATCACCCAGAGAGAGAGGGAGGTGAAGAAGAACCGTCACAGACGGGGCGATGGCAGGGGACGCCACGGAGTTTTTATTTATTTATTTATTTATTTAGTTCAGTCTACAGAATTTAATTCTTACAGACTAGATATAGTACGCAGTACTCAATTAAAAATAGTATACAATTTTAATTTAAATGTACTTATATTAACATTAAACTCAATAACGCTAGCATACGTATTGCATAATCTAACGCTCCTAGCAATCGGCTCGTTCATGGCGTAATTAGTAGAGTGCATTGTGTCTACCAATAAGCGAGTATTTCTTAAGTTTCGCGGCGGGATATATAAATTGACCAAATTAGATAAGTCATCACAGTGGATGTTGTTATTAATAACATTATAGATAAAAATTATTGAGAAGCATATTCTCCTCTCATGCAGGGACTGCAAGCCCAGTACTTTCCGTCTACCAATGTAGGAAGGGAAATCCCCTTGCCACGGTAACTTTCTTATAGCAAACTTCGTGAAAAATTTTTGAACTCTTTCGATTTTCTGTGAGTGAATTTTATAGTATGGGCACCATATTAGTGAGCAATACTCTAGGCGACTTCGGACCAGATATGTAGAGAGCTTTTAGAGTACAAGGATCTCTGAAATCTATTGAATTTCTTCTTATGAAGCTTATCATGGAAAACGATTTAGATACTATGAAGTCAATGTGTTGACAGAACGTCAGCTTTGAGTCGAAAATAACACCCAAATCCTTAATTTGAGTGTTTCTAGTTAGGGCGCAATTGTCTATGTTGTAACTATATACTATGTTGTTCGACTTTCTAGAGAAGGTGATAACACAGCATTTATTGATATTTAGTTTGAGACAATTTAACGTGCACCACTGATTAAATGAAATAAGATCATCTTGTAACCTATAACTATCGCTTGCGTCACGCACGGTGCAAAAAAGTTTTACGTCATCCGCGAACATTAGGCACTTAGCGAATTTGAGGCAATTCGGTAGATCGTTAATAAATAAAATAAAGAGCAGTGGTCCGCAGTGGGTACCCTGAGGTATACCTGACCATGCGTCGATAAAAACTCTTGAGGTTGAGTTCCCTATCTTAATAAAAAGTTTCCTGTTTGACAGAAAACTTGCGAAGAAATTCATGAGAATGCCACTAACTCCGTATCTACGTAACTTTTGCAAAAGAATATTGTGACAAACCTTATCGAATGCTTTGGAAAAGTCTGTGTAAATCACATCAAGCTGTACCTGCTTTCCGAATGCACCCACTATACTATTCGTTAGTAGGGTCAAGTTCGAACAGGTTGATCTTCCAGGAAAGAAGCCGTGTTGATGTTGAGAGATTAAATCACAAACTTGGTCAAATAGTTTTGATTGGATTATAAAATCGAACAATTTGGCCAGCGTCCCCTGTATAACTATAGGCCTGTAATTACAGACATCATTACGGTCTCCAGACTTAAAGACCGGAATAATGTAGCATAGCTTCCACTGCTCGAGAAAAGTGCCCTTATTGATACAATCCTGGAAAAGTTGGGATATGGGATTAGCTAAAGTAAGGCAACAACGCTTGAAAAATACAGGCGAAAATCTCTCGGAATCATGCTTGGAACTGGACTTTAGCGAAGAGATAGCTGATAGCACATCCTTTTCGTTGATCGAAAATGATGTTATAGAAGGCAATGACGTGGAAGGGAATGTAGGCGATGTAAAAATGTTATGCTTCTCATAAACTTTCTGAAAAAATCTTGCAAACAAGTCGCAGGAGTCGACAGAATTGTCAGATATGGTACCCTCATATTCCAAGTTGGTTGGGTATCCATTTGTGTTTTTTCTGGAATCTATAAATTTCCAAAAGCTACTCGGATTGGTCTTTAAATTCGTCTCAACGTTGTACATATAGTGCCTAAATAAGAAGTTATGCAGATGATCATACTCTTTTCTTAAATGAATGAAGTTAAGATGATTCGATTCAGAATTATTCTCCTTGAATCTCTTAAAAGCTTTATTCTTTTTATTCCTCAAATTAGACAGTCTTTGATTAAACCATGGTGGCTTGTTTGTACCTGGACATCTTTTTGGAGGAACAAAATTGGAGATGGCTTGCGAAAGAATGGAGCAGAATATTTCGTAGGAAACATTGGGGCAGCCGGAATTTTTAGGAACTCCCAATCCGAAGAGTGTAAAAAACTATTAATAGATTCAAAGTCGGCACTCATGTAATCACGCCGAACTGGTGGATCGTCTTTTATGCTATCAAAACTATAAAACATGATACTGAGAGAAATTGCCTTGTGATGAAAGCTATTATTCAAAATTGCAGATAGACATTCATCGCATGATACCTTTAAGTTATTAGTAACAAATATTAAATCTAGGACTCTATTATTCTCATTAAGAACTGCGTTACGTTGTACGAAACCATGAGATAGCAAACTGCTTACGACGTAGATTTCAACGTTAGAGCTAAGGTTATGCGGTGTTAGGGTTTTATTATGATTCACCCAAGAGATATTTGGCAGATTAAAGTCACCTAAGAAAATGATTTCATCACCAGATTTTAAAGAATTAGAGATTGCGATCACATTTTCTAAATGTTTTACATACAATTCTATATCACTACCAGGAGGAATATAAGAAATCCAGATAAATCCAGAGTGATTGCGTTGCTGCAAAAGTTAGCTTTTAGAGCCAGTAAAACACCGCCACCCTTTTCATGTCCAGTAGCTTCAACATCACGATCCTTCCGATAGACAGTGTAATGATCGTCGAAGTATTCGTTTGAAGATATGGCACCGTATAGCCAGGTTTCAGTAATAGCCACGAAGTCATATTCATGCAATGATGTATCGCGACGAAATTTTCCAACTTTGGTTCGCATGCCACCAACATTCTGATAGTATAAAGAGTATTTAGAGCTAATAGACATATTGAGATTTTGCGGTATCATAACACTTATGTTACTTGTGCTACATCTCCCCGCTTTTGAAAAAATTTAAACGGCTGCACTGTTACATTGGCTGGCCAAATGTTAGAGCGCAAGAGCTTATCGTAAAGCATAGAAGAAGTTCCGATTTTAAAGTTTACTCTTTTTAAAGAGTTAGTGTCGATGCCTTTTTTAATGAGCGCTTTACAGTATAAGTTAGTTGATTGGATTGACGTATGCTTGGAGACGTACTCAACTATATCATTAGCAGGTTTAAACGAAGACAAGTGCAACCATTTTAACGGAGAAGCAACAGCAAGTTCATCGCTTCGATTGCATCCAACAACAACTATACGATTTTTTGCATTCTTTTTTGCGCGATTTTCCTTATTTCTCTTGGTTCTGAGATCTGGAGAGCTAGCATCAGCAGTAGCATTATCACTCTTACTTACATTATTATTTAAATTGTTGAGAGCGGCAGAGCTGACATCAGTAGCAGAAGCAGCACCAGCGGCAGCAGCATCTGAATAAGAGCGAGGTAATACCTTCGGTGTGTTAGACGAATTGGAGGTAGCGTCGAAGTTTGCATTATTCTTGTCATTTAAAGATATTATCGGAGGTTGAGTATTGGTAAGAGAGCTTGGATTAGTAGAAGAACGACTCTCAGCAGCAGCCAAGTTCGGTGCACTATCAAGTGATGGATTAGCGATTTGCAATGTTTCTGCTTTAGGTTCAGTTACCTTCGCCTTAGAGCGCGTCACCATAGCGTTGTCAACAGAAAGAGAAACGCCATTCTCATCTTGCTGGCACTCACCACAATTAAACAGTTTTAAAAATTTGTCTAATGCACTGATATTTTTGAGAGCTTTATCAATTTTTGAGCGGGAGAATAGAATGGCACAATTGTCACATCTAAACATTATATTTTTATTGTCTTTAAGCAAATTTATAGAATCTGCCGATATATTAGCACATTTTAAATGTATTTTAGACATGCATAAGCCACATTGAACGCAATCAACATGCAAACACTGTGCATTACATTTTAGACACGTTTTCATTGTAAATAAACTTTTAGAACGCGAAAATAGAAAAAAGACTTAGAGCGCGAAAAAACTCGTCCATTCGCCTCGAGCTCCGAGTTAATACCGCATCTGGGGAACAAGCGCGCAACGGCCATGGAGATTACTCCGAACGCAATGTAAGGTCGTCTCATAGCAGACACCGGTCCACTAGCAGTTCGGAACGGCGCAACTCCTCATGGCGAGTAGTCACGCACGCAGGTACGAAGAAGGAGCAAGAGAAGGGGCGGGGTTGGACCGGACCGCCCTTGGACACTAGGCGAGGTGACGACATACCGCCGACGCACACCGTAACAATGTTCCTCCCGAGGAGTGCGGAGCGGGATATGGGTTTCGTCCTGACCCTCCTTAGGGGCCAAAACGCCGGGCTAAATACCGACCTGTGGCGGGTGTTTAACACAGCCGTCGAAGATGGAGGGGTGCGGCTGAATGTGGCAATAGACGAAGCTTCCTTCACCACCATCAGAGGAAGGGACTTCAAACTTTTTTACAGGTACAGCGTCGTACCAGTAAAACCCTGGAAGCAGAAAGCTCCAGGTACCACCGAGGCCGCGGTTAGGGATGGAGATGGGGATGAGGAAGGCGATGCAGAGGGGAAAAGAGCAAACCGGGCTGCACCCGGACCGTCACATGGTGCAGCACCTGCAGAGGCCACAGGTGGTGTCAACACCAACACTGTCGACGAATCGGCCAGTGCGGGCCAAAACACGCAGGACTTGCTGGACTGCATTGAGGGCATGGACCTGGAGAGCAGAGGAGAAGAGGAGGACATTCGGCTGTCTGATGACGACGAGCCGATGGCCAAGAGATGAGCCCCAACACCACAAAAATAGCCCAGATTAACCTCCATCACGCCAAGGCGGCTTCGGCCGTCCTTGCGCACAAATTCGCCAAGGAGGATCTGGGCATAGCTCTTGTTCAAGAGCCGTATATAGTAAAGGGGCAAGTCAGAGGACTAAAAGATCGGGACAATAAGGTAATTTGGGACCTTTCGCAAGACAGGCCAAGATCGTGTATAATGCTTAAGAATTCGATTAACTATTTCTGCATTACAGAGTTCATGAGTAGAGACCTGGTGGCATTGCAGGCAACGCTTGAAACGGGTGGAAATACTGTACACGTTGTCTTTGCCGCGGCCTACTTTGCGGGAGACGGAGACATCCCGCCAGCGAATGTTGAGAGATTAGTGGACCATTGCAGGAGGGCGCGACTTCCGCTGGTCCTCGGGTGCGACGCTAACGCCCATAGTAAAGTTTGGGGAAGCACCGACACGAACCAAAGGGGTGAGTACCTTTCAGAGTTTATTATGAGCAAGGACCTCAGTATTTTCAACGTAGGGAACATACCAACCTTCGTAACGAGGGCACGAGCGGAGGTACTAGATATTACCTTAGGTAACACTCTGTCTGGTGATATGATATCGGGATGGAGGGTTTCAACAGAACCCTCCCTCTCGGATCATCGCATCATACAGTTCACCATTGGCGCAAAAGTAGTACCAAGTGCACCCAGTAGGAATCCTAGGAAGACCAACTGGGACTCTTTTAATCATATAATAGAGGAGAATCTCCCAAACCTTAGGAGGAGTAACAGCGGAAACTGTTCAATAGAGCAAGGCGCACCGGCCACTGGGAGGAGTACACGGCTCATCTGACAGAGTACAACAGAGAAATCAGGAGGTCTAAGAGAAGTAGTTTCAGGACCTTCTGTGAGAAAATAGCATCCACGCCAGAAGCTGCCAGACTTCACAAAGCCTTGGCCAAGGAGCAAGGAGATACCAGAATGGCGTTGAGACTCTCTAATGGAGAGTTTACGCGCACTGGGGAAGAAAGGGCACAGGCCCTGCTAGCTGCTCATTTTCCGGAGTCATCCACGGCTCTAGATGAGGCGGAGCCTCAGGGGACAAGCGCCACGCGCGGCAGCGATATCGACGCACAACGAAGCCGGGACGCCAGCATAAGGCGCAATAGCAGGGACGCCGACGCAAGGCGTAGCAGAGAGCCGCAGGGCAGAGACGCCGACGTAAGGCGCGGCAGAGTACAACGCACGGACATACTAACGGGATCCGCCTAACGGAACACGGCCGGACCGTTAAGTTACACTACCACAGTCGAATATACAGCATTCAAGTTATACATGAAGTACAGTTAATTAATATTATAGGATTAAGAATAAAGTTGAATAAAGGTTATATGAAAACGATTTGCGCTGTGTCCCGTATTTACAAATTTATTGTAAGCGAACCCTGGACACGGCGAGTATACCCCAGCAATTAATAAAGAAGCAACGGGGCAACAAGAAAGCTTCGTTACAGTGCTCTCGGAATCGTGTACTTATTTTTCGTCCTGTTTGCCCTATGTAGCTGTGTTGGCACTCGCAGGTAAGCTTGTAGATCCCATTTTCGGTAAACGGCTCCTCCGAGTTAGTGTTGGTTCTTAGTTTTTGTCCTTTGTTGTTTTTGTTGTTCGATGATCTGAACGCTGTGTTGATGTTGTGTTTTTTGAAAAAGTTTGCAAGTTTGTACGTCGTGTTTCCAGTGTATGTCATCGCGGTCCAGATCTTGGATTTTTCATCTGCGTTGTTCCTTTCTATGCGATCTATGCTTCCTCCGGAGTTTGTCCACTAGGGTTTTTTTGTATCCGTTGCACGTTGCTATGTTGTATATGGTGGTAAGCTCCTTCCTTATGATTCCTGGGTTAGGGGTGTTCTTTGAAGTCTGTCCACTAGGTGCCTTAATGCTGCATTCTTGTGCTGCTGAGGATGGTTTGATGTAGCATGAATTATGGTGTCTGTAGTTGTTGGTTTTCTGTAGATGTCGTAGTTAAACTTGTTTGTGAGTCCGTCAATTCTTACCGTTAGGTCCAGGTAGTTCAGTTCTCCATCTTTCTCCGTTTCCATAGTGAACTTTATGTTTTCGTGTAGTTTGTTTAGGAATTCTAGTATTCGTTCTTCATTGTTAGTATTCAAAACTCAACTTTGTTTTCAAGTTCTGCATGAATGCCTCAATGAGAATGTATGATGTTGAGTTGCCCATTCCTAGTCCGTTTGTTTGCCTATATATTTTATTGTTGAATTTGAAGTAATTTTGTGGTAGCGTCGTTCTTAGTATGTTGGTAATTTGTGCTGTTCTGACCTTATCTTTTGTTTTGTCAAGTAGTGTTTTGTTTATTATTTCCAATGTCTCTGGAAGGGTATAGAAGGGTACAAGTCTTTTCTATCAAATGAGACGATAGTGCTGTTCTCTGTGAGTTTGACGGTCTGAAGTCTTTGAATTAGTTCGGTTGTATTCTTTATTGTATGTTCGTGGTCTAGTTCAAGTGTGTCGCTCAGTATCGTCTTCAGATGTTTTGACAGTTTATAACCCGGCGCTGACTTGAAGTTGGTTATTGGACGCATTGGCGTATCGTGCTTATGTATTTTTGGTAGCGCTATTAGTGGGGGAGTCGAGGGGTTCATTTGTGTTAGGGTGTATCCCGTCTTCTCGTCTATAATTTTTGTGGCATTTTTTATAGTCCCTTTGATTTCGACCTGGTATTTATCGGTGGGGTTCTCGCTAATTATGCGGCATTTCAGTCTTTGATAAGTTTTTCTGTCTTTGTTATGTATTCGTCCTTGTCCATCAGCACTGTCGTGTATCCTTTGTCGGCCTATGTTGTTACAACGTTATTCCTTTAGAGGTTTTGCTTAAGCCCCTTCATTATTATTTCCTCCTTATTCGCGTTCCGGTGATCTTGCTTTCTTATGTCTTTGCTGATGATCTCCCTGCAAATGTGTCTGGCATGTTTTTGTTCCTCATAGGGGAGAAGCGATATTGCAACTTCCGCATCTACTATTGCTTAGTAGTGTGTTTGGATTTGGACAGGCGCTAACTGAGTTACATTAAGATGACAGTCCTTGGCCGGGTATGTTGTTGTTGTTAACAATGCATTGCCCTGTCCAGAGTGTATGATCATTCCGAAGATCTTCATCAAGCTCTTCTAAGGGGAGTCCAAGGAAACGTGCAGTTTCAACAGGGTTTGTCCAGAGGGACAGAGGGGTTACAAGAGTAGGTTCAGATGAACAATTGAAGAGATGTAGAGTATCATGGGGGGTCCTACCACATGCAGGGCATGTATTTAAGATTGTATCATTAAGTCTGGATAAGTAGGAGTTTAACCTTACACTATATCCAGACCTAAGCTGTGCCAAGGTCACTCTTGTCTCCCTTGGTAAGGTGCGTTCTTCTTCAGCAATATCCGGTGGAGGACTGTTCAGAACGGGATTCACAGGTAGAGATCCGACAAAAGTGTCTACCGACTCGGTGTGGATGTCGGTTAGAGCCCGCTTATGATTCTGCAGATGAAACGGCAAGGTAATATGATGCCGGATCTCATCATAGTGCTTACGGAGATGTCTCCTTATGTCTCTCGGGGCGGATCTATGTCCAAAAGATGGCGGTTTGGATATGCCGGCTTGTGGCAGTTCAGAAGGAATTGCCTGCTCAGCATTTCCGCATGCTCTTTTACATTGAGCAGTTTTGCCTCCTGATGGAGGTGAGGAGACATCCCGTAGCAGTTCTGTTGGCAGTATTTTGGCAGACTTGTATTTTCGTCCAGTTGGTGTTATGGCCTTATATGTAGTCAGCAACGTTTCTTTGTCTTTTCCCCAAGTACTGCCGGCAAGTGACTTGAGGATCTTGTTGCGACCACGTACCTTTGAGACCATTGCAGACACATGAACGGCAAATGAGAAAGTATTATCCAGTGTCATCCCTAATAACTTTGGGTGGCTGACAGTTGGTAGCTTAGTGCCATCAACGAAAATGTCTAATTCATTTCTCACCTGGTGCGTCCATGTCGTAAAAAGCGTCGCCGTTGATTTTGTCGGAGATATTGTCAGATCTCGCTCAGTGAAAAACCTGGAAAGGTCGCAGAGGTATCCATTGATTCTCGAACAGAGTTCATCAGTATAGGGGCCCTTCCCCGTCGCCATTATTGTACAGTCGTCGGCATATGAAACGACGGAGACGCCCTCTGGTGGTGGGGGCATCTTCGATAAATAGAAATTAAACAGTGTCGGGGATAGGACACCACCCTGTGGCACCCCCTGTCTAATACGTCTAGGTTTTGATTTAGCGTTTCTAAAGTTAACCGACGCATGCCGTCCACTCAAATAATTAGCGGTCCATCTCTTTAAACCATCAGGTATCTGTGTCTCAAACAGATCTTGTATGAGAGTGGCATGGTTGACTGTGTCAAAAGCTTTCGACAGGTCAAGTGCCACTAACACAGTCCTGTGATTTGGTTGGTTTTGATTTAGGCCGCTATTTATTTGAGTTGTAATGGCATTGAGTGCGGTGGTGGTGCTGTGCAGCTTACGGAAGCCATGTTGATGACTAGCCAGGTGCAGATTTGCAGTATAATACGGGAGCAAAATGGACTCTAGCGTCTTCACTACCGGTGACAAAAGTGATATAGGACGATATGAATCGCCTATGTTTGCCGGTTTTCTAGGTTTTAGTAATGGAACCACTCTCGCCTTTTTCCATATTTCAGGAATGACGAAAGTGTTCAGTGAAATACTGAATAGAGCCGCTAAGTATTTGTGTCCCTCCTGGCCTGGATGTTTCAGCGTCTTCATGGCAATGCCGTCGGGGCTGATGGATTTTGAGGGCTTAGCCTGTCTGATGGCTTCCTTGACCTCTGAGGCAGTGATGACAATGGGCGGGGAATGTAGTACAAATTGTCTACAGAAGGAGTTCGCACATCCCCTAGGGTCCTTCTTCACCCTATCACCGAAAGTAATATCTACTTTATCCTTGTGTTGCGTTGGATTAGATAGAGCTTTGACCGTAGTCCATAATTTGCCAACACCATCAGAGAGGTTGCATTGCTCTAGGTGTTGTTTCCATTTGGCCAGTTTATGTTTATCGACCAACCTACGAATTTCCGCGTTGAGATCCTTTATACGGGGGTCTGCGGGATTGAGACTTCGCACTTCATCTCTTTCTCTAGCCATGGCCGCTGCCTCCGCGGGGAAATTTGGTCTTATTTGAGATATTCGACCCGCAGGAATGAAGCGTTTAGAGGCCGAGTCAATGATGTTGCGGAAGTCTCGTTCGCCTTTGCGTACGTCCGTAGGAATGGATAGAGCAGCCAAGGATTCGTCCGTATATGTCTGAAAACTGTCCCAGTCCGCCTTGGTAAAGTTAATATATGTACCATGCTCAGGTGTAAGAAAGTCCGTCGGTCGTTCGATGGTAATGACTATTGGGAGATGGTCAGACGCCAACGTGAGTATGGGTCGCCAATTGGTGTTGTTCAATAGTCCTGCACTTACGATAGAAATATCTGGCGAACTATAGCAGTTACCCGATACTCTCGTTGGGGCGTCTCCGTTCAATGTACAGAAAGCCGTATCATCTATTTGTTCTGCAAGTACATGCCCCCTATTGTCTGCTGGCAAGTTTGAGTGCCACATGTCGTGGTGCGCATTGAAGTCGCCCAGGATCACGCGGTTATCTCCTCGTAATAGCAAGCTAATGTCGGGGTGATAGCCGGTGGGGCAACTTGAGACAGGGGGTATGTAGATATTAATGATTTGCAGATCGACATCTCCTGTACGGATAGTAATACCTTGGCTTTCTAAGATATCATCCGTTCCTTCGATGTCGGTATCAAATAGATGATACTGTACAGAGTTGTGCGTTATGAACGCTAGACCACCTCCCAGACCTCCTGTTACTCTATGACGGTCTTTCCGGTGGATGTTATATCCGCCATAGGTAATGAGGTCCGACCTAGGACTGAGCTTGGTTTCTTGGACTGCGGCAAGTTTTATGTCATATTGCGTCATCAAATTAGTTATCTCTGCGATCTTACCAGTTAATCCGTTACAGTTGTGCTGTAAGATTTGGAAGTGCGCCGGTGGGGTCGATGTCGAGTTAACCATAGGCGTGAGAGACGGATGTGTTCGCCCAGGTGTTGGTAGGCTAAGACCAAGGCTGTGCCTCAGCCTAGTTAGCTGTGGACCCGGTGTAACCGGGTTGGCTGGCGTCGTAGGTTGAGGTGTGTTACAGCATGGTGCGATGAACGCATCCGTCCAGAGGTTCCTGTTAGCGAGCCCAGAGCATAAATGTACGTGGCAGTTATTGCATTTGACCGATGACGCGAGCGTGTATAATCTTTGCCGACAAACAGTACACGTAGAGACAGGTGCGAGAAGATGTTGATCCCGACTCACGTGAGAAATTAAACGGGAGGGGGGGTATGACATAGAAACAGAGAGAGAGTGGTGCTCGGAGTTGCTCATGTCTAAACTGCTCCTGGCATGTTGGCCGGGTATAACCCCGGGTGGTTCCACTGCGCAGAGATCCATGGCGATGTCCTGGGTTTTCTGCTCTGAGAAGTGACTGTTCGTAAGGGAACCGCGCTTCACAGTCTAGTCTCTATCATTGAAAAATCGTTGAGTGAAAAAATTACTGTCTCGTGGCCTTCCTTGACATTGAAGGGGCTTTCAACAATATAAGTCCGTAGGCTATTAACACCGCTCTTACTAATCTGGGCATAAGCAGATCCCTAATTGGACTAATCGATCAACTACTACGGGGGAGAAAAATATCTTATCACTTGGTACGGTTGATTTATCACGCTTTGTCACAAGGGGAACGCCTAAGGGTGGTGTTCTCTTCCCGGTTCTATGGAACCTCACTGTCCTCTCGTTGCTGCGAGACACAGGGGGCGGGAAGATAGTGGCATATGCAGACGATTTAGCCATTGCATACAGGGGCAAATTCCCACAAACTCTGTGTGACTTGATGCAAGTAGCACTGGGAAAGTTTCATCATGGTCCTCTCGTTGCGGACTTAGTATCAACTCGAGAAAAGTGGAACTCCTTCTCTACACCAACCGGTACAAAATACCACCGCTGGACCTACCAGAACTTAATGGCGTGAGCCTGAATTTGGATGATAAAGCCAAATTCTTAGGCACAGCTCTGTACAGGAAGTTAAACTGGACGGAGAATATTCTTCAGCGCCAGAGGAATGCGTGTGTTGCACTTTCCACGTGCAAAAGAGCCATTGGCAAAAAGTGTGCAGATGGATTTACACTGCAATTATCCGACCTATCCTGTACGGAGTCGTGGTGTGGTGGCCTGCGCTGAGCAAGGCCACAACCCTGAATATGTTAGGTAAAGTCCACATATCTGGAATGATCTGTATTAGCGGCGCGTTAAGAACAACGCCCAACGAAGCTCTCCAGGCCATTCTAGGCATTTTGCCACTCGATCTGGAAGCGTGCCGGGCAGCGGCTCTGTGCCTAAGGGAAACGTCTGGCTGGAGCAAGCACAACTGGACACTCCAGTATTCTGGGATCTTACAGTTTTCTCCCTCTGAGCACAGATCGATGTGCGGCCACAACAGTCGGAGACAGCTGCTTCAAAATGAACATTCCCAGCAGGGAGGAATGGGGGAGGATAGGTCGCTGTCACGCTACTAATCGCGGCATTTTTGTGTACACTGACGGCTCAAAGCTGGATGGCAGAGTTAGCACTACAACTTTGAAAAAATTAATATTGCTATATGGGATTAATTCCCGTTTTTTAACCGTAAACACACCGTGAAATCCAAAAAATTACCGTTTTTCATTTTTTAAAAATAACCCCTAGTAATGCTAACTTGACAGTCAAGTTTAAAATCAATTGCGCAGATAATTCCCGTTTAATAACCGTAATTAAGTAGTGCTAATTTTTTTCTCAAATTTTATTAAGAAAAAAAAAAATAGTAGTAGAAATTACCAACACTCGATTAAGGAAAAGGAAGTATCGGAACGAAAAAAGAATTCCGCAGTTAATTGCTGCTTTTTAACCGTAAACACGCCGTGAAATCCAAAAACCACCGTTTTTGATTTTTTAAAAATAACCCCTAGTAATGCTAATTTGACAGTCAAGTTAGCACTACCACCCTCGAAAACAATTTAATTTGATTCTAAATTTAAAATCAATTGCGCAGATAATTCCCGTTTAATAACCGTAATTAAGTAGTGCTAATGAAAAAAATCTCTTTAATCGAGTGTTGGTAATTTCTACTACTATTTTCGTTTTCTTAATAAAATTTGAGAAAAAAAAATTTCGATTTTTTTCGATTTTTTTCATTAGCACTACTCAATTACGGTTATTAAACGGGAATTATCTGCGCATTTGATTTTAAATTTAGAATCGAATTAAATTGTTTTCGAGGGTGGTAGTGCTAACTTGACCGTAAAGTTAGCATTACTAGTTATTTAAAAAAAAAAAGTCGAGAAAAAAATGTTTCGATTTTTTTCATTAGCACTACTTATTTACGGTTATTAAACGGGGAATATATGCGCAATTGATTTTAATTTTAGAGTCGAACTAAATTGTTTTCGAGGGTGGTAGTGCTAACTTGACTGTCAAGTTAGCACTACTAGGGGTTATTTTTAAAAAACGAAAAAACGGTAGTTTTTTATTTCCCGGTGTGTTTACGGTAAAAAGCAGCAACTAACTGCGGAATTTTTTTTTTCGTTCCGATACTTCCTTTTCCTTAATCGAGTGTTGTTATTTCTACTACTATTTTTTTTCTTAATAAAATTTGAGAAAAAAAAATTTCGATTTTTTTTCATTAGCACTACTTAATTATTATATGTGGAGATTTTAATGTAAACCTGCTATGTAGTGATTTCTACAGTAGCCGTTTATTAGAATGTGTTTCCGGTGTTGGTCTTGATGTTGTTAATGCGTCTGTACCCACAAGGTTTGGGCAAAACTGCAGTCCCAGCCTCTTAGATTATTTTGTCGTCTCTGATATGTCCATTGTTTTGAAGTTTGACCAAATATCATTTATCTCGGATCATGATCTCATTTTCTGTTCGTTTGACATTAAGCTTAATGACCTTAATGTGGTGGCTAGCCCGTCTATCTTACCCGACTATCGTCTGCTGGACTTAAATAATCTTAATAATATGATATATCCCGAATTAATTGGTCTACCTGTTGGGGTCTTAGTTCAGTGCATGATAAATTAAGCTTTCTTAATGAAAATATTCTTTATCTGTATACAGCTCATGTTCCGCTTCGCACTCAACGTAGTCGCCCTATATCATGTCCGTGGTTCACTACTTCTGTTCGAGCTATGATCAGGAAGCGCAACAGACAATACACCCGCTGGAAAATGAACCGTAATGAAGCCAATTGGAATACTTATAAGCTTGTAAGAAATGAAACTACTGCCCTTATAAAGAGAGAGAAGTGCAAATATTATAGTAGGATGTTGGATACATCGTTGCCAAATCATGTTTTGTGGCGCAACCTGAAAAGTCGACGTGTGCATGTGAGTGACAGTTCTGATTGTTCCCTTAGTCCTGAAGACCTGAATGATGCTTTTGTGTGCCGTGTTTCTCCTAATTCTGTTAATACTTGTTCCACAATTTGTCCTTCCTCTGCTGAGCCCGTTTTCCTGTGTCTGAATTAGATGTGGCGAGGTGCATCAGTAAGATAAGGTCGAATGCAATTGGAGAAGATATGATACCTATAATAGCACCCTACATTCTACCTACTCTCTCACATGTGCTTAATCATAGTATTACGACCTCGTGCTTCCCTGATATGTGGAAAGTTGCCACTGTGCGACCCATCGCGAAAACTAAGTCTGCCAACACTCCCGGTGATTTCCGGCCAATTAGCATTTTGCCTGCACTCTTAAAAGTCTTCCAGATGTTGTTGTCCGAGCAAATTCATGATCATATTAATACATTTGACTTGTTGTCCCATATCAGTCCGGCTTCAGAGCAAAGCACAGCTGCTCTACGGCTGTCTTAAAAATTCTAGACGATATAAGAATACCTTTTGACAAACACCAACTTAGTTTTTTATGTTTACTTGACTTCTCGAAAGCTTTTGACTCTGTGAATTCTGACTTACTTTGCATGAAATTGAAAAATTACTTTGGTTTTGGTGATTCCGCAATTCGTCTTATGCGGAGCTATTTAACGGGTAGTTCCCAACGTGTCAAGATTGACTCTGATACTTCTGGTCTAAAACCACTTCTTTCTGGGGTTTCCCAAGGCTCGATATTGGGTCCGCTACTAATACTTTAATTTTTTTTTTTTTTTTTATACATTGCCGATAAACCTCTAAAGCTCGTACCCAAAGTAACTAACCTTGGGTTCATAATTAATTCAGCCTTAAGCTGTGATGATCATGTTAACTCGGTTATCCGTAAAGTTTATAATATACTAAGAAATTTGCGCATGTCTGCAATCTACACACCCACAAATATTAGAAGAAAACTTGCTATACAACTAATTATGCCTATCATTAGCTACTCGGAGTTTGTTTATAGTAAAATGAGCTCTCAGTCAGCGCACAAAATTGATGTAGCTTTTAACTATGTTACACGTTATGTATTTGGGTTAGCTAAGTATAACCATATATCTGACTGGAGATCGCGCTTATTAGGATGCCAAATTTCAGATTATTTCAGAGCTAGAAATTGTATATTTCTTTACCGACTTATTATATATAAAGAGCCCAGCTACTTATATGAGAAACTGGTTTTCCCTAGGTCTACCCGAATAAATGATTTGATAATACCAACCTATAACTACTTGGCATCTTCACGCCTATTCTTCATCAACGCTATTCGTACATGGAACTCTATTCCGATATCTATTCGCAGCAGTCTAAGTAAAAGCAATTTTAAGAACGTTCTATATAGGTACTTTAGTTAATTAGGTATATGTATAAGCCTTAAACTTATTTGGACGAGTCTGCCTGGTTGATTTTTGTCGTTCCACCGTGTAAACGGCAACTCAATCGATTCACACCTTGTATTTGAAGGTAGAATGAAAATCGACAAGAAAAATGACTAGATAATCGACTCGTGTAAGTCAGCCTTTAAGGCGATATCCCTCGGACCTGTCGGTCCGGATCGCCCTCACTTTGACATGTGAATACAACAATAATTTTTCCATCCGGATCATTTTGTTGTTGTATTTACTATTTGAATTGGGCGTGATGCGGTCCGATGCATCCCATGGGATATCACATTTAGTTTCGCTATCTATAATATCTTTACTGCTATATATATATACCCCTAGTCAATGTTCACGAATATATCCACTGTGTTAATTCTTTTTATTTATTTATTATAAATTTTAGTATTAGTTTAGTTTACCTTTATACAATGTTTATTATTAAAATTCATTATTCCTGCTTTATTACCATTGTTTGCTGTTAAGTTTTGTAATTATAATGCAATATTACTTTTTACTTTTTATTATTATTTTTTTTTTTTCTTTACTTGTTCCACTGTTTACACTTAAATTTTGTTGTACTATAAAAGATCATAGATCTTATTGTACTAATATTTTTCCAAATAAATGAATGAATGAATGAATAATTGCGGTTATTAAACGGGAATTATCTGCGCAATTGATTTTAATTTTAGAGTCGAACTAAATTGTTTTCGAGGGTGGTAGTGCTAACTAGACCGTCAAGTTAGCATTACTAGGGGTTATTTAAAAAAAAAAAGATTTTTTTCATTAGCACTACTTAATTACGGTTATTAAACGGGAATTATCTGCGCATTTGATTTTAAATTTAGAATCGAATTAAATTGTTTTCGAGGGTGGTAGTGCTAACTTGACCGTAAAGTTAGCATTACTAAGGGTTATTTTAAAAAAAAAATCGAGAAAAAAATTTTTCGATTTTTTTCATTAGCACTACTTAATTACGGTTATTAAACGGGAATTATCTGCGCAATTGATTTTAATTTTAGAATCGAATTAAATTGTTTTCGAGGGTGGTAGTGCTAACTTGACTGTCAAGTTAGCATTACTAGGGGTTATTTTAAAAAAATGAAAAACGGTAATTTTTTGGATTTCACGGTGTGTTTACGGTTAAAAAACGGGAATTAATCCCATATAGCAATATTAATTTTTTCAAAGTTGTAGTGCTAACTTGACGGACATGTTTATTTAAGGGATCTGGTACTTGAGCTCTCCTTCAGACTACCTGATCATTGCAGCGTCCTCCAGGCTGAAGTCTCAGCAATCTTGGATGCCACGATTTGGACAAGTAAACGCGCTATCGGCGAGGAAATCGTTATTTTCAGCGACACCCAGAAACTGCTAGTTTCCTTGGACTCCCGTTAGAAGATATTGATGACAATTAGGTTAAGGAAAAATACGCGTTGGGCAGGACTACACCTCGCTACAACAACAACAACCGCCAGGCGGCCATCAAAGCTCTCGGCTGTTAAGGGTCAAATACATAAAGCTTTTATTTCTTTGCATTCAGAGTGTTTTGGTTAATTTGTTAATTTAATAGAGAAAAAATGAATTAATTATTATTTCCTCCAAATTTTAATTCTTTAATTAAAGCAAAGTCATCAACATCTGATTGTCAAAGCAAGCAAAATTTGAGAGTTTGCCAAATTATAACCTTGCTTCAACTTTGAGGTCTCCAATTTGCCATGCTTCGTTTAAATACGTATACTGAACTTTTCTGTCAAAGTCAAAGTTTGAGGTAAAAAAAGCTTTATGTAACTGACCCTTTATTCGTTCAACTCTGAAATGACTCTCAGCTGTCGTCGGTCTCTTCAAGAGATGACCCAACAGAACCGCGTGAACCTCACATGGGTCCCGGGACACAGGTACATTGAGGGAAACTGTGAGGCAGACGAACTTGCCAGGCAGGGTACGACCAAGCAGGTTCTTCGGGATAAAGAGCGCTTAGGTATGCCGTTTGCCACATGCAAGCTAATGCTGAAGGAGTACAGACTGCGTCAAGACAACGAAATGTAGCAATAATCCCCAGGGTGCCGAATATCCAAACAAACCTGGCCGAAATGGGATCATAAAAGATGTACGATGTTTTAGGAGCTGCAAAGATGATGAGGAAGAGGAAACGGTCAACTGCAACTGCCCGGCTTTAAGCGGCTCGAGACGCGCTTTTTGGGAATTCCCTTCCTGGATAGCCTAAGCCAGATCGCAGAACTGGACATAAAGGACTTGATGGCCTTCATAAAGTCATCTAAGTGGTTCGAGGAGGAGTAAAGGCGTCGGTTTAGGAGTATCAGTCCCGGGATTCTGCTATGTGGAAAATCCCAACAACTCAGGGATTTTCCATATGACCCGGCCAAAGGACTGACTTTCCTAGTGTTGATGGTATCACAACGGGCCTTTCAAAACTGGTCTAAGTGTGCCTCTGCCACTTGAACCTCTGATAATACCACCAACTGGATGGATCATATTTGACTTGAATTTTGTGAACTGAGCCACCTAAAATTTTTTCGACGGCCATGTATTTTAATGAAAGTTGGTAGTATGATTCACAACGATTAAACAAAAATACGTATTTAACAATTTTTCGAAATTCGAATTATTTTCAAAGTTATAGCTGTTCGCACTTTTCGAAATTCCTCAGTTTTTGATGATTTTCTCACGATTGGTCAAACCGATTTTGCTAATTTTTTAAACATATATAAAGGATGGTATCTTCTACCAAACGACGATTATAATTTTTGCAAAAACTTTATTTGCAAAAATTTTTCGCAATTTTTAACTTCTCCATCGTGGTCAGATGGCGCTTTTGTATGATGTTGTTGGGCATTCCATTAGTAACTATGTATTAGAAAAAAAAAATTTTTTTTGGCACTTTAATGGAGCGGGAGTTATTTACATTTTTTGTCTTCATAGTACACAGCAGAGCTGTTAATTGAATGAATCAAAACAGTTACAATTCAGGATTTATTCATTTTTTCAAATGTTTTTCGTTGAATTTAATTTGAAATTCCATGTAGATACGATTTGACATGTTGAATTCATATTTTCCATTCAAAGAATTAAAGAATGCGAGAAAGTAATTCAGTTTGAACTGAATTGCATCGAAATAACTCTCATTCAATAACTCTCTCAATTGAATGCCAACTTTGGTGAATCAATTCAATTTTTCAATTCAGTCCTCTCGAAATTTAACTTTCAGAGGTGATATTTGCGTACTTTCAGTCTTTAACATGCCTGGAATTGATTTGAAGCTGTCAAAATAGTAATAAAACACGAGACTGCCATGTATCATTGTAAAATTTGGCCCTAACTCTAAAATTTTATATGTGATGGATTATGTTTCAAGTCTGTTGATTTTAATGTAAATAGGCAAAATTTTATTGGAACCATTCAGAAACTGAAAGTCATATTTATATATTTGTTCAAAACTTATTTCGGCTATGATATTGTCTTCGGAAAATTGTTTTGAAACTATAAGCCCGAAAATTTGGTTCCGTTTTCTTTAGCTACGGCAACTCTTACTCAATGTTTTCATATATTTACATACATACATAAAATCTTGCTATTTTTAGCTGATTTCTCGAAGATTACGGCAAATTTTTCAAGAAGGTAAGTAGAAAATAATCGTCACATAAAAAAGGAACAACATGAAGTGCAGTTCCATCGTTTTATTACAGGGAAAGTGGAGAAAAACGCGTTTGAAAATTCGAAGCGGTAGACGTCAAAATGCAGCGCACAGTGTTAAAATTTAGATAAAAATGCAAACAAAATTCCGTGTTTTATCTACAGACCCGGAGTTGATGGACTCGTAAAGAATATAGCTTAAGGCTGCGAGGTTCTTGTTTAATGTATTTATTTTATCTTGTCATAATATAAACGTAGGAATAAATTTATTGAAACATTTGATTTAATTTAATTTTCACTTTTAATATTATTTCCCTCTGGAATATTTTAAGACATAGAAATTAAAATTACTGTCTACCGCCGCGGTATGATGACTGTGCGCTGACTTGCCATATTGAAAGTACCTGGTGCAAGTACCGAAACAGGTCACACCAAAAATTCTTTGAATAAGTTTTTCAAAACGGGGCCACCTTCGGCAGTGTTCGGCAACGCTACGGGGGGTTTTCAGCCAAAATGAAAATGCCTTGCCAGATACTGTGCTAAATCTTTCAAAAAATCCCACCGATTCTGAGATAAATGAGAAAATAAAAAATTTGGATTTGTCGAAATTGCTACACTGTGAAGAGCGGCCATGTTTTTTCGGTTTATAAACAAAACAAAAATTTGAAATATGAAAAGTAAAAATTTTTTATAATTGACAAAACCTCAATGTAGAACCATGCCTAGCGGGAAATATATTATAATTAACATGTCGTTGCATCTTTGCCTCTGATCTTAAAAAAAAAAAATAAAAATGTATTATTCTTTACCTAAAAGCTCATCCTAAGTCATGAATATGTCATGTATATACATAGTAATTATCATACAAAAATATAAACAAAGCGAAAAACACGTTCGTAAAAGCAAAAATGGCATATCAAGGAAAAGTCCATCGTTTGGAAAAATTGTAACATATTCCGATGTTGCTAAACATTTAGATGACAGAGCAGGATAGGAAGAGGGTTTTGAAGCATCGAAGCGAATAACGTTCTAAGTTACAAAATCAGAATTTGTCAGGAGAGCAAAAAAACGCTAAAGTCATATATTTTAAATCTATTTTTCTCATCTGTCTTCCTTAACTTTTTCTTTTATATCTTTCATATTATGAGTTTTACACCTTTTTCATGATCTTCCAGTGCCGTTACGAATCACTTTCGACGCTTCAATGCAAAATAATGTATGTCACTTTAAATTACCCTACTATTTTTAAATGCATTTTTACAGTTTTGGTGTCAAATTTTAGAAAATTGGTTAACTGGAGAGCAATACAAAATGTTTTATGCAATGAAACTGGTTTTGAAAAATATTACACTTAGAACGTTATTCGCGATGATGCTTCAGCTGACAAGCACTGTATGATTGTTTAGTCCTTTTCCAGCATTTGGTTTACAACACTAATCACATGTCAAAAGCCATTAAAACTTTTCTGTGTATGTACTAATTAAAATTAGAAAAAATCAAAATTAGGCAATTCAAAATTTAAGACTGTCATATTTTCTTTGTTGTCATTTCTTATATAAAATTTGAATAGCACAATAAAATTAAGCAACCCAATGCGCAGGTGTGCTATTTTGCTTTTCCTTGTTTTTTCGTTTTCTCTAGTTTCAAAAGTAAAAGAGCCACGAACACAAAAATTCAATATTTTGTGACAAATTTGTATGAAAATTTAATTTAATGTATTCAGACACAACATTCAACTGATGTAGTGCTCTCAAGTGTTGTGTTGTTGAAATTGTACATAAAACTATAAAAGACCTTGTGAATTTCCTTAATAATAAACCCTTAAGCTGTAGATGCAACACCGCAACGTAGATATATTGTGATAAGTCCTAATACTTATGTAAGATGTCAGAAACGTACCTCACTGTTACAATTTCCTACTGGTGCGCTTATTGTATCATGAAATGTTGTCATTATATATTTATACCTTTCATGAACATGAAATGATATTATAACTTTGGTCCGATGTTTGTAAATATGAGAAGAAGAAGAGATAGACCCATCAATAAGTATACCGAAATGATCAGGATGACGAGATGAGTTGATTTAGCCATGTCCGTCTGTCTGTTTGAACGCAAACTAGTCCCTCAATTTTTGAGATATCTGGCTGAAATTTTGTATGTGCCCACCATTTTGTAATATAGGAATCATTTGTCGGAACTGACAAGATCGGACCAGTATAACATATAGCCCCCATACAACCGATTGTTCAGATATAAGGTTTTTTGGCCAAAACTTCCGCAATTAAAAAGTTAGGAACGTAAAATTTTGCAACTCGAGGACTTTCTATTTATGTAGTGTATATAGTGAAAATCAACAAGATCGGGCAAATGTAACATATAGCCCCCATACAACCGATTGTTCAGATATAAGGTTTCTTGGCCAAAACTTCTGCAATTAAAAAGTTAGGAACGTAAAATTTTGCATCTCGAGTACTTTTTATTTATGTAGTGTATATAGTGAAAATCAAAAAGATCGGGCAAATGTAACATATAGCCCCCATACAACCGATTGTTCAGATATAAGGTTTTTTGGCCAAAACTTCTGCAATTAAAAAGTTAGGAACATAAAATTTTGCAACTTGAGTACTTTCAATGTATGTAGTGTGTAGAGGAAAATCAAGAAGATCGGGTAAATATAACATATAGCCCCATACAACCGGTTGTTCCGATATAAGGTTTTTTGGCCAATACTTCCGCATTTAAAAAGTTAGGAACGTAAAATATTGCACCTTTAGTACTTTCTACATATGTAATGTGTATAGTGTAAGTCAGTACAATTGAACACGTATAATATATAGCCTCCATACAATCGATTGTTCCGATAACTCGGATCCTATTATTTTGTAAGTTTTTTTAAATTATAATAAATTAGGGGTTTAGAATATGCCCGAGGTAGGCATACCGGTCGTAAGAGGCGACTAATATGCACATAGGTAATTGACGTGCTAACTCGATGGTTGATCTACGGATATGATGCCTCTCACCTCTCATTACCCATCTTCTCCTTCCTCATGGATGGAGGGATGCCATGACCTAGAAGGTTCCACTGGTCATACCAAATCGCTACCACGACAGTCGGGCAGTACCGCAAGGGAGCACCGCAGCGTACCGGGGTCATATCCGGCCAAGGACTGTCAACTTCGGCATCACTCCCCAAAACCTTCGGGGAGTGTTTTGTTGTTAACAACAACAACAACATAACAAAGATGTGTAATGTGTATAGTAAATATAGTTAAAGTGACACAGGCTGTACTGGGGATCGAACAGTGAAAATCGTGACGCTTATTCATGAAAGGTATATAGCCTTCGGCACAGCCGAAGACAGCTTTCCTAACTTGTTTTTCTTTGACATTTGAAGTCAATCCCGGGATTGTTTTTTATTAGTCCCGAAATCTCGAAAAACAGTTAAAAAATCCCGAATGTTTAAAATAGCTAGTTTTTTACGAATAATATGACATTAAGTTGGATTAAGGCAGTTTTTTGAGCTTTTGGTTTTATATATAATCATAAAAGCAGGGTATAAAAATTAACACCTAATATTACAGCCCACTTATGAATGGAGAGAAATTTTATAAAATCCCTAACTTTTTCGCTTGTTGATTTGCATTAACTTCCAAAGCAGCTAGGAGAAACCGTAAGAAGATGTTTGGTTATTCCCGGTCTTGTACTAATATAAAAATATGTAAAGAAAAAGTTATAGGATATATTTAAACTCTACTTACATATTTTTTATATATATTTAAGCATCTTGTTGGTAATGAAAATAATATTGATGTACTGTCTTCAGTTTGTTTGTTAAAATGTATAAAATATCTAAATAATACATATTCGGGATCTCGAAACTTTTGGGCTCACAAAACTAAAATAGCTGCCATCCCTACTATGCCTTTAAGGTGCTGTAATTTTTATTAACCCGTTTCATATCCGTCATAAAAAATGTCCTGAATTCGACACTATTACCGACCAGAACTCCGGTCACCCATTGAAGACTTGTAAAAAGGCGGGATACTACCAAACAGCCACGTCGATTGTAAAATCGCGGATTTATTGCTTTTATGAGCTTTTTTCAGGCACTTCAATAATATGTACAGTTAGACACAAAATTAAAGATGTCTTTAAGAATTTGGACAAAGTTCAGGGGAGCTTAGCAAAATGGTCATCCAGTTCTAACTTGCATATAATTATACTGCTTGGTCTACCAAACTGAGTCCTCAAAAATTTCATACAAAATCTGCCGAAGAAGTTGAAAGTTTAGATGACCGTTTTACTCTCCTGAGCTTTGTGAAAATTTTAAAAGACATTTCAAATGGTCTCTGTTATACAATTAAATGGAAATTAATTCCACTACTAGTTATTGTTGACTAAAAAATCGAAATAAAATACTCATATTTGGAAAGAATTTCCATATTTCAAAGTATAAATCCAAAAAAAAAGATTTGATTTTTTTTTTTCATTTTTCAAAACTGACGTATGTATATGACTAATAAAACCATGAAAGAGCTCCGAATTTTTTTATATTCATAATAGGCATGAGTTTCAGCTGAACGTAATATTGTGTATTGCCTGTACAATAGAGCGTATCACCAAAAAAAGTTGAAAATGTTCCCCCCCAGTTTGAACACTTACCTTATGAGGTTTTCAAAAAAAATTTTTTAAATTTTTTTATCACCCTGTAAAAACAGCGAAATTTGTTTTTTTTCTATAACTTCTATATTTCTAGTTCGATTTTCAAAAGTGATACATTTTTAGAAAGGTATTCACCAAGGCAGTATTTCATCAATATAAACTTTTAGCCCTTTTTATTAGTTTTCCGGAAAAAAAATTTTTTTTTTTTCAAAAACAGGGTGTTGGTTTTAGTAAAAATAGAATAAAAACTGAACTTGGCATGAAGGGCTAAAAGTTTCTATGGATGAAATCTTGCCTTGGTGAATACCTTTCCAAAAATGTATCACTTTTGAAAATCGAACGAGAAATATAGAAATTATAGAGAAAAACAAATTTCGCTGTTTTTACAGGGTGACAAAAATTAAAAAAAAATTTTTTTAAAATCTCATAAGGTAAGTGTTCAAACTAGGGGGGAACATTTTCAACTTTTTTTGCTCCATACACCGTGATACGCTCTACTGTACAACTTGTAGATATGAGAGCAACGCAAATTCATATATGGTAATAGCAGGGCGAATTCGGCAATATTCGCTGTGCGTTGAAGATCTTTAAAAATACTGAAGCACTTTCGAAGTTGTTAAATTTAAACTTGACACTGCCAAATTTTCCAAAACTCAATATGCCAGCAAAAAATTCATTTGCTTTGCAAGTGCCGTTCGGAGTCGGCAAAAAACTGTAGGTCCTGCCAACTTGTAGGAAAACTCAAAAGCAACACACCACAAGTTGGAAAGAGAAGCACGGCTAAAAATCTCGTTAGAGGTTATGATAATAAAATAATTACACATTCATATTTATTTTTTATTTATGTGACAAAAGCTTATTTAATTAAAGTCAATAATGTGCTCAGAGGGTTAATAAAATATGCCCGAAAAGCTTCATAACTAACACATCAGCAACACTAATAAGGCAGTTTATGTGAAGACCAGGCATGTTATACCTTTCAAAATCATACATTTTTATGTTTTAACTTGAATTTTTTTAAATTCACATATTTCTTACACGCGAATAAGCTTTTTCCACTAATTTTATGTTATAGATTATTATAATATGTAATGTAATTTTTTTTTCAAATTCTTCTAGCGTGAAAGGAACTTGAAAACTTTTAGTACTATTTAAGGGAGTAAATTAGCATTTTTCCAAAAACTGATTCGTACTGAATTAGCGGAATTAACTCTCCAAAAGAATCAAATCAACTGAATGGCCATTCTGAATTAAAGAGCTTTTCTTCGTAATTCTATTTTGAATTCTTGTTGAATTGACACTTGGTGGATTTATAAATCATGATTTCTGTAAAGAATTGCTGAATGCGTAAATTGAAGTTAAATTCTTCAACGATGAAAAGAATTTCAAGTACTGAATGAAGAAAAACTATGATTTCAAAGAGCAAAAGATTTAATTCTTTCACAGCTCTGGTACACAGTACGTAGAGAAAAAAAAATTTCATAAAAAATCAACAAGTGTGTAAAAAATGTGAATAACTCCCGCTTCCTTAAAGTGCCAAAAAAAATTTTTTTTTGCTAATAGTTACTAATGGAATGCCCAACAACATCATACAAAGCGCCATCTGAGATGGAGAAGTTAAAAATTGCGAAAAATGTTTGCAAAAAAAATTTGTTTGCAAAAATTAGAATCTTCGTTTGGTAGAAGATACCATCTTTTATATATATATAATTAAAAAATTAGCAAAATCGGTTTGACCAATCGGGAGAAATTCATCAAAAAGTGAGGAATTTCGAAGTGTTGATAGCTATAACTTTGAAAATAATTCGAATTTCCAAAAACTGGCCCAAACGTATTTTTTTCTTGTTGTTGTGAACTATACAAAAAAGTTAGATAGAAAGATAGTACAACTTCGAAAAAAGTGGCACAATTCACAAAATTCAAGTCATTTTATTGTCTATTCGTTTTAAACTTCACAAAATGTTTAAATCTCACAAAACGTTAAAATTGTATAAGTCGAATTCCCCACCAAACGGGTAATTCTCGTAAGTTGGCATCTCTGGCCCTGAGCTTTTTTTCCAATTGTCTGTATGATATGCAAAAAAAAAAGTTAGATAGAAAGATAGTACAACTTCGAAAAAAGTGGCACAATTCACAAAATTCAAGTCATTTTATTGTCTATTCGTTTTAAACTTCACAAAATGTTTAAATCTCACAAAACGTTAAAATTGTATAAGTCGAATTCCCCACCAAACGGGTAATTCTCGTAAGTTGGCATCTCTGGCCCTGAGCTTTTTTTTCCAATTGTCTGTATGAAATGTCAAATTGGCTGTCATTTGCTTATAACTGAGGATGACATATGCAATCATATTGGAGCTTTTAATGGATATACAAATTTTACACATTTTTACATTTGCAATTGGATTTTGAATGCTGAGCAATAATTTAAAGATTTGCAATTGGATTTTGAATGCTGAGCAATAATTTGAAGATAACTTGGATGTTATTTATAAATAACTAATGATTATACATTTTTTCACACTGGAGTGATTTATGGATATATAATTTTTTACATATTACAATTGGATTTGAATGCTTGTTGAGCAACTACTTGAAAGAAAACCTGGCGTGTATAAGGGCTGATTTGAAAAGTTCCTTGCCATTTTTGATGCTACTTATGTAGTGTCTTTTATATTCAAAAAAAAAAAAAAAAAATATGCAAATATTTTGAAATATAACATTTACCTTTTTATCCGATGGTAATGGCACGTTGCCACAAAGTGTACGTATAAATATAGACATACCCTGGTCATAAAGTGTATCAACATTACGCACATCATTTATAACCATATGCACCAATGCATCTTGTAGTTGATATTCGTTAACCAGCTCTCGCATATCCGATCGATAATGATGAGATGGATTATATTTGCGCTCCATACTTATTACTTCGACGGAGCTATCATTAACATTTCTTCTATATTTTGATGATCCGCTTGTATTGCCAGATACTTCTACTTTTACAAAGTGATCGTTATCAATAACATCATCGTCGTCGTACGTCATGGGGACCATTGTTTCATAGAGCATTGATGGTTCTTCTACAGCCAAACTTCCGGCATTTGAGGTGTCTTGCATTGACTCTCGTACTTCTATTTTTACATTCTGCTTAAGAGGATCTCGCTTTATGGGCATCCGAGCAATACCGGGCTCTTTTTTTATTGGTCGGCGTGGCGGTACCCTTATACCGTTTTCAATACAAATTTTCTGGAATATATCCTTGTGGCGGTGCATCAAATGAGCACGCAAGTTTGTTGTATTTCCATGGTTAGTCAAAACTTTGTGACACAAAGTGCATACAACATTTTGTTTTGTAATGATGCGATCATGCTCATTAGTTGGGAAACCAAAATGCTGCCAGTAAACACTCTTCATTTTAGGGCTGTGAAGCTTAACAAATTTCATATCAGAGAGCTCTCCCGAGATCGCGGTGAAGCGTCCTCCTTTAGCCACAAAATCATTCATATTTTATATGTTGCAAATATTGAATATCTTCTTTAAAAACTTAGTGCAAACCTTTTTCAATAATCAAAACAGAAAATTACTATCAACGATATTAAAAATCGACGCGATAAATGCGATAATTTAGGGTTGATGACAGCCTCCAAATGTGGAAAATATTAACATGGAGTCTACACGTGAACGCTAATTCAGAACTTTATACGTGCGTTGCTTACATAAGGTCTTCACCTATGAGCCTTTCTCGCTTGCTTGACGTGGCATAACTACGATGGCCACTTTTCTATCGACAAAATACGGGACACATGTGCAGCGATTTGGCCTGCAGCGCTACTAATTTTACTGCTGCTTGAAAGAATAGTGAACACACGTGCAGGAAAATTTACCTGGCAGTTCCATGCAGTGACAGTTGAACAACATTTGGTATTTGTTTCGTTTAAGCCCCGTTTACATTGCTCGATTTTTCGTTCAATTTCGGTGTCTTGCAAAATTGCATGCAACAAAGTTGGTAGCCAGCCGACTTTTGTTCAACTAATCATTCAACTTCTGTACAACGCTGGGTTTGTTTACGATTTGAGAGATGTAAATATTTGTTAGATTTTTATAAAAAAAATTTGTAAATAAAATAATTCAAAAAAATTGTTTCTCTTTTAATTTGCGTTTTTTTTCGTGTTCAACACCAAAACCTGTGCATTCCGTCCCATTTAACCAAACGAGGCCGTAAGGTGCTCCGTTAGGACTCTCGGCGTAGCGTATCCGACGGGGAAGTGCTTTAAAAATGTATGCAGAAAAGTTTCTTATAGGACTCCTTAAGGATGCGTTTATGGCGTTCCAAAACACTCCCGCAGATACCCAGATAATGGAAAAAGTGTTTCCTTGTAGTGCGGAAGGACTGCGTGCGGGCTCCCCTTTACAATTAAATCCGTAGACGCTCCCATTAACGTTTCGAATTTATTGGGTTGGAGTTGTAAACCATTGCCTAGACAGGATGACCGATAACTTTTGTAATGTAGCTGGCTGTTAGGGTAAGGCTGAGGTGGCAGGTGGCATGGTGGCAATCCCGCTAGCTCGTCGGATGGGGTAGGTTTTTGCTCACCGGCCTTACCTACAGCTACACAAACAAAAAAAAAAGTTTCATGCCTGGTTGAAGTCTAACTAAAAGAAAGTGAAAGAAGAAGATAGAGGCCTGTCCCTGTCAGGTGGAGTCAACCCGCCCCTCTCGTTCACCGACCGTGAACGACCTTGGACTCCACTTTGACTCCGCTCACCGAGTGGAATCCCCTTGTCCTGACACTAGTCTGTCCGTTAATTATAGTCCCATGTTCCTACTCTGTCTAGTCTCTTCTAGTCGCCTCACACTGACGTCCCCTATAATGCACCAGTGCAACACCCACACCAAATGACCGTCGACTTAGCCAGTCATGGTGTTCTTATTTCACCCCATAAAAAAAAAAGGAAAGAAGCAAATCGTTTCGTCTCAAAAATTCGCAATCTTAGTTTATTATAAAAAACCCATAATATAGTAAAATAATGCAACAATAAATAGAAAAAAAAGATACCAGTTGAGGTATAAAGTTAAACGCCAGGACTTATAGGTAGTAATTCTCATACATCAAAACTAGGCAATCCTCTTAAGACCATTGTGTATCAATACCAAGTGTAAACTCTTCTGCATAGACGTCAAAATTCCAAAATGAGTTTAACACCTGTTGGGATTGTGGTTAATAACAAGTGTGATATCATAGACATAGTCGTGAAAACTTCAAAGTGAGTTTAGTCACCTGTTTTTAATTTCCTTTTTTGTCTCACTTCTTTCCATCTTCCCATCTCTTTCTACCATTAGGTAAAAGATAGGAGACCGCCATGTTGATGTCTGCAGGATGTTAAACGACGCCATTGCTTTTCTGTTATTCGGTGCTGGCGACATTTTAATATGTGCAGGATGTAAACAAACCGAATTTTAATGTGTGTTGTCAAAAGAAGAGTTCACACTTGGTATTGATACACAATGCTTAAGACCCTCATACAGTTCCGTGTGAACGTGAGCGTGAATGAGTGGAGACTTTGTATTGCGTACGCAAAGGAAAAGAATTCCAAATCAATTCTTTTGTGCGTTCACGCACATCTGTCAAATGACTTCAACTGTCCAAAAAATGTAAAAAAAAATCACAGTTTGGCGTGGTAATTGCCAAATTTCAACACTCACTTGCGAAGGGTTTGTGTCCCTTTGCGTTCGCACACAATTCACTGTGAGATAGTAAAATAAGCAGTTCAAAGCATATTTAATACTTTCACTTAAGTTTAAATGCAGTAATATGAAAGATATTTTAGTTGTTTATCCACTTACGGATGATTTTTTTGGAAAAGTGGAGTAATATCAACATATTACACAAAAGAAAATTGTTCACGCTCACCCACGTTCACGCTCAAAAATAAGTGTATATAGGGCTTTACAGCTAGAAAATTATTAATTTCAGATAAGTTTAGGGCCACTTGCATAAAAGCCGATTAAGCCTAATCGGTGATTAACTTGACAGCTAACCATACAAAATACGTCAATTAAACTCCGGTTAGTCGTTATCAGCTTTTATGCAAGCGGCCCTTAAAGTAGGTAACAGCGAAGAACTTTGAGGTCTTTAAAAAGCCGTGTAAAAAAATTAGAACTAACAAAACAAAATATAATCCCAACGGCAATTAACTATAAAAATTATTAAAGTTAAAAAAAAACTGTGCAACAGTAAATTAATAAAACTTAAATCCATGAAAACTAAAACATGAAAACTAAATAAAAAGAAAATATCAAAGGGCTTTAAGTTTATGAACAAAAAACTGTGGCTTATCGGGCGGCCCTTGTCCCAATAACTTCTGCTACCTCTCCTAGCTTCCAAGATTAGGATTTTTATATACGTAGGTAATGTGTGTGTTTGTTTTGGTAAATATACCTTAGAGATTAGCACTTACCGATTTTTTAGTTGACGGAGCGCCTGCGTCGCTGTGAAAGGGGGTGCTGAAAATGCGTTTACCATACATACATATATATAAAATATTCCTTAATTGGAAATTATTCCAATGCCTGCACGTAGGTGGGAGAGGTGCCAAACTTCTCGTTGGAAGTTATTCGGACGTGTAGCTGCCGTCCTAATCAAGGCAAAAATTGGGCTATTATAAAAATAAAAATTAAAAATTAATGCTTTGCGAGGGCGAAGTTAAAAATGAAATAAAAAAGAAAGTGAAGCTTCTAAAGTGGTTGCAACTAATGAAATCGATAAAAATAAAAAAGATTGTGATAATTATTCAACCTTTTAAAAAAAAAAAAAAACTAATGGCGGCGAAATACCAACAGGTTATCATAACCTCTAACGAGATTTTTAGCCGAGCTTCTCTTTCCAACTTGTGGTGTGTTGCTTTTTTTGAGTTTTCCTACAAGTTGGCGGGACCTACAGTTTTTTGCCGACTCCGAACGGCACTAGCAAAGCAAATGAATTTTTTGCTGAGAAGCTTCTCATGGCAGAAATACACCCGGAGAGTTTGCCAAACTACTGCCGAGGGGCGACCCCGTTTAGAAAAATTCTTTTTCTAAATAATTTTTGATGTTACTTTTGTCGGGCATCGAACCGCCACGACTTGGTGTAGAAGACCGAACACTTAACCGCTACACCACGGCGGCCGCCAACCTTTTATCTGGGCCGTCAACCTTTTATCTGGGGCTAAAAAGGTGATGCTGGATGGGAGTGTGACGGGAGTGATGACAAGGAAGGTGAAAAGGAAGGCAAAAAGTGATTTAGAGGGTTTCAGGAATGCCAAAGAGAAAGTAAAAAAAAAGGCTGCAAAAGGTTAAAGAATTAGCAATATCAAAATAGTTTGAAAATAAACTGCAAATATAATGTGATATTTAACTCGAAATACTACTGGATTTGCAGGTGGAAAGAATTGTATTAAAAAAAAATAAAAATAAAAACAAAGAATAAAGCTAAAGGGAAAATATAAAAAAAAAAAACGTAAAGAATATCTATAAAAAGTAAATATCCGACTAAAGGGAAAGGGCAAATCCCAACTCCGGGTTTTGGAACACTATAAAAAGGAACCATGAAAATAAAAAGAAATACGAATGGAAAAATGCGAACTTGATGATAACTAAGCAAAAAAATAAATACTTAACATAAAGGAAGAATGAACTTAATAAATAGGGCAATGACTTTGGGTGACATTAAGCTTGGGAAAGGTCGGAGTTCTAGAGCAATTTTGAATTAAAAACCTAGGCGCTATAAAGAGAGAGATAACTTGGACTGTTGTACGTAAAATAAGAAAACTAATTTAACTTAGGTTTAACAAAATCTCTATATAAAAGTAAAATAGGCTAATCAATAGTAAGACAATGAAGTTAGTATTAGGGTGGATCAAAAAAATTTTATGCAAAAAAATAATATTTGGAAATTTACGTTAGGCAAAACTATTTAGGAATTCAAAAATATATGAAAATAACTAAAATTATATAACAAAATGAAGAAATTTGGGAAGATGTTATCAGCAACGATGTCTCCTTTCTTCCCCTCTCCTTGTTCTCCTCTCTGGTTGATATTTCGTTATGTATGTATATATGTGTGATTGTTATGGTGTCTGTGGCAGGAACGTGTGGAGGCACTTTGTTGCCTTTGGACGTGGAGCCCGGTGCCAAGCTTATGACCCCCTCTAACCCCTTCTAGTAGTAGGTGTGCTCCAGAATGGTATGGTGCTGGGCTGACTGGCTTTTTCCTGCAGGGGGTGTAAAAAAAACTTTTTTAGGACCTAGCAACAACCCAAATTGCAGAGACTGGGGCGCAGGTGAACGAGCTTTAACGCTTACTGACTTCTACTAGTTAAATCTAAATTTCAACAATCCAATTTTTTTTTATTAAATTTCACATTAGAATTTCAACTTTCCCAGATCGCCGATTTCATAATTTGATTTTGCACACTCCGAATGCAACGTTATCAAGCTTATACACACGTTCACCTGCAACCCCCATATAGTTACTGGTTTCTAGACAAACTCACGTAATCCAGCAACAGTTCCGGTACTGTACCCTGTACTGTAAGGTTACCGGTATCTTCAAGGCCCGTTAACGAAGGTGCACTTCACACTCTCGCTTACTTATTATAGGATTTAAATACGACTTTAAAACTTTGTCACACACGGGTAAAGCCCCATATACACATCTCTTTGATCGTGAACGCGGGTGAGCGTGAACAATTTTCTTTTGTGTAATATGTTGATAGTACTCCACTATTCCAAAAAAATCATGCGTAAGTGGAAAAACAACTAAAATATCTTTGATATTAGAGCATTTAAAATTAAGTGAAAGTGGTAAATATGCTTTGAAATGCTTGTTTTACTATCTCACAGTGAATTGTGTGCGAACACAAAGTGACCCAAACCCTTCGCAAGTGAGTGTTGAAATTTGGCAATTACCACGCTAAACTTTGATTTTTTCACATTTTTTGGAGAATTGAACTCATTTGACAGATGTGCGTGAACGCATAAAAGAATTGATTTGGAATTCTTTTCCTTTGCGTACGCAATAGAAAGTCTCCAATCATTCACGCTCACGTTCACACGGAACTGTATGAGGGTCTTAAAGGCTTCGCACATGCTCGACTCAACTTTGCATTTGAATCATCGCCTAGCTCCGCTTGGAGATCGTACCCCAGAGGCAAAAAAAATGTTCGCTTTCACAATTTCCCTCAACCACGAAGGACACTCATACTTCTAACAGATTAGGCGGGACACGAGAGATATACACTTTCACGACACAAATTTCACCCATACTAACAGATACATATTCAGACACCTGTAGGTCGATTCTCTAACTATTTTATCGCCAAGTGTTAGCGTTAATTCTGTTTAACGCCATTTTTATCGCTTTTCCCTATTCTCTAAGTGTTAACCACACTAAAAGTCGATAAGCTCGATCAGCTGTTTTCGCTAACACTTTTATTGTAGCTAGTTATCGCGGATTAATTTGATGGTGTTTAAAAGTGTTTAAGAGAAAATAATAAATTTAAGTTGAAATAAAAATGTCTTTTGAGTTTGTGGCGCTTTATTTGGTGCGAAATATTGAAAATATGGAAATGCGTTAAAGGCAAGTTAGAGAATCACAGTTTCGTTAAGAACAAACGCCAAACCCTGGCGAAAACCTAAACGCTTGGCGAGTGGTTAAAAGTTAGGGAAGGTCGATTCTCTAACTATTTTATCGCCAGGTGTTAGCGTTAATTCTGTTTAACGCCATTTTTATCGCTTTTCCCTATTCTCTAAGGCAGTCCGCAGACGAGGCGCATCGTCATAGACGTGTACCTGTCATTTCACTAAGCACGAATTTCCCTGCGTCTCAAGATCTGCACACGACGCTGCAGAAAAAAAGCACACAAATAACTGTCAAAATTGCAATATTAATTAATTAACACGTTTTCACAGTAGTGAACGTACATCTTCTCTCCGATTGTGCAAATTTTGAAAATTTTCTATTTTTTCTTTTAAAATAAACAATTAATTTTATTTGAAAAAAGAAAGCAAAGCCACGACACACAAAAATCGAAAATGAAAAATGTAAACAAATGCTTATTCTTCCTCTTTTCTAAGCGTACAAAGCCTGGCGACCAGCATTGTCATACGCTGAGCAGCATGTAGCTTTCATGCTTTGCCACTTTCGTGCAGCTGCCCATTCGTGTGCAGCTCTTCATGCAAATATATGTGTTCAGCAACAAAGCGTACAAAAATCGAATGTAGCGTCTAATACGCGTCTATGACGATTCGCTCCGTGTGCGGACACGCTAAGTGTTAACCACACTAAAAGTCGATAAGCTCGATCAGCTGTTTTCGCTAACACTTTTATTGTAGCTAGTTATCGCGGATTAATTTGATGGTGTTTAAAAGTGTTTAAGAGAAAATAATAAATTTAAGTTGAAATAAAAATGTCTTTTGAGTTTGTGGCGCTTTATTTGGTGCGAAATATTGAAAATATGGAAATGCGTTAAAGGAAAGTTAGAGAATCACAGTTTCGTTAAGAACAAACGCCAAACCCTGGCGAAAACCTAAACGCTTGGCGAGTGGTTAAAATTTAGGGAATCGGGCTACTGGATACATGTATTTGACACTCGTAACATTACTAATACATAAAAGGGGAACTCCGTTGCTGTTAACACTTAGATGCAGCGGTGTTCGGACTTTTGCAATGTTGCATTAACCCACAGGCTGCCGCTATAGGCTCGGATGCCGCCGATGTTGCATGCAACATGGAGCGTGTCCGTAAAAAGAATCAGAGCGCAGTCTTATTTTGGTTTTGGTGTGCCCAACGTGTGGCTTCGACCCACGACCTAAAGCCGGGCTATCCCCTTACTTATTCATTACTTAGTTCAAGGAAACGAGTATTTATTTTATGGGCAGCACTCACAATCATTTCTACTAGGAACCTATATCACAGTTTACCCTATACCTAAAAGACTAGAATGGCATGTAGGTTCACTTAAAACTATATCACAGGTAAGTATCTAAGCCTAAATCACGGGTGAGTATCTATATCTATATCACGGTTTTGCAGGTTAATATAAGGGTGTCAATAAATCTGTAAATTAGTCAATAATTGGGCAAAAAAAAAAAAATAATAACAAAAAACAGTTAAATAAATAAATAATAAATAAATAAATACAAATATAATTACGGGGGTAAAAAAAAGGTATAAATAATTGTCAACATGTTTATGTACCGTCAAGTCAAGTCTTTACGACATAGAACATGCAACACTTCTACATAAGCTACATGCAACATACAAAACTACATGTAGCACGGATTCATGCAACAAAAATATCTTTAGCGTGGTATACGCCGATTTTCTTTCCATTCATATCGCCTAGTTCGTACATCGAATTTCCTATCGCTTTCAGGACTACACAATTAACTTGCTTTGGGGCAAGCTTAGCGTTGTAGTTTTCAATCTTCGAACTCTGCTTGAAGTTTCGGCTGTATACCACTTTTCCGGTTTGGAATTTCACATCTTTGCTCCTAGTGTTATAAAACTTTTTACTCCGCTCATGTGCTAGTTTGAGCTCCTTCCTTATTGAGTCTCTAATGCTCTGTAACGTATCGGCTCTAACCTCTATCTCTAAATCTGTATCTTTAACTGCCCCCAATTTGCGGCAAATTTCGTATGATGCCCCATGTTGCATCATGGGCATGCCAAACGAAGGGCAAAAGCCGCATCGCTGATACACCTATCCCAGTTCTTTTGGTTGTCCTTAATGAAGGACCTCACTATTTGCAGCACTAAGCGGTTAACTCTTTCCGCCGCATTCCCTTGCGGGGAATAAAAAGCTGTTCTTATATGTTTAACTCCATACCTATCTAAAAAATTTGCAAACATGTCGGAGACAAATTGTTTTCCGTTATCGGAGTGCATGTACTCCGGAACCCCAAAGATGTGAAACACCTCTTTTTCCAAAAATTTACAAACATCTACAGACGTCGCTTTAAGCATAGGTTTTAAGAACACAAATTTAGAAAAACGATCAAGACACACAAACACATACACATTACGAGTACCATCACTAGTACGTGGATATGAACCCATAAAGTCAATAAACAAACGTTGGAAAGGTCTTTCGGTTACGTGTTGCTTTCCCATGGGCGGCTTATTAAATACATTTTGGGGTTTGTTTCCTTTACAAATTTCACACTCTTTTAGGAAGTTTTGGACGTCGGTTACCATACCAGGCCAATAGTATTTTTCACGTATGCGGGCTAACGTTTTATGGATGCCCCCGTGTCCGGCCGAAGGTGAGCTGTGGGAGGATCCCACCAACCCTGCGCGCAACTCTGACGGTACCCAGAGTTTCCAGGCTTGGTCCTGCTGAAGCTCGTCCCCCCTGTCAAACTGAGTCCGTTTATAAACGTAGCCGTCCGACACGCACAGTTCTGGAAGTTTATCTTGGTTGTCGGTCACTGTTTTTCGAAGTTCGTCATACTCTTCAGTTTTAAAGTAGTCCGAGTCTAAGTCAACGTCCATTAGTCTGTCTGATAGCTGCATTTCTTCCATGTGCGCTCGCGACAGCGTATCGGGTACCACATTGAGTGCTCCTTTCCTGTGCTCGATTTCAAAGTCGTACGCCTGAAGTTTTAAACTACACCGCGCGAGTCTCCCAGAAAGGTCTTTCTGGTTCATCAACAATTTGAGACTCGCTTGATCAGTGATGATCACACTTTTCACCGCAGCGTAGCACTTCAGCTCGGTGATGCTGTAGTTACGCTGCGCCTTATTTAGTTTGGCAGAAATGTAAGCTATTGGTCTTTCGTTGTTCTCATCGTCTAACTGAAAGAGTACCCCGCCCACTCCGTCGGTTGAAGCATCGCACTGAATGTAAAATCGTCTGTGAAAGTCAGGGTGTACCAGTACGGGAGCGGAAATCAAACTTTCCTTAGTCGTTCAAACGAACTCCTTGCTTCGTCTGTCATCGTAAACTTTTTTATCTTATCTTTTGTGAGACAGTCGTGCAGCGGCGCTGCAATGGTTGCGTAGTCTTGAATAAAACGACGGTACCAGCCTGACATCCCTAGAAACCGTCGGAGTTGTTTTGGCGTTTTTGGTTCGGGGAAATCCTTCACAGCCGCAACCTTGTTCGCATCGGTTTTGAGACATCCGTCGCCCACTACATAACCTAGGTACCTAACTTCCTTGAAACAAAACTTACTTTTCTCTACATTGATTGTAAGGTAAGCTTCACGTAAACACTTAGCGACCTTTTCCAACAATACTAAATGAGACGGAAAATCTACAGAACACACTAACAGATATTACCTTGTCCATGAGTCTACACATTCTTTGTGCTGCATTACACAGTCCAAATGGCATGACTGTGTAATGGTACAGGGGACGCTCAGGCACTGTAAATGCTGTCTTCTCTCGGAACTTCTTTTCCAATGGTATTTTCCAAAAGGCATCTTTTAGGTCGATGGCCGAAATGTACCTCGTGTTTTGGAGTCGGCTGAGAATCCCATCGATGTTCGGAAGTGGATAGGCATCCCTTATAGTTCGCTCATTCACTTTCCTCGCATCGAGACAGAGACGCTTCTTTTCACCTTTTATCACCAGCGATACAGGAGAGCTCCAACTACTATTGCTCTCCTCAATCACCCATAGACCCAGCATGCGGTCTAGTTCTGCGAACACAAGTTTTTGGATCGCTGGTGATATCGGATAGTGTCTCTGTTTCACTGGAAGATTTTCATCAGAGACCTCAATCACGTATTCCTCCACGTGGGTTTTTCCTAACCCCAAGACAGCAAAGGATGGGAACTGCGCCTTGACCCTTTCTAAGGCAACACTTTGTTCTTTCGTCAATACATGTTGCACGGCATCGAACGATAAATCGCCCTCAGCGGGTACGAATTCTACAACGGCAGTGTGGGTAGAACGCACCATCGTTCCTCGACTCACAACATCCAGGTCGAAAGCCTGCCAAAAGTCCACCCCTAAATAAACTTCCTGTTGGAGGCCTGGCACGATTAAAAACTCTAGGTCTTTGAGTTCTCCTTCCCACAAGACAGACAGAGAGATAGCACCTACCACTGGCGTTTCACCGCCGTTTGCCGTGCGAATATTTTGGTTAGCCACCTTAATGATGCTATCCGCTCTGCCCTCTATCAATTTCTCATACTCTTTACCTAGACAATTCGCGCGGGCCCCCGAATCTAACAAAGCTAGGACATCATTGCCTCCAATCTTAGTTTTCGCAAAGAAGCGGTTATCTCCCTTAAGGGTTACGATAGTAGACACAATCTTATGGTGAATTCTTTTCATCATTTTCCGCTTTTCACGCATCTTCTTAATTTTATCGTAACTCCTCTTCTTTGTTGAAATTTCTTCAAAAAAAATACGATGCCCAGCTTCCTCATAGTCTATTTTGCTCTGGTGTAGACTTTTTGGCTTGACTTTCTTCCCTTCTACTGCACTCTCCCTGTTTTTCACACCGCTTTCTCTTTTTAAAATTGTGACGTTTGGTTGGGGTCCGGGTGGTCTTTCGCCTGGCGAGAGCCCCCGGTAATCTCCGCCAGCTTGGAGTTTCCCTTCCCCGGTTTGAAAACACAAAAAGACGTATCCTTACTTACTGAAAAAAGCCTTTAACCACCTAGGCGATTTTGGCCGTCCACATGCAAAACAGATCATGTTATGGAATGGGGATTTACAATGATTTTCTTTCTTAAGCTCGGACGGATTCTTGGCAAAATAATTAGCAGGCATTCCACACGCATAACATAACATTAAGTGATAAGGGGACGCACAGAACGAATTTGTTGTAGGATTGAGACCAAAAGACGGCTTCGGCTGTGCCGAAGATCCTTGCGTTGCAGGCGTTTGCTGCTGGAACGGTGCTTTACGCTGGAAATCGCGTCTACGGGAGTCTGGTTTGCTTCCTCATTCCCAGGTGTCGCTTCGGGGTACCCTAACTCACTGGCTGCCTTGGCCCTACTCTTATTTTCTTTCATGAGCCGCTCCGCTCGCCTGCATTCAGCTTTCAGCTCAGCCAACGTGTCGATTTTCGACGCAAACGTCAAATTTGCTAAGTAGGGCTTCAGATTCCCTCTAATTATCCCTACCAGCTCCTTCTCTGGGATGCTTTTCCGGAGCCGGAAAGTCAAATTATGGACCTCACCGTAGAAGTCGTCGAACCCTTCCAGTGGCTGTTGTTTGAGCTCCATTATCTCGCGGATTATCTCGTAGTCGGACTCTGCTGTCTTGAAGTGGGCTAGCAACTCCGCCCTTAGCTCGGGATACCCAAAATCGGGTTCGTCCGAGTGGTCCTCTGGGACCTGCCAGTACCACTTCAAGGCAGAGCCCGTCACGAGACAATGAAAGTCGGTGGAGAGCTGAAAGTGCGAAGTGTTGTGTTGCTGTCGCAACTTTTCAATCCTGAAAAGGAAGCTCTCCACCGTGATTCCCTTGCTGGTGCCGTCAAACTTCACATGCCACTTGTCCAGGTCCAACTTCTTCCATTTCGGTGGGTCCTGGGTGTTTCTCGATGAACCTGAACCCCCTAACGTAGCATTTGGATCGACCCGCTGGTTGGCTGGCTCATGACTACCACTTCGGTCTGGAGTCGATGACTGACCAGGCCGGTTTCCCAACCCCTGCGCCGAGGTTTCCATCACTGCGACTCGGTTACTGAGGTTTGCGATGCCGTCGCGGATGTTGCGGACCTCGTCCATATACTGCACCATCACCTCATTCTGTTGTGCCATCATCGCCATCATATGGCTCAGCTGATTAATGCTGATGGTCGTTGAACCCGATCCGCCTTGCCGCTGATCCGCACTCTCAGAAACCTGGTCCTTTGATGGCTCCTTGCGCCTAGGGATAGCCTCGGGGCCTGTTCCGCCAACTGCTCCACCAACGGCTCCACATACTGCTCCCTCTTGCTCCGAATCAGACATATTGAAAAGCTCGTCTATCTTTCGCGAAAAGCTACTTTCCCCCCCCGGAAAACGAAAAGGCTTCAGTTATTCTAAAGCTAGACGGACGGACTGTTTGGACTATATGTTCCTCCGATGACTTAAAAACCCGCGAAGCACACCTGTTAACAAGGTCTGTTGGCAAAAAATCGGAATGAGGTATGCCCGTATCGATCTGCGTATAAACCGATCCGATGATTTCGTCCCGCAACGCCCTGGTTCTGCTCCGTGTCACAATCCTGTTAAGATCAAATCCACTAGCAATCTCGTCCTGCTCGTTTCCTCTCTCCATACAGGGAAGACTCTCTTCCGCCAAACGATGTACGGATCGGCAAGGGGGTATACGGGTTAAGGGTCACAGAGGACAAAAATGAGGGGAAGTAAGGTTTTCGACAAAAATCTCCAAACAAAAAAGGAAAAAGACTGGTCAAAAGGAAATGCCAACTACCTCGCGAGGGGACTACTAGAAATGCTTATAGGAGGGAATTCCGAAGAAGATATAAGCAAAAAGTTCAAACCCAAAAAAAAATTCAAACTAGGGTTACCTTGCAACCAAAACAAAGAAAGTGTGAAAAAATTCAGTATCGGCGGGTTAATTACCTCAGCTAATAGTTGTAATAAGAAAATGTATAAAAAATTAAAAGACTTCAAAATTCCAAAAAAAAAAATATTCGCTAAAAACAACGAAATCTAACGAAATCGAATTGAAAAATAATATACGACTAAATGACAAGAAAATTCCAACTAATCCAAATCACCAAGTGATTCAATTAAAAATGTGCTATGCTCGAAAAAAAAATCTAGAATAACTTAAGCCCACAACGGGGTTAACCACAAGTTCAGATGGTTTTGGAAAATTCAACAATAAAGAAAAAAAAAATCTTTGAGAAATATAAAAAAAAAAAACGGGAAATAAGTAAACCGAAAAAGAATTATTAATTAAGTATCTACGCGAAATTCATAACAAAGGCGAAACTAATTTTTTACTCAATATAATTTATGTGGATTATAAAAAAAATTGAAATTTTAAAGGTATAAATTATAATGTAAAGGCGGGGAAATATACTCAAATTCAAAACAAAGCCGAAACAAATTTTTTACTCAATTCAATTTATGTGGATTATAAAAAAAACTTGAAATTTTAAAGGTATAAATTATAATATAAAAGCGGGGAAATATACGTGTATATCAAAAAAATTCAAAATAAATAGATGAAATATACGTGGTATATAAATATGATTATAAAGATATATACATATATATGTATGTAGATATGTATATGCTATTGATATCAAAAGAAGTAATAAATTGTTTTCAAGCTTTGTTGCTGCTTAAGGTTTGTTTATTGGAAGATCTAATTTGGTTTAGTATTGGTGTGTGTTGGTGTTGCACCTCGGCAAGGTCATAGTAAATGTGAGTGAGTGGTCCGTTTGTCACTAGTCTTGGTCCTTGTCAACTAACGTCTCCCCAATCTGTCCATTTATTCAGTGTGGCACTGCAAGCCTAGTGGCACTGGCCTCAAGCTTGGTTGCCACACTGACTCAAATCTCCTTCGTGTAGGCTGACTGCAAACCTCACGTGCACGCAGTGCTGGACCACGTACACGGTAGCTTAAACAGTCACCTACACGCTAAAACATCCATTTGTCAACATACTAGTCTTACCGCAGAATACCACTTATGCAAGCGTTGCAGCTCTCACTAGGAACTTCTACGGCAGGACGAGTATCCCCCCTTGTTTTTGTTGTAGTGGCACATATCGCTTCGGACTGATCCAAGCGATGTTGCCCCTGCAACAGTCCATTCCAGTCAGAGAAGGAAATTGGAAATTGAAATAAAGGTAAAAGAAACAAGTAAGGAAGTCTAAGTTCGGGTGAAACCGAACATTACATACCCAGCTGTGCACATAAAGTGGGCGTGATCGTTCACCGATTTTTCTTATTTTCTGTGGTAGTACTCTACATAAACATAACATGCCTGGTACCTAGTTTCGTAAATCTATCTCACACCGTTCTGAAGTTGTTAGCAGTCGAATTTAAAAATTGCTTGACTCATAAGTGGGCGGTGCCACGCCCACTTTCCAAAATTTTGAAAAAATTATGTAAAGAATATGAAAGTTGATGTATGTACCAAATTATATTATTATAGCGAAATCAGTTAATTAGATATGGACTTTTCAATATTTCCACCTCCTTTCAATATAACTTTTATGAAAAAGTAGGCGTGGTCGCGAAGCGATTTCGTTTATTTTCTATAGCTGAATTTACCACAACAATAGTATGTCCTCTACGAAATTTCGTTATACTAGCATAAGCTGTTCTGAAGTTATTAAGAGTCAAAATTTTAAAATTTCTTCAAATATACGTGGGCGGTACCACGCCCTCTTTTCAAAATTTTTTATAAAATCGGCCTTAGAACATCTAAATCAATACATATTGCAAATTTTATCATTGTAGCTGCTTCTTATATTGAATTAACCCATTTTATACGTTTTTCGAAATTTTCGATATCGAAAAAGGGGCGTGGTTATGGTCCGATTTTACCCATTTTCAATAGCAATCTATTCTGAACCCAAATAAGTACGCATGCCAAATTTGGTGAAGATATCTCATTATTTGCTCAAGTTATCGTGTTAACGGACAGACGGACGGACGGACGGACGGACGGACGGACGGACGGACGGACGGACATGGCTCAATCAAATTTTTTTTCGATCCTGATCATATTGATATATGGAAGTCTATATCTATCTCGATTCCTTTATACCTGTACAACCAACCGTTATCCTAACAAAGTTATAATACCCTGTGTACAAGTACAGCTGGGTATAAAAAGCGTGAACTAAAGTTATAAAATAAAGGACAGTTATTGCAAAACAAAAAAAGTTATGGAAAGGCAAGGAGGTCTTATAAAGACAGGAAAGCAAAAATAAAGGAAATTTACTATGGAAAAAAAAGTTGTTTAATGAACGAAAACTAAAACACAATAGAAAATTAGAAATTGAAATAATAAAAAAACAATAAAAAAATTGCATGTTAAAATTTGAAAATTAACAATTGAAAAATGAAAATTGAAACTTAAAAACTAAAAATAAAAAAATTGAAAATTGATAATTGGGCTATTACTTTGGGCGCCATTGTAATGTAGCTGGCTGTTAAGGTAAGGCTAAGGCTCGTCGGATGGGGTAGGTTTTTGCTCACCAGCCTTACCTACAGCTACACAAACAAAAAAAAAGGGTTCATGCCTGGGTGAAGTCTACCTGAAAGAAAGTGAAAGAAGAAGATAGAGGCTTGTCCATGTCAGGTGAAGTCATCCCACCTCTCTCGTTCACCGACCGTGAACGACCTTGGACTCCACTTTGACTCCGCTCACCGAGTGGAATCCCTTTGTCCTGACACTAGTCTGTCCGTTAATTATCGTCCCATGTTCCTACTCTGTCTAGTCTGTTCTAGTCGCCTCACACTCACGTCCCCTATAATGCACCAGTGCAACACCCACACCAAATGACCGTTGACTTAGCCAGTCATGGTGTTCTTATTTCACCCCATAAAAAAAAAAAACAAAAAAAGGTAAGAAGCAAATCGTTTCGTCTCAAAAATTTACAATCTTAGTTTATTAAAAAAAAACCATAATATAGTAAAATAATGCAATAATAAATAGAAAAAAAAAGATACCAGTTGAGGTATAAAGTTAAACGCCTGGACTTATAGCTAGTAATTCACATACATCAAAACTAGGCAATCCTCTTACAGCTAGAAAATTAATTAATTTCAGATAAGTTTAAAGTAGGTAGCCGCGAAGAACTTTGAGTTCTTTAAAAACCCGTGTAAAAAAAATTAGAACTAACAAAACAAAATATAATCCCAACGGCAATTAACTATAAAAACTATTAAAATTCAAAAAAACTGTGCAACAGTAAATTAATAAAACTTAAATCCATGAAAACTAAATAAAAAGAAAATATCAAAGGCCTTTAAGTTTAAGAACAAAAAAACTGTGGCTTATCGGGCGGCCCTTGTCCCAATAACTTGTGCTACTTTTCCTAGCTTCCAAGATTAGCATTTTTATATACGTAGTAAATGTGTGTGTTTTGTTTTGGTAAATATACCTTAGAGATTAGCACTTACCGATCTTTTAGTTGACGGAGGCGCCTGCGTCGCTGTGAAAGAGGGTGCTGAAAATGCGTTTACCATACATACATATATATAAAACATTCCTTAATTGGAAATTATTCCAATGCCTACACTTCTCGTTGGAAGTTATTCGGACGTGTGGCTGCCTTCCGAATCAAGGCAAAAATTGGGCTATTATAAAAATAAAAATTAAAAATTAATGCTTTGCGTGGGCGAAGTTAAAAATGAAATACAATAAAGTGAAGCTTCTAAAGTGGTTGCAACTAGTGAAATCGATAAAAATAAAAAAGATTGTGATAATTATTCAACCTTTTATCGGGGGCTAAAAAAGTGATGCTGGATGGGAGTGTGACGGGAGTGATGAATAGGAAGGAGAAAAGGAAGGCAAAAAGTTATTTTAGAGGGTTTCAGGAATGCCAAAGGGAAAGTAAAAAAAAGGCTGCAACGGGTTAAATAATTAGCAAAATCAAAATAGTTTGAAAATAAACTGCAAATATAATGTGATATTTAACTCGAAATACTACTGGATTTGCAGGTGGAAAGAATTGTATTAAAAAAAAAAATAAAAAAAAAAACAAAGAATAAAGCTAAAGGGAAAATATAAAAAAAAAAACGTAAAGAATATCTATAAAAAGGAAATATCCGACTAAAGGGAAAAGGCAAATCCCAACTCCGGGTTTTAGAAAACTATAAAAAGGAACTATGAAAATAAAAAGAAATGCGAATGGAAAAATGCGAACTTGATGATAACTAAGCAAAAAAAATAAATACTTAACATAAAGGAAGAATGAACTTAATAAATAGGGCAATGACTTTGGGTGACATTTGTTGGAATTATTGATTTAATTATATAGCAGAGCAAGGTTACTCCTATTTAATAAAACACGTGAGAATATTTTTACAACTTACAATGATGAAGATTTTATTGAGAAGAAGGCAGAGATGAGTTCTTTGCCGGAAATATACATATATATGACAAGTGTTGTTATCGATAATTAGATCGATCCCTAGTATTTAATGTAAAGGCAGGGTTCACAATATTCAACACCCCTCCTCAATTTTGGAATGATAACTTTAGTTTTACAAAAATGGTTTTTATTTCGAGATTGTTAAATTTAAGTAGTTTTATATGACTGCAAGAATATATACATATGTCATATAATGAATGTTTATAATTATAAATTTAAAACTCGTTAAAGTTATTTAAGTTCACAAAGGTTTGTTTTGTATTTATGTATGGTGTATATATATATATAAGAAGATATTTATGTAAATGCAAAAAGTTATATAAACGAAAGTAATTTTGAAAATTGATATTTGTTTGACATTCAGTTGTTCTTATTTTATGCCTAGTTCTTTAACAAAGAATGTGTGCTTGTTAACTCCTAATGGTTTTGTGAATATGTCTGAGAGATTTTTCTCCGTTGATACATATGCTATGGAAATTATATTTTTCCTTACAATATCTTTTATAAAGTGGGCTTTGATATCAATATGTTTGAATCGTTTGCTGTTTTCAAAACTTTCAATCATTCGTATAGCACTTTGATTGTCAATCAGTAGATTAGCTTCAACCCTAACTTGTGGAACCAGGTCCGTTACAATTCCTTTTAAATATAAAAGTTCGCATGTGGCCATTGCCCCTGCAATGTATTCAGCTTCGGCGGTGGATAAGGCAACTGCCGTCTGCTTCTTCGAGTACCATTGAACCGGGTTTCCACAATGAAAGATTACACATCCGCTTGTACTTTTCCTGTCTGATTTGTCGCCTGCCCAGCCTGCATCCGAGTACGCTAATAGTTCAATTGGTTTGTTTGATTTCATATAAATTAGACCCTTGTTACTAGTGGCCTTTAAGTACCGTACAATTCTTTTACCGGCTTTCCATGTTCTCGACGTTGGTTTGTCCAAGTATCGACTTAAGTATGATACCGCATATGCTATGTCTGGTCTACTATTTGTTGAAATGTATAATAAGCATCCTATCAATTCTTTGAATTGAACTTCCATGATTTCTCTAGTATTTTCGTATGAAAAATTACATTCCATTGGTGTTGATGCTCCTTTGCAGTTTTGCATATTGAATTTTTCCAAAATCTTTTGTATCATACGTTCTTGTTTGATCTCTATGATATTGTTTTGCCTTGATATTTCGAGTCCCAGGTATTCTCGAATATCGCCTAGGTCTTTAACTTTGAATTCTTGTTTCAGCTTCGAAAGTATTTGCGTATCTTCTCCTAAAATCAATATGTCATCCACATATATTAGTACCCACGTACTGTTGCTTATGTAAAGGCAGAAATCATGTTTTGATTGTTGAAATCCGTTTGCAATCATGAAATCGTGAAATCTCAAGTTCCAGCATTTGGGTGATTCTTTTAGTCCATATAGTGCTTTGTTAAGTTTTAATACATTATTTTCCTTCTTCAACTGTACCCCTTTTGGACATTTTATATATACCTCTTTGTCCAAAAAACCATTTAGGAATGCAGTTGGTACGTCTAGTTGTTTTATGCTGAGATTTGCTTGAATTGCGTGGCTTAATAGTGCTCTTATTGTTGTTGCTCTTGCAACTGGTGAGTAGTACTCTTGTTGTTGGTAATTTTGCTGGAAACCTTTCGAAACTATTCGTGCCTTTTTAGTTCCGTCTTGCTTTTCTCTGAAAATCCATTTCGTGTCTATAGCTTTTGCTCCTTGTGGTAAAGTTGCTTCTTTCCACGTTTCCAATTTTTTATGTGCATTTAGTTCAGCTTTGATTGCTTTCTTCCATTCGTGACTCTTTTGTGCTTCTTCAAAATTTTGTGGTTCTTCGGCTAATAGGCAATAGGCGATATTCATATGTTCATTATCATTGTTTTCTGCTATAGCATAATTTTGCTCTAAATATGTTGGACGCTTTACTTCTCTTCCTGATCTTGTTATTACCTTTTTGTTAACTTCACTTTCAGCTTCTCTTTGACTTGCGTTGTTTTCATTTTCCATTTCTTTATTTTCTATTTCTTCGTTTTCTATCTCTTCATTTACTTTTTCTTCGTTTTCTATCTCTTCATTTCCTTTTTCTTCGTTTTCTATCTCTTGTTCTATTATTTTATACTTATACCTTTCCTCATTATCATCATTTATATATTTCGTTTGACTTTCGTCAAATCTGACATCTCTTGAGCAGATTATTTTATTCTCCTTAGGATCCCACAGCCGGTATCAATTCATCGAGTAGCCAACAAATCTCATTTCATTTGCTCTTTGTTCAAATTTATTGCCTTTGGGTAATTTTACGACCCATGCCTTAGAGCCGAATATTTTGAGATTCGAGATGTCATATTTTCCATATCGTAACTCTGCTGGTGTCTTGAAGTTTATTGAAGATGATGGACACCTATTTATCTGATACACTGCACATCTGACTGCTTCGCCCCACAGTTGTTTTGGTAATCCTGTTTCTATCATTTGTGTTCTTGCTTTGTTGTATATCGTGCGATTCATTGGTTCAGCTACGCCGTTCGACTGTGGTGAATATGCAGTTGTGAATTGTAATTGTATGCCCTTATTATCGCAAAACTGTTGAAGGATTCTGTTTTTAAATTCGCCTCCGTTATCGCATCTAATCTTCTTAACTAAGTTGCCTGTTTGAGTCTCTAAATATTTTATATATTTAATAATGTTTTCAGTGGCTTCACTTTTCTTGGCGAGTAGGTATACTACACTAAAATGGCTGTAGTCATCAATAATGGTATGAAAATAAGCCTCACCATTTATGGTTGGAATATTTACGGGTCCTGACAGGTCAGTATGTAACAGCTCACCCACGTACCTAGACTTTGGTTTGATTACTTCTTTAAATGGTAAGCGCGACGCATTTCCCTCCATGCACGAACTGCATACATTGTTTGAGTATGGTAAATTTAACATTTGCAGATGTTTTCTATTTGCATGTCCCAGACGTCGGTGCCACAAGTTATTGTTGTCGCTAATCGACCCTTTTGACCTACCTAACATTGAGTGCTGAAAGTCTAGATTGAAATATATGGTATATAATTTTCCATTCATTTTGTACCTATCATTATAAATGCTTACGGCATTGTTTGAAAATTTTACATTATATTTATTGTCTATCAATTTTTGAACATTCATTCATTCATTCATTCATTCATTTATTAATCATTTTGCTTATATCTATACAGTAAGTAGAGTTACAAATAAAATTGCAGTATTACAACAGATATAAAATAAAACCAGATATAAGAAAAGATAAGGCATTCTATATGTTAAACTTAACATAGCGACGAATGCCAATTCCTACTTTTTAAAAATTAATGTGGGGTGGCTTTGTTTAAAGTTAAAGTTAACAGCAAAACTCTTATTTTAAGTTTAAAATATAAAACAATAAAAAAATAAATGAATCTTATGCAGAGTTAAATTAAATTATATAATTAATTAGATTTAATTTAAGGCAACAATAAAATAAACGGGTACGTTAATTTACTACATATTAATGTTCGAGAATAGAAAAAATTTGAGGAAGAGAAAAATTAATAATATTAATAATTACAATGGACATAAAAGATTAAATAATATTGCTATTACTTTTATTAAATATTGGTCCGTAGCAAAACTTCGATTTCAATATACGACAGATTTAAAAGGAAGGATTTTACTTGTTTTAAAAACTGATTAAGATTTCTTAAGGCCCGAATATCGGCAGGTAGCGCATTGAATAATTTGCGAGACATTATTCTATAAAATCTGCTAGAGTGTGTGGTTCTCCAGGAAGGCATTATGACAGCGTTGTGGGAGTTTATCCTTAAATTATAGATTTCTGATGACATGCTTTCCAGGTAACCACACCTGATAAAGAAAATTTTTAAAACTTTAAAATAGTAAAGGTCTCTGACTGGAAGAATTTGTAAACTTCTAAAGAGCTCCCTTGAGGGATGCGTTCGATTCACCTTGCATATTTTACGTATAGCATACTTTTGCAATGTTAAAATAGGCTGGATCTTGTTTGTGCTCGCACCTCCCCAACAGATTATACCATATTGCAGTTTGGAGTGAAATAATGCATAGTAGACTGTTTTCAATGTATTTTTAGAACAAATATTTTTGAGGTGATAAAAGCATCTTAAAGAATACTGCATCTGTTGTTTTAACCGGGAGATATGTTTAAACCAGTTCATATTGCTATCGAGTGTAAGACCTAGATACTGAAACTCCTGTATTATTTCAATTACAAAACAATTGGTACTACATGATACATTAGAATTGTACGTATTGGCTTTTAAGTCAGGACATAAGTGTTTGTGCAGGATAAAACGTTCGCAGCAGGGTGAATGAAAGGAAATATTGACATCTGGAGATTGCCTCGAAGTCAAGCTAAAGAACATTAGTTTAGTTTTACTGCTGATTAAGAGCTTGTGTTTGGCAAACCAGGTTCTTAGAAGAAAAATATCATAATTTATATTGGCTATCAAATCAACAGCATTGCTTGACTCATACCCTATCGCGAGGTCATCAGCAAATGCAGTGACGTTCCCTTTGAAAGGCAGATCAAAAATAGAATTTATGTAAACTAAAAAGAGAATGGGACCCAGAACAGAACCTTGAGGAACACCAAACTTTATTGAATTATTGCTGCTGAGATATCCTTGAACTTTCACTTTTTGCACCCGACCTGACAAATATGATTTAAACCACTCGTGTGTAAAACCCCGGAATCCGGCGCAGTATAGCTTATCCAGTAAAATAGCATGGTCCACGGTATCAAAAGCCTTTTTTATATCAACAAAAAGACTCGCGCAGCATTTTTTATTGTCCAGCTCTCTGTAAATAAAGGAACAAAATTCTAGGAGAGCATCCTCAGTTGAGCGGCTCGACCTGAAACCAAACTGTTTTTGACTGAAAAAACTCTTAGTTTCAAGGAAACTTAAAATACGATATTTCAATGCTTTCTCGAAAACCTTTGATATCGATGGTAGTAGGGAAATTGGTCTGTAATTATTTTTATCTTTTTTGTTTCCTTTTTTGAACAAAGGGATAACTACTGTACATTTCAGAAAATCAGGGAAAATTCCTGAGTAAACGCTTTTATTAAAAATATATTTTAAAATGTCTACGAGACTAAGAGCTATATTCTTTAGCAATTTATTAGATATACCATCATATCCACATGAAGTTGTGTTGTTGAGATTTTTTATTATTCTTAGAATCTCCAAACCTGTGAAAGGTTCAAACACGAAACTGTAACTCGTACTACTTATATCGTCACCAGGCAAGATACACCTGCACGAAGTAGTGTAAGATTGACCAACCGATACAAAAAAGTCATTGAAAATGCCTGAAACAGCGGATGGGTCGGAGATAGTGCTACCACTTTCGGTCAAGGTGATAACCTGTTCATCGCCTCGTCGTTTTCTGTTGACTAAACTATTTATGACTTCCCATTCTTTTTTGGAGTTACCACGGCAGTTCAAGAATCTGTCACGAAAATAGCTATCTCGCTGAGCAGATATATCTTTATTTAGCTGCTTGCATAGCTTATTGTAGCGGGAACGAAGCCCGCGATTTGCTGGATTTTTACGGCACTTACCACCGAGCTTATTTTTTAGATTAATTCTCCTCAAAAGATTAAAATTTATCCAGGGTTTAAGCTTTGTCTTGCGTTTACATGGAGTAAATATGTAGCTTGCAGACTGTATGTAAGACTGCAATATTTCAATAAAAACTGCGTACGATTTCGATATATCTTGTTCAGCGTAAACCTCGGCCCAATCTTCAAGGCGCAACATATCATTCAACAAAGAATAATTGATTAAACTTTTCTGTTGACTCCTATTTCTCGGATTCCTATTTTCATTGTAGAAGTTACCTACTATGATACCGGTCATATTATGATCCGTTATTTGGAGATCTAGGTTTACTCCCGTGCAAGTATAGAAACTACTGAATCTGCTGAAGACATGATCCAAACAAGTCCCGGAACAAATTCTTGTTGGCTCATTAATGCAGGAAATAAAACCGTGACTTGCCATAATGGCTAGATACCTATCAGAAGTTACATTCGATTGCAATATATCTACATTAAAATCACCTAATAAAATAATATTACTCGATCTCTCATCACTTAAAAAATTCGAAAATTCCTCCAGAAAACTGTGACACGATACAGCGTGGCGTCTGTATACACAGATCAAAGTTACATTCCTATTGTTGGCATCCAATTTAACTTTTAAAACATCAGCGCTCATCAGATTAAAATAAACTATTTCGCATTCAACTTTGTTACGAACAAAAACTCCTACACCACCTGCAGAATACTCATCATTGCTTTTAGCAAAGAAATTATAACCAGGAATACTATAAAAATCACTCTCATGGGAGTAAATCCATATTTCCGACACAAATATTAATTCCGGAAGAGATGGAAAAGCTTCTAAATTACATAAAAGGGAATCAAAGTTTTGCCGTAGACTACGAATATTTTGATGTACTACATAAAAGTAATGTTTATCAGAACCTAAAAAATTTGTGCTATGAATAGGGCTGTTAGTAAGTATGTTGTCGTTGTTGAGATCAGTTGGGAAAAATGGGTTCATAATTAAATTTTTAAAATGACAAAGTGAAAAAAAGTTAGTCTGGTAACCCAGACAAATCATCAAACGATCTCACAACAACAGCATCCGAGTCATCAGCCTTTCTCAACAATATTTTAGAGTTCTTAACCCAAAGAAATTTATAATGCTTTTCTTTTTTAAGTTTGTTTGCAGCTGCATAGAGAGCCCTATTATATGATGTAAGGCTATCGTGAATAAAAATTTTCTCCGCGTTCTCAGCACCAGTAAAAATCTTAGTAGTCATTTTCCTCTTCTCTTTTGACTTTGCTCGCATAACTTTTTGTTTGACTTCATGCGAAGAAAAACGTACATAAATAGAGGTGTGCGGGGCTGAAGAAGAATCGCTACGTTTAATTGTCTTTATGTAGCTTTTCTCCATTTGATTAGCTGATACAACAACTCCCAGTGCCTCAGTAAATAGTTTGTCTAAGCAAGAGTTAATGTTATTAGACTCTACGTTAGGTATACCAACTATTTCTACATCATTTTCCAACAGTTTTTGCGCGCTCCAATTCATCCTACGCTCGATTTTAGCAACCTTCTCTTTCAAGACTTTATTTTCTTCTCTTAAACAGTCGATCGTTTTAAGAAAGTCAGTATTGACCGTTTTAAGGGATAAAATCTCTTTGTACAACATTTCTAATGTGATATTTTCGACATTCTCTATGTTACCCACAGGAATACCGTTTACCGCACTGGCATTGTCATTGCTATTCGATTTCACATTACTATTGCTTATGTTGTTTTGTTGTTGTTGTTGTGATTTTTTTGGCAAACCGGTCGTGACTGCTGGCTTTGCTTTAGGTTTCGACTGTAGCTGTGATGTTGATGGATTTTGTTGTTCCTTTGATTGAATAGGCAAAAGAGTATCGCGATGGATTGAGCTTCTGCGGGCAGATGTGCACTTGTTGCAGCAATATTTTGTATTATTTGCCTTCATGTACTCAATATCGCCTAAACCCATATTCACGCAAGAGCCATGGAAAAAGAGACTACAAGAGAAGCACACAACTTTTGTCGAGTCCGCGCGATCAACTTTGTCTTTACAATTACCACAATTCATAGTTAAAAGTCGTTCTTTCTTTCTTTTTTTCCCAATAATTAAAAGAAAATTTAGAGTTTTATTTATTTATTGTTTTGTTTTGTTTTCTATTGGTATAGACAAGTGTTAGTGTTCTCAAAGCACGCACCCCACAGCACAAAGAAAAACACGTCCACTCGTGACCGCAAACGAAACTATGTACAGACAGTAGGTTGTGTGCTAACCCTTCGACAATTAATCCGCTGATTTTTACATTTGTGTTGTTGTATTTTACTATTAGATTACCCTTTTTCTTAGCTACTAAATGTTGGCCATTTGCTACAAATATTTTTATTTCGCTTTCTAAACAGTCTACATTTGTTACATGTTTTATATACTTGCTTTGAATTAAATGTTCGGTCGCTCCCGAATCTATTACAAATCGTATTGTATTGCTATCAATTTTTTTGGATATGCCCCTAATACCGTGGGCAGTAAATGAAACCTCATACTCACTCTCTTCCCGTGCTGCTTGACCATAGTGATACCCTTTCTCCGCAACCCTGTTGTGTCTTCCTCTTCCCACATGCCAATTGGTTTAATTGTTTTGCGCTGGTCTCGCTTGATATTGCGGCTTATATTGTCTCTGATGAAATTTACGCTGTTGATTTCGATTACGTTGGCACTCCGCTGCCTTGTGGCCTGGCTTATGACACGTAAAGCATATGAACGTTGAGTTTACAGGAGTTACTGCATCGCTTCTCTGTGAAATTACTTTTATTTCGGCATCCAGTAGTCTAGCTTTTGTAAATTCTATTGTTAAATTCTTCTCCGTAGATAAGGTCTCTAGCGAGGTAATTACAAACTCGTATGCTGCTGGCATAGCAGAGAGTAACTGACATACTTGATCTTCCTCGGAGATACTGCACCCGATAGCTGCCAAGTCGCTTACGGCGGCATCGAACCGATAATAAAAGTCTTGTAATTTTTCAGTTTCTCCGCAACGTATTGTTATAAATTTTTTCTTCAAATGTAGTTTATTGAACACACTTTTTCGTTCAAACGTTTCTTTCAATTGTCTTAACATTTCTTTAGCATTGGTGCATGCCTTTACTATTTCCAAGTGCTTGTCGCTTAAGCATTTTACTATGATCGACCGCGCTGTCGCATCATCTTTTCTAAATTTGGTATTGTCAGTTGTCGGTTCGCTTTCTGTTAGCGTATAGCTTACCGATCTTTCATCAAGGATTAATTGGATCCTGAATTTCCAATTATTGAAATTTGTCTTCTCCGTCAAAATGGGCAGAATGTCTTTTTCCGCCATTTCTTTAATTTAACTTTCTCTGTTCTCTATTTACTTTGATGCCTTTGCGCAGTGGAAGCGTTTGTTGGAATTATTGATTTAATTATATAGCAGAGCAAGGTTACTCCTATATAATAAAACACGTGTGAATATTTTTACAACTTACAATGATGAAGATTTTATTGAGAAGAAGGCAGAGATGAGTTCTTTGCCGGAAATATACATATATATGACAAGTGTTGTTATCGATAATTAGATCGATCCCTAGTATTTAATGTAAAGGCAGGGTTCACAATATTCAACAAGCTTGGGAAAGGTCGGAATTCTAGACCAATTTTGAATTAAAAATCTAAGCGCTATAAAAGGTTTGTTTATTGGGCTGCTATAGCTTACGCCAGATTGAGATATTTCACAAAATTGTGTTTAACGAACACTTTTCTTGCTCTAGGCAAAGAGAATATATCAACAAGAGCCGTCACTCGTTATAAATGCAAGGAAAAAGATGGATGCCGTTTTCTTTCAGGGTTTCGGTAATTTTGTTTTCCTCAGTTTAGTAAATTCGACAGCTGGTAAATTTTTGTTTCGACTCTTGTGTTATTTCATTTCTAGTCTATTTTCTTTACACATTTTGTTTTGATTAGACAATAACATATTTATATCGAAATTACCGAAACCCTGAAAGAAAACGGCATCCATCTTTTTCGTTGCTTTCATAACGAGTGGTGGCTCTTGTTGATATATTCTCTTTGCTCTAGGTTGCTCTATCTTCTGTTTCATGAGTACGCTCAAAACATAACTAGAGCAATCCAGATCACAAATTTCTGTTCTAGCTTTTTTTATGGAGTAAGTTAGAGGAGAGAAGCAATTGTCAGTCAGGAAAAAATAAATTTTTGAAAACTTCAAAAAAAAAAGCTTGCAAGAAAATCAATGTTTTTGTATACGTGAATTTGCATTAATTTTGAAGATTTAAACAAAACAAACCAAATAAAAAGAAACTATCGAGATTCAAGTGTTTCATGGGATTTCTGCTCTGAGTTGCTCTAAGTTGCTCTAAGTTGCTCTATTTCTATTTTCACAGATGCCCTGCTCTGAACTTTTTTTGGTCAGTAAACAAACCTTGGACTGTTGTACGTAAAGTAAGAAAACCAATTTAACTTAGGTTTAACAAAATCTCCATATAAAAGTAAGATAGGCTAATCAATAATAAGACAATGAAGTTAGTATTAGGGTGGATCAAAAAAATTTTATGCAAAAAATTATATTTTTAAATTTACGTTAGGCAAAACTATTTAGGAATTCAAAAATATATGAAAATAACTAGAATTATATAACAAAATGAAGAAATTTAGGAAGATCTTATCAGCAACGATGACTCCTTTCTTCCCCTCTCCTTGTTCTCCTCTCTGGTTGGTATTTCGTTATGTATGTATATATGTGTGATTGTTATGGTGTCTGTGGCAGGAACGTGTGGAGGCACGGTGCCAAGCGTATGACCCCCTCTAACCCCTTCTAGTAGTAGGTGTGCTCCAGAATGGTATGGTGCTGTGGTGGCGGTAGTCCCCTGAAATTCTGGGCTGACTGGCTTTTTCCTGCAAGGGGTGTAAAAAAACTTTCTTAGGGCTTAGCAACAACCCAAATGGCAGAGACTGGGGCGCAGGTGAACAAGCTTTAACGCTTACTGACTTCTACTAGTTAAATCTAAATTTCAACAATCCAAATTTTTTTTAATTAAATTTCACATTAGAATTTCAACTTTCCCAGATCGCCGATTTCATAATTTGATTTTGCACACTCCGAATGCAACGTTATCAAGCTTATACACACGTTCACCTGCAACCCCCATATAGTTACTGGTTCCTAGACAAACTCACCTAATCCAGCAACAGTTTCGGTACTATACCCTGTACTGTAAGGTTACCGGTATCTTCAAGGCCCGTTAACGAAGGTGCACTTCACACTCTCGCTTACTTATTATAGGATTTAAATACGACTTTAAAACTTTGTCACACACGGGTAAAGGTTTCGCACACGCTCGACTCAACTTTGTATTTGAATCTTCGCTTAGCTCCGCTTGGCGATCGTACCCCAGAGGCAAAAAAAATGTTCGCTTTCACAATTTCACTCAACCACGAAGGACACTCATGCATCTAAAAGATTAGGCGGGACACGAGAGATATACACTTTCACGACACAAATTTCACCTATACTAACAGATACATATTCAGACACCTGGATACATGTATTTGACACTCGTAACATTACTAATACATAAAAGGGGAACTCCGTTGCTGTTAGCACACAGATACAGCGGTGTTCGGACTTTTGCAATGTTGCATTAACCCATAGGCTGCCGCTACACTTTTTATCCGCTTTACTAGGTCTCTATTTCCGTAGTTCTTGTTGTAACGAAACATATCCCTGCCCAGACGTAACCCCTATTGGTCTAAATTGTCATCAATCTCTTCTAACGGGATTGGAAGGAAACCATAAGTTTCATTATGGTTTGACCAAGACTGGTGTTAGAGAGTATGCTCAGAAGAGTAGGTGAATCAACAGATTAAGGCCTGTTTACATTGTTCAATTTTGGAATCAAATTTCGTTGCATGTATAGTTGATTCCAAGTTAAATTGACTACCCGTTTACATTAATCAATTTTATTGAAAACTATTTGACTATTGTTTATGTCATTGAAAAAAATGAAATAAAAGTAGAAAATAACTATTTTAATTTTTTATTTTTTCAATGCACGTCTTTCTGAACACCGCACCCAGAACTGCCACGGGTTTACAGGCAGGCACTTTACAACATCCACATAGAGAGGGTGATCACATTTATTAGCTCCCGCCCGACAAATGCCGTCCTGCAACAGCAAGCCCACCGGTTGCTGTGTAGGAACACAATCTCCGGGAGTGTCCAGACACACTCTCGTTTAACTCTGATTTGGGTAAGGTAACACGTGAAGCCCTCACTTATCCATAACGAACCCCGAAGTGCAAAATGTTTGCTTGGCATGTGGCTTTTCTCACGACACTAACCATTGATTCGCCTGCTCCGATGAGCATACTCTTCTAACACCAATCTCACTTTGGTCAAACCATAATAAAGCTTAAGGTGAAGGCCCAATGCACGCTTGCTTTGCTGGCTTTGCCTCGAGAAATGTCAAAATTCTTTTGAACTCTACTGAAATGTATGAAAGTTGGCCCAGTGGCAGCCTTACCTTGCTTGCTTGAAACGCTTCAAAGCGTCGAATAGCCCAAATCTCTATTTCACAGCGCTTTACACGCTTCGTTGTTTGTCTTGTTTGTCTCACCCTGTATTTTTGACAACTTTTGTAGCTTCTATTGGGCCATAGAAGCTTTAAAAGGAAAGCAAGGTAAGCCTATGTAAGCAAGGCAAGCAAAGCAAGCGTACATTGGGTCATCAGCTTTATGGTCTCCTTCCAATCCCGTTAGAAGAGATTGATGACTATTTAGACCAATAGGCGTTACGTCTGGGCAGGAATATGTTTCGTTAAAACAAGAACAAGTAAAGCGGTTAAAAAATGATCGGTCATCCTGGCTAGGCAATGCTTTGCAACTCCAAGCCAACAAAATACGAAGCGCTTCCAAAAGGAGCGAAAAGTTCATTTGAAGGAATGATAATGGGAACGTCTACAGATTTACAGCCCGCACGGAGTTCTTCCGCACTACAAGGAAACACTTTCCATTATCTGGGTATCTGCGGGAGTGTTTTGGAACGCCTGGAATGCCATGAATGCATCCTCAAGAAGTCCTATAAGAAAATTGTCTACATCCATTTTTAAAAGGCACTTCCCCGTCGGATACGCTACGCCGGGAGTCCTATCGGAGCACTTTACGGACTCCTTTGGTTAGATGGGACGGAATGCACAGGTTTTGCTGTAGGTTTTGGTGTTGAACACGAAAAAGAAACGCCAATTAAAAAAAGAAACAATTTATTTTGAATTTTTTTATTTACAAATTTTTTTATAAATCTGACAAATATTTACATCCCTCAATTCGTAAACCAACCCCGGGTTGTACAGAAGTTGAATGATAAGTTGAACAAAAGGCGGCTGGCTACCAACTTTGTTGCATGCAATCTTGCAAGACCCGTTGACACGAGTCAATTTTCAGAATCGACATGAAATTGAACAAAAAATCGAGCAATGTAAACGGGACTTTAGTGTCCCCACATGCCAGGCAAACATTTTGCACTTCGTGGTTGGTCCTGGTTGAGGGCTGCACTTGTTACCTTACCCAAATCAGAGTTAAACGAGAGTGTCTGGACACTCTCCGGAGATGATGTTCCTACGCAGCAACAGGTGGGCTTGCTGTTGCAGGACGGCATTCGTGGGGCGGGAGTTAATAAAGGTGATCATCATCTCTATGTGGATGTTGTTGAGTGCCTGCCTGTAAACCCGTGGCACCCAGAACGGTGTTCAGAAAGACGTGCATTGAAAAAAAAATGAAATGAAAATAACTTTTTTCTATTTTTATTTAATTTTTTTAACTGACATAAACAATCGTCGAATAGTTTTCAAAAAAAAAAATAATTAATGTAAACGGGTAGTCAATTTAATTTGGAATCAACTATACATGCAACGAAAATTTATTCCAAAATTGAACAATGTAAACAGGCCTTTAGCACCCAACTGCTAAAAAATTAGCTAAAATTATGAGGGTATTTTTGTAAATTTTTTTCATTCCAAAATACATAATAAATGCAAATAACGAAATAAAATATATGTTTTTGGCATTTGTTTTAGGCTTTTCGAGGTGCGTAGAAATTTGATTTGTACACATCGTTGCAGCCCCTGCACGATATTGTGACGAATGTTCTCAAGAATCGCTCATCTCCCAACACAAGCGTATTTCCACCACTAGCGTCACTACGACAACTACAGCTGTTTAGTTACATGACGTGAGAGCGAGAGAGGGAGAGGCAGCTCGCATATTTGCGAATGTGGCACAAAGAGGAGATGACGATAGATAAACGTTTCGAGAACACTGTTGCACGAATAACCCAGAAATGTGTGGCATTTCTAGGTGCAGTCTTGTAGGGTATATAAAGGCGCAAAGACAACGCACACCAGTTTCTTTTGAAGTGTTGTACAGTGAAGTACTGAACCGTGAATTAACCCACGATATTGTACTACGGTTTTTAGTAATAGTAACGTACTGTGACGAATTTGATAATTCCTCGACTATTTTCCCTGAGTTCGATCACTGTACGTTAAATAAAACACTCAGATTCTGCTTAATAAATAGTACGCATTATTCACTACTAAAAACCGTAGTACAATATCGCGGGTTAATTCACTGTTCAGTACTTCACTGTACAACACTTCAAAATAAACTGATTGACGTGCGTTGTCTTTGCGCTTTTATATACCCTCGAAGCGTTTATCTCGAAGCGTTTATCTATCGTCATCTCCTCTTTGTGCCACATTCGCAAACATGCGAGCTGCCTCTCCCTCTCTCGCTCTCACGTCATGTACCTAAACAGCTGTAGTTGTGGTAGTGACGCTAGTGGTGGAAATACGCTAGTGTTGGAAGATGAGCGATTCTTGAGAACATTCGCCACACTGCCCTCCACCTAAGTCTGATCGACCCGATCAGACACATTTTGTAACCAACACAAAGGAATTAAGCCAGCTTTTCTAGCTCGCCGTTTTCGGTTTAGGTTCCTGGTCAGGTGGAACTCTTGTCTGCCGCTAGCAATCAGCCTGTGGGGTGGGTTTTTGACCAGTACTAAACTTCCAGTTGGCTCATAAATTTTTTAGAGTTCCGAACAAAAAATTTTTTTAGAGAAGTCGGAGGAACTAGCCAATACGGTGCTACAAAAAAAAACGAGTGCAGATAACACAGTGCAACAGCAGTTCTGGGGTCGGAATGATTCTAACTCAGAATGAAAGGTCTTAGGCCATATAGTAAATCCCCAAAATTTTTTTGCATTCTCAGGTCAAATTTTTTTGTTATGGTCACTTTAATTCGAAATTTTTTTAAAAAAGTGATTTTAGAAAAAGTGGAAAATAGGGTTAAAATTCATATCGGATCAAAATATGTAGTTCGGGTTCATATAGTAAAATTAAACGAAGAATCATTTTGTGGAATATTTTAACCCGATTGCTCTCTCATAAAAGGGTCTTTTCGACCCTTTTTTCTAAGCTTGCGATAAAAATATTACTTGTGAGGTCGTGAGAGGGTTAAAATATTCTGGAAAATTCTTCAGCGGAAAATTTCACTGGGGGTATTCTCAGACCAAATCTTTATAAAAAAGATTTTGGAGTCCCCAGGAGAGAAAAAGAAAAAAAACTCCTTAAAATATGCAACGATTTTGAAATTTTTCTTTAATTCACAAGCTTTTATATCTCGAACAAACATGGCTTTTAGCTCGGTTTGAAGGTAAGCCAATGAAAAAATATCCACATGCCTACAATTCCTTTTTAGCTATTGAAAACAAGAATATACTTGTAATTTGAAATACTATGTACTACCTTCATTTAATTAATTTCATAATAGAATGCTTAGAATTATTTGTCGTCGGCTTAATCAAAATTACTTACTGGCTTCTCTTCAGTTGTCGAATAAATCTTTCGCCTTTAAGCAAAATTATTTACACAAAAGTTTAAAAAGTATATTACAAAAATGAAAGGGTGCAAGTCAAATATAAATAGATTTTGCTATTGCTGTGGTAAATATGTTGCAAAAAGTGCAAAGAAAGGGACTTTCAGTGCCGAGTTCATCGAAGCATATGAAAAGTATTTTAGCCAACGCGTAGTATTGCAAAAGTGTTGGGTGCCAAATATAGTGTGTAAGAATTGTTATAACCGTCTTATAGATTGGACTAACGGAAAACGCAAATGTATGCAATTTGGTGTTCCAATGATTTGGACTCATCCTGGCCCCGTTCATAAAAAAGAAAACTGCTATGCATGTGCAAACAAAGGAGCCGCATTACGAAAAAAAAGAGAGGAAGTCGTTTAAATATGTTGAAGTTCAAAGTGCTCAAACACCATTGCCGCATTCCGACAACATCCCTGCGCCACAGTGTCCAAGCCCCACTATTTTATCCACGACGACATTTGAGAGTTTTATTCCAGATAATCATAAGGAGCCTGAATATAATCTATGTGTTTCAAATCAGCCGATTCTAGTAAGTCAAAGCAAACTTGATTCACTAGTTGCCAAGTTGGAATTAACACAGCGTAACTCAGAAGAATTAGCATCGTTTTTAAGATCGCAAAATCTCTTGGCGGAAGATGTTAGAGTAACAGTCTATCGAAGTCGGCAATCAACAATGCAAAGTTTATTCGTCGTCAATGATGAAAGAACGTCTGCATATTGCCCGGATGTGGAAAAATTGATGGATGCAATGAATATTATTAATTACAAAGCAGAAGACTGGAGATTGTTTATTGACAGCTCAAAATGTAGCTTAAAAGCTATTTTACTTCATAAAACTAATGAAAAGCCTTCGATCTCAATCGCATACAGCACAGAAACTAAAGAAACATATGAAACATTGGAAAATATTTTAAAAATGGTGGAATACTCGAAACATAGGTGGCGTATATGTTGCGACTTAAAGGTCGTGGCAATTCTTTCTGGTCTTTAAAGTGGTTACGTCAAACATATGTGCTTCATATGCGATTGGGATTCACGCTATAGTGGAAACCAGTATGCATGTCACGACTGGAAGCAAAGAGAGGATAGCAAGTTTGCAATGGCTAATATTATACGTAAGCCAGTGGTACCAAAAGACAACATATTACTGCCGCCACTGCACATTAAACTTGGTTTAGTTAAAAATTTTATCAAAACTATCGCTAAAAGAAACGATGTTCTTTTGTGTCTAAAAGAAATTTACCCTAGGCTTAGTGAAAGCAAAATTAAAGAAGGTAAATTTAAAAATTACTAATCTACATAAGTAAAATTTTATTGGTCTACTTTTATTCTTCAGGAGTACTTAATGGTTCATATATACGCAAATTTATTTATTTATTTATTTATTTATTTATTTATTTAGCCAACGAAATACAATGTATAAATCTTACAGGCTAAGTAGAAAAGAGACTAAAACTAAGTAATCGAAGGCAATCATTACTTATAAAATAGATTTAACACTTCCATGAAGCGATTTTTTGAAAAAGAAAAATCGATTTCGAGATATCTAGAGATCCTGTTGAACTCAGTCAGGGCCCTGTTAAGTGGCGAATTTTTGGAATATAGAGTTCTAAAAACGCCAACGAAGAAGATTTCAGTGTGTCGAAGATGCCTGGTAGGAATGTTGAAGGGAATTCTTCCAAGGAGAACAGGACAGTCAACGATCCCAGTGACAACATCAAAAACGAAAGACAGAGACATAATTGTTCTCCTATTCTGAAGCGATTTTAGGTTAATCAAGAGACATCTGGATTCATAGGCAGGCACAGGGTCTGCAAAACGTAGGCTTCGAAGCGCAAAATGTAAAAATACCTTTTGAATACGCTCAATCCTTGTGATATGGCATTCAAAGTAAGGAGACCAAATAAAAGACGCGTAATCGAGCCTAGAACGAACAAACGCCATGTACAATAATTTTAGCGTATACGGGTCAGAAAACTCAGAGCTGTGACGTCGCACAAAAGCAAGCATTGAGTATGATTTTGAAATTATGAAGTTCAGGTGGCTAGTAAATGAAAACTTTGAGTCGAAGATTACTCCAAGGTCTTTGATTTCACAAATATTTCGAAGAGGCGACAGGGCGATATTGTAGGAAGTCTGAATGATATTGCTAGATTTAGCAAAGGTAACATGGAAACATTTGTTTATGTTCAACGAAAGCTTGTTTTCTACGCACCATTTGCTTACATTATCAATATCAAGTTGCATCAACATGGAGTCGTGGCAGCTTCTAATAGTGGAATAAATCTTAAGATCATCCGCATAAAGCAGAAATTTAGCGGAAGAAAAACAGTCGCTGATATCGTTGATAAACAGGACGAACAAGAGTGGGCCCAAGATACTACCTTGTGGTACCCCCGAGCAAATTAATAAAAAGTCATTCGTTCAACAATGTTCTACACACCAATGAAGTGGCTGCTTGGAAATACCTCAAAGACGTAATAAATGTCTTGCTGGGGAAAAATCGTTCCACCAACTATCACGTATCTGTTGCAAACATGTTAAAAACATTTTCGAAAATAGGTGTCCATATGTCCTTGAAAATACACTATTTGCATCATCATTTGCCATACTTTAGCAAACAGCTATCCACGGAATCTGATGAACAAGGCGAGCGTTTTCATCAAGTCGCTGCACCATTTGAAATGACGTAACACGTTTTTGAATTGTTGATAAACAGTTTTTAACTTATTATAATAAAAATAATATACAGATACAGAGGAAAACAGTCACCGGCTGCAATAATTGCTGAAATTTGCTGGTGGAGTAAGCAAATATTCGAAAATAATGGCAATGACGACTTAGAAGAGCGCACAGCAGGACGAGCAGTGGATTCACCTGTAGAAATTATGTTTGACTCAGACTCTGATGATACCAGTGATTGCGATATTGATAACATAGTCTCCAAGCCATTACCGCTCAAAAGAGCTAAGGTTACATTTGTAAATTAAATAAAATATAAAATAAAATTTCAAAATCGTTGCATATTGCAAGGGGTTTTTTTTCTTTTTCTCTCCTGGGGACTCCAAAATCTTTTTCATAAAGATTTGGTCTGAGAATACCCCCAGTGAAATTTTCCGCTGAAGAATTTCCCAGAATATTTTAACCCTCTAACGACCTCACAAGTAATACTTTTATCGGAAGTTTAGAAAAAAGGGTCGAAAAGACCCTTTTATGAGAGAGCAATCGGGTTAAAATATTCCACAAAATGATTCTTCGTTTAATTTTACTATATGAACCCGAACTACATATTTTGATCCGATATTAAATTTCCACTTTTTCTAAAATCACTTTTTTTAAAAAATTGCAACTTAAAGTGACCATAAAAATAAAAGTTGACCTGAGAATGCAAAAAAATTTTGGGGTTTTACTATATGGCCTAAGACCTTTCATTCTGAGTTAGAATCATTCCGACCCCAAACAAAAACTTCAAAATTGTCGCACAGTGTAATAAGCTAAGACAGGGTCTTTTCATTGATTTCGTATCTGCATTTTGATTACTTTATGTTGATTGCGCGAAAATGCAGGAACTAAACCCTCCCGCCATTGATTCTCATTATGATTTACTCCATTTTTAATTACACTTTATTAACATCAAAAGGAGAAAAGAAATAGTGCTCTACTCACTAACAAGTTATAAACGGCCATAATTCAAATTTTTGTCCGTTACAAATGAACCAATAGAATTCAAATTTACAAAAACAACTTGAACTTTAATAATGGAGGTAAGTTATGGTCGGTTTTGATTGGATAACAATTATTTACAAGCGTTAAGATGTGCAATTAATTTCATGTATTATAACAGAAAAAAACTATACATTTTCAATGCTTAAACTAGACTTAGTCTTAAAGTTTTATTTCTTAACATTCATAGTGAATGGGACTTTTTGCCAAAGAAAACCCAAGCAAAACAAATAAGAAAATTTATTTAGCCTCTACCAGAGAGTTTACCGCATAAGTAATTTGTGTGGGTGTGTTTTTTTTTTATCTACAATAATATTTTAAAAGAAAACTGTTGTTTTCATACATTTTTTTGTTTTTTGTTTTTCAGTTTTTACTTTTGTTTAGCTCTCGCTCACTCTCTCTGGAAAGCAAAGCCATCGAGATAATCAAACCTCGTGAGCGTGAGCGAAATCAAGAAAAACCGTATGGTATTAGAGGAAAATGTATATATATGTAAATATATGTAAATGTAAATTAGTTTAATATTTAAAGGGGGTTAAATAAAAGTTCAAAAATTTAACTTACATTATGTAGCGCTGCACCCTCGTGAAGGGTGGATACCTTGCCGCGGTACGAGGGCTTAAGTCGATAGCCACAGGGCTACGCTGCCTTTGTGATCATAGCTCCGTACGGCACTTCATCACGAGAGCAGCCTAGCCTCTCTGGCGCGACGACAAAGATCTTCCCCCTCCCAATCCAGGGTGTTATGCGAAACCGTGCCCATTGGACGTTTGCAGCCGGGAGGAAAATCGTGGCTGTATTTGAACGGATGTTAAACTCCCATCAACCGCTGATATGAAAACCAGTATCTTTACGTCTGTGGCAGCGGTCTCACGACCTGGCCTCGGAGTTTCGAAGGAGAAGGAAGCTGCAACTGAGATTTCGGCAAGGAGAGCGACCGCGGTGGCAACTACGGGTCCGCACTCGAATTCCAGTAAATCGGTAGAGCTAGCGAAAGCTGTGATACCGGATTTCCAAAATTTTTACATGCCAAAGAGGTTAAAAGTTAACCCTTTCAAGAGCCAGAGATCGGACCTGGAGTTAAATCCCCCTCCCAAGCGGCATCAGAATACCCCTGGAGCGGGCAAACTAAGCTTTGCTGAGGTAACCAAGGACAGGATCCTTATAGGCGTCCTTGACCGAGGCAATGACCGTCTGGCCATCCCCAAGGACCGGTGGCGTTACGTGCGAAATGAACTCGTCAACATTCTTCTCAACGTTGCTCCGGAGTTTCCGGGTAGTTCGGCGAGAGTAACGGATGCGGGTTGGCACCAGGGTCAGATTAAATTACTCGCATGCGAGGATGCAAAAACCGTAGCACTGTACAAGGCAGCAGCTGCTAAACTGGGTGAAGTCTACAAGGGCGCAAAGGTAGAGGTCGTCGACTGGAAGGACATTCCAGCTCGTCCAAGGGCAAGGGCGTGGATTCCGGGATGCTACGGCTAATGAATCCGTCCCTCCCAACGGCTGGAGTGTCAATCTGGTCGGGGATGCGGTAGGGCCCGACAGACAGGTGGTGTTCACCATGAATAAAGAGTCAATCGAGCCCCTCAAAAGGTGCAATGGCCTAGTACACTACAGCGTAGGCCAGATCGTTATCCACGTATATTGTGGTAATGCTCAGCGCGCTGCCTTCTCGGCTGCTCCGGGGGAACCGGAAAACGAATTACCAGAAGAGGAAGCGGAGGATTCCGATGCGGAAAGCATGTTATCCGCCACGTCCCTTGACGATAGTTCTGTGAACAACTCGGAGATGGAGGACAGCCTACAGGACGAGGAAGTCCTCGACGTCACGGTGGTAGCAGCCAGCGCTGAGCGATTAACATCTAACGCTACAGGCAGAAGGACTCCTGCAACGCCATATCGGGCAGCTAATCGGAACAACTCGTCGTTGATAGGCAACCTCCGGGATGGGGCAAACCTCGACGACATGAGGACGGCAGGGGAATCTGTGCGCTCTCATGTTGGTGGTGCTTCAGATTAATCTGCACAAATCTAAAGTGGCTTCGGCTGATTTAAGTAGTCGTCTTTCTAAAGGCGACGTGGATGTGGTCCTCATCCAAGAACCCTGGGTCAATAGCTCGAGAATCTGCGGATTGCGGACTAAGGGCTTCAAGCTCATTCGAGCCAGCGAGGAGAGCAAAGTCAGAACGTGTATTTTGGTCAAGTCGGAGTTGAACTCCTTTCTCCTACCTAACTACACCAATGGTGACATTACCGCTATCAGCCTAACGGTCGACAGTACCCGCCTGACGGTGGCGTCGGTCTATATGCCCTAGGACGCCGAAGAACCCCCACCACAAACGGAGGTGAAAGACCTGGTGTCAAATTTCTGCACGGGTAATCTTATTATTGGAGCGGACGCTAATGCTCACCATGTCCAATGGGGGAGCTCCGATATCTATGCCAGGGGCGAGTCTCTCTTTGATTACCTCTTAACAACCAACCTGGTAATTTGCAACGTGGGTAATGAGCCTACTTTTATCACTAAGACCCGTAGGGAGGTCATAGACCTCACTATCTGTAGTGAAGGCGCTTATGAGTGGGTCAGAAAATGGCGGGTTATGGAAGAACATTCATTCTCCGACCACCGTTACATAGAAAGGGTTCTAGACTTTATTGTAGAACAACCAATCATGAAGCGCAATCCACGTAACACTAATTGACAGTTACACAATGAAATATTAGACAGAGACCTGCCAGTACTGCCCTCACAAGCCCCCTCATCAGTAGAGGAGCTGGAGGATCTTGTTACTACATTTACATCGGCGCTCTCAAATGCTCTAGGACAGGTTTGTCCAGTGTCAAAACCACGCGGTAAACAGAGGCCACATTGGTGGTCCTAATATTTGGACTCGCTCCGCAAATCATGCCGGGAACAATTTAACAAGGCCAAGAGCCTCGGCTCTGAACCTCATTGGCACGAATATTAAGTTAAACTAAGGGCCTACAAAAAAAGCTCTGAGACAGGCGAAGAGAACCTCGTGGAGAAATTTCTGCACTGGCGTCGAAAAGGTCGACGACACAGCGAGACTTAGACGAGTCCTCTCTAAAAGTCAAACAGCCATCAGCTATTTGCGAAAACCTGACGGATCCTGGACTAGCACGGAAGAGGAAACCCTTGAGCTGCTCTTGAATACACATTTTCCGGGGAATCTGCATGACGCACCATTAGCACCTGCAACAAACCTGGCAGTAAATTTACCCATCACTAAGGAAAGGGTAAGGTGGGCAGTTAAGAGCTTTGAACCGTATAAGGCTGCCGGGCCGGACGGGATTATCCCCGCGCAACTTATAAACACGTTGGAGACATCAGCTAAATGGCTGGTATTTCTCTTCACAGCCTGCCTGGCTCTCAACCACATTCCGGGCTCCTGGAGAAGCGCCACGGTAGTGTTTATCCCTAAGGCTGGGAAGGCATCCCACTACGAGCCAAAAGACTACAGACCGATCAGTCTCTCGTCCTTTGTACTCAAAACCTTTGAGAGGATACTAAGCGACTACCTCTCAACGACTTTTGATAGCAACCTTATCTCTAGCTATCAGCATGCATACACCAAGAGTAAATCAACAGAAACTGCTCTGCATAGCCTAGTATCTGTCATTGAGAAATCGTTGTGTGAAAAGGACTACTGTCTCGTGGCCTTCTTAGACATTGAGGGGGCTTTCAACAATATAAGCCCGGAGGCGATCAACTCCGCTCTAACTAATCTGGGCGTAGATAGACCTCTAACTGGTTTAATTTACCAACTTCTAAGAGGAAGGAAAATAGCTTCTTCACTTGGTACGGTTGAGTTATCACGCTATGTCACAAGGGGAACGCCCCAGGGTGGTGTTCTTTCCCCGCTTTTATGGAACCTCACAGTCAACTCGTTGCTACGTGACACAAGCTGGGGGGGGGGGCGGGAAGATAGTGGCATACGCAGACGATTTAGCTATTGCATTCAGAGGCAAGTTCCCACAAACTCTGCGTGACCTGTTGCAAGTAGCACTGCGGGAGGTTTCGAGGTGGTCCTCTCGCTGCGGACTTAGTATCAACCCGGGAAAAGTGGAACTTGTCCTCTTCACCAACCGGTACAAAATACCGCCACTAAGCCTGCCAGAACTAGATGGCACGCGCCTGCGCTTGTCGGATAAGGCCAAGTTTCTAGGCATAGTTCTGGACAGGAAATTGAATTGGAAGGAGAATGTTCTTCAGCGCCAGAAGAAAGCTTGCATCGCTCTTTACACATGCAAAAGAGCCATTGGCAAAAAATGGGGGCTCAGCCCTAGAGTATGCAGTTGGATCTACACGGCCATCATTCGCCCAATCATGCTGTATGGAGTCGTCGCATGGTGGCCTGCGCTGAGCAAGGCAACATACCTGAATCTGTTGCGGAAAGTCCATAGATCCAATATGATCTGTATAAGCGGTACGCTAAGGACAACGCCCAACGAAGCCCTCCAGGTCATTCTGGGCATTTTGCCACTTGATCTGGAAGGGTTTCGGTCAGCGGCGGCATCAGCTCTGCGCCTAAGGAAAACCTCCAGTTGGGGTGCGGGTACTATTGGACACTCCAGTATTCTGGAATCTTACAGCTTTCTCCCTCTAAGCACAGATAGTTGTGCGACCACTACAGTCGGGGATAGCTGTTTCAAAATATACATTCCCAGCAGAGAAGACTGGGAGAGGACGGATTGGTGTCCCGGAACAAATGGTGGCACTTCCATATACACCGACGGCTCGAAGTTGGACGGCGGAGTTGGAGGAGGGGTTTATTCAAGGGATTTAGACCTTGAGCTCTCCTTCAGACTACCTGATCATTGTATCGTCTTCCAGGCGGAAGTCTCGGCAATCCTGGACGCCGCGGCCTGGTTAAGCAAACGTGTTATCGGAGAATTTATCGCTATTTTCAGCGATAGCCAAGCGGCAATCAAATCCCTTGGCTCATACACGTTCAACTCTGAACTGACGCTCAGCTGTCGTTGATCTCTTCAGGAGATGGCCCAACAGAACCGCGTAAACCTCATATGGGTCCCGGGACATAGGGGCATTGAGGGAAACTGTAAGGCAGACGAGCTTGCCAGGCATGGCACGACCAAGCAGGTTCTTCAGGATAAAGAGCGCTTAGGTATGCCGTTTGCCACATGCAAACTAATGCTGAAGGAGGACACACTCCGTCAAGCCAACGAAAGATGGCTTCAATCCCCAGGGTGTCGGATATCGAAACAAACCTGGCCAAAATGGGATCTTAAAAGGTCTAGACGCATTTATGCCCTAACTAGGAGGGAAATCTGCATATTGATAAGGGTATTAACCGGTCACTGCCTCATTGGTAGGCATGCAGAAAGGCTAGGTGTGCCCTACCGATGATGCTGCAGGAGTTGCAAAGATGATGAGGAGGAGGAAACAGTGGAGCACCTCATCTGCAACTGTCCGGCTTTAAGCGGCGCGAGAACGCGCTTTTTGGGAGTTCCGATCCTGGATAACCTAAGTCAGATCGCGGAACTGGACATAAAGGACTTGATGGGCTTCATAAAGTCATCTAAGTGGTTGGAGGAGGAGTAACGGTGTCGGTTTAGGAGTGTCAGTCCCGGGATTCTGCTATGTGGAAAATCCCAACAACTCAGGGATTTTCCATATGGCTGGGTCCCGGGACTGACTTTCGTTGTGTTGGTGGTATTACAACGGGCCTTTCAAAACTGGCCTAAGTGTGCCTCTGCGGCAGCCACTTGAACCTAACTTATCTAGCGCTGCAAAACGATGTAAGGCCTTACACGTGGACTGCTGGCGTTCTTTTTTTTTTTTTTATGTACAACTTTGGACGGCTATTTATTTGGCTTTGTTTGGTAAAAAATTTTGTTAAACATATAATTTTTAATTCTGTGATTTCTTATTTTAATTATTAATTTTTTTTTGTTTTTTTTTTTAGCAAAATTATTCTGTATTCTAGGTTTACTCAGTACATTCGTATATATATATATGTATATATATATATTTTAGGTTTATATACATATATACATTCGTATGTAGAAATTTTTACACTAGTTAACGCAAGTTTTTATGTATTAATAATTCTATATTTTTTTTTCAGCCGCGTATTTATATATGTAGTTATGCAGCTTTTATTTGTCTACATAAATAAATAGATATTGAAACGACTTGCGATTAATTATAAAATAACTTTAATAATTATTGGATCTAATGCACTTGGAAATTATGAATTTCAAAGCTCCAATTTCTCAAATTTTTATTACACAAAAAAAAAATTTTGTTTAAAGTTATTAAATTTTATTTTTTTATTTTTTTGTTTTTTGCTTTTGTTTCTTAAGGTGTTTAACTCGTTTTACTTAAATTAAAATTGGTTTTTTGTTGTTGTAATAGACGGTGGTGTTGTTGGCACTAAGTCCAAATGGAAACTCCTGGGAGTTTTGTTATTGCTCTTCTTCAAAAATAAGGGAAACACTCCCTCCTGTTGTTCTTGTTGTTGTTAACAACAAAACACTCCCCGAAGGTTTTGGGGAGTGATGCCGAAGTTGACAGTCCTTGGCCGGATATGACCCCGGTACGCTGCGGTACTCCCTTGCGGTACTGCCCGACTGTCGTGGTAGCGATTTGGTTTGACCAGTGGAACCTTCTAGGTCATGGCATCCCTCCATCCATGAGGAAGGAGAAGATGGGTAATGAGAGGTGAGAGGCATCATATCCGTAGATCAAACATCGAGTAGCACGTCAATTACCTATATGCATATTAGTCGCCTCTTACGACCGGTATGCCTACCTCGGGCATATTCTAAACCCCTAACCCGCAGGGGGTTAGGTTGAAACACTCCTTCCTGGCGAAGTTCGGTTTAATTTTGGGTGGAAACTTGGATGCACGGGGACATATATTTGCGAGACCGCAATCAGAGCATATCTCTACAGAAAAGATACAAAAAAAAAATCATCTTTTTGCACCACATTTTTAGGAATAACTTTTTCTTTAAGTTTATTTATTTTTTTAAACAATATTTACCAGCAATCTTGAACTGCACTACCGAAGTCAGCATACACTTTAAAATAATGATAACTCACTGTGGAAACAACTTTTTGTGTTAAAATAAAACTTATGACACCTTACTTCGTCGACAGCCAAACCAAAAAGGAAGTTATCTTTCTCAATGCCTAGCTTTAAAGGGCAATTGATCACTGAGTGTCATCATCAATTAAGAAGCAATGAGAGTATCAAGACCGTCACAATTTCCCGATCCAAACGTTGCTAGCCTCTCCAGGTGAACCACCTTCATTTTGTTTCGTGGTCTTCCAATAGTTTGTATGCGGTAGACAACATCATTTATCCGCTTTATGACTTTATATGGGCCTTCCCAGTTACATTGCAGTTTTGGGGACAAACCTTTATTCCGTTGTGGGTTGTATAACAGCACTCAATCTCCTTATTTAAAACCTTCCGAGTTGATTGCTTTGTCGTATCTGGCTTTCATCTTATCACTCATTATCTTCGTCCGTTGTCTTACAAATTACTTTTGCCGGAGTCTGACCCGTTGTTTCATGTATTGCCGAGCGATATGCCATCAGGAACAAGGATATGTGAGTGTCCCAATCTTTCTGGAACTTATCCACTACTTTCCTCATGTGCTCTTCCAAGGTTCGATTGAAACGTTCCACCATGCCATCTGACTGAGGATGCAGTGCAGTTGTTCGCGTTTTCCGAATACCCAATGTCACTCCGCAATCGACTGCCGGCAACCAACCCAATAGAATCTCTGCTTGACTTTCTCCAATGATTTTGTGACTCCTAGATGACCTCCACTTGGACCATTATGTAGCTCATTCAAAACATCAGAGATTTTCTTCCTTGGGACAATTACCAGCTTCCGAGCGCATTGACCATCTTCGCTTTCCCATACTCTATGTAAGCAACCGGATACCAATTTCAAACTGTTCCACTGTGCCCAATATGACTTGGCAACAGGACTATCCGCTGACATCACACGTACCAGATCTGGATCCTCTAGCTGATATTTTCTTAGTTGATCCATGTTCCATTAGTCCGTAGATGTTAGAGTCATCAGCCGTACATCTATAACATCTTCCTTGGCCTCAGCTTTCGAACAATGCTTGCATTCCAGGTTACATGGTCGCCGGGAAATTGCATCAGCATTACCGTGGTTGCTGCTTTTGCGATGCTCTATGGAAAAGTCATAACTTTGTAGTCGCTCCATCCATCGTGCCAATTCACCTTCCGGATTACGGAACTGCAAGAGCCATTTCAACGCTGCATGTTATGTCCTGACGTGGAATCGCTGTCCATAGAGATACTTGTGGAAATGCTTGATGCACTCCACCAATGCCAGTAGTTCTCTCTGTGTTACACAATAGTTCCTTTCGGGCTTCCCAATTGTGCGGGTATAGTACGCCACTACCTTCTCCTGCCCATCGACAATCTGTGACAAAACTCCTCCAATCGCATAACCGTTCGCGTCTGTATCCAAAATAAATGTTGAGCCTGGGATTGGATACGCTAGCATTGGGGCAGTGCACAGCCGTTCCTTCAAGGAACGCAACTTTGCTCCATGTAATGGCCTCACTTCCTTGCTGACTAAATCGGATCGAATGATGGAGTGAGATGCGCCCGTATCTACAGTCAGTAAACGCTCCTTTTCGTCCACGAATCCACCAACAGTAACATTACTCGACTTCCTTCCGATCTGTGAGACAGAGATGATGGGGCATCCAATTGCGGGAGCCAGCCTACGCCCCTTGCGGCTGACTCTCTTTAGTTTAACGGTTGGTTGGATCGGGAGACTTGCTCATCTCCTTCAGCCTTACGTTTACGCCCGCCTGCATTATTGGAATTGTTGGAGCCTGATCCGCAATAACGTGCAATATGACCAGATTTTTCGCACTTGAAGCATTTAATAGCCCCTTCATTTTTCTGTTGCTTTCCGTTCAATGCTTCTAGTATTTTGTCAATTTTCCCGGCCCTCTGGTGTCTCCACTTCCACACGGTGAGCTTTGTACGCTGGTTTGCACAAAAGAGATGCTGTTTCTTGAGTTAGAGCATGTGATACCGTCTCCGCAAATTATCTCTTTGGATTTGCATAGGTGACCCACTTCGTCTCCACATCACGTATGCCATTTATGAAACTTTGTATTTTTACCCTCTCCGAGTACTCTACAGGTCCACCCGCGTTTGCTAGGTTCGCTAACCTCTCGATGTCCGATGCAAATTCTTGTAAGGTCTCATTGGGCTTCTGGCATCGATTTTGTAGCTCTATTTGGTAAATCTGCTTCCGATGCTCGCTACCATAACGTCTCTCCATCAGGAATAGTCTGTAAGATTTCGGCGGCCGGTCCTTTCAATGCTACGAAGAGTGCAGCGACTTTGTCTTCAGCACCCCAGTTGTTGTTGTTGTTGTTGTAGCGAGGTGTAGGCCTACCTCAATGTCAGACAGGGTCACCCCGAGTGTATTGCTCTTGGCCGGGTCGATATAAGAAAACGGCCCGGGTCGTTTCGGCACGATGGGTACAGCACAAGTACTGGTACCGTTCTCGTAGAAACGGCAATACAAGAAACTAGCCGTGTAGGCCATGTATGTCATTTAGCAATACCCAGGGTGCACCAACGGAGAGGCGACCTACTTTTACACCCCTACAGTTTTTCACAGCTGCTGTCTTCTCAAATTGTAGCTTATATACCTGGAAAGGAACAGAACCGTTAAATGATGGGGATTTTACCTTGGGTGCGCTTGTTGAAACAGTTGGACGATTTAGCTGCAACTCCTGGATCCGTCCTCCCAACGCATTAACTTCAGCGTCAATTTTATATTGAAGTTCTGCAATCTTTGCATCTTGTGCCTCCAGATGAGATGAAATATAAGCCTTGTGTTCTTCCAGTTGAGTGAAGATCTGCGATGATACCTGTTCCGAAATTTGCGACGACATTCGTGTCTCCTGCTTTTCCAGCCATGGTGACATATATGTAAGCCTTGTGTTCTTCCATGCGTGTCTCTTGTTCTTCCAACTGAGATGACATGCTTGATATTATGTTGTTTGACATCTGAGCCAAGGCAGCCAATAGAGAGTTTGTGTCCACATTTGCCACTGAATCCGGAGAATCCTTTTGCTCTTCTATTTTCGCTACCTCATCCACCAGCTGAAAAACGTGGTCGTCAACGTTGATTCCCTTGCTTCCATAGCCTCTCGCAACCGTGACTGTAGCTCTGCTTTATTGGCCGTTGTTGCCAATCCACGTCGTTCCAACTCATTTTTGAGTGGCTGGATCTTCAACTCATTCAACTTTGCCATGTCCTTGTTATCCTTGCAATGTCCTTGTTACCTTTACAATGCCATTGTTATCCTTGCAATGCAATTGTTGCCTTTACAATGTCCTTGTTATCCTGTATTTATTTAACAATACCGCTTCTGACACCAATTGTGACGCCCTCGATAACTGTACGTTAAATAAAACACTCAGATTCTGCTTAATAAATAGTACGCTTTATTCACTACTAAAAACCGTAGTAAAATATCGCGGGTTAATTCATTGTTCAGTACTTCACTGTACAACACTTCAAAATAAACTGATTGACGTGCGTTGTCTTTGCGCTTTTATATACCCTAGTAGACTGCGGCTTCATCACCTAGAAATGTTTACACATTTCTGGGTTATTCGTGCAGCAGTGTTCTCGATGCGTTTATCTATCGTCATCTCCTCTTTGTGCCACATTCGCAAACATGCGAGCTGCCTCTCCCTCTCTCGCTCTCACGTCATGTATCCCCAACAAACATCGAGCACCAAAAACTCAAACGTTTGAGAAAATATCTATTCTCAACTTTTTCTCAAATGTTGTTTATATAACAGGATTATTTGTTGAACTATATTAATTAAAAAAATATTATGTAAAATTTAACTGCATAAATGGAAACTCGCTTTTTATTAAAATGTTTAGCATGATTGGCATCTCTGAATAAATATTTCAATAAGAGCATGTGAATTCCATTTCGATCCACTCCGCTCAGTTTGAGAAACGTTTGAAAATTCTGCCGTTCTCAATTTGAAAATCAGGGAAAATCCCATATTAAAAATGAGCCTTTTAGGTTGAGAATGCTATCAACGGTTATTTCGCCTCAAATTGAAAACGAACGTTTGAGATTTAAGAAGATGGTTGGTTCTCAAATGCATCTCAAATTGAGATTAGCTAAAAATGTTTGTTGGGATCTAAACAGCTGTAGTTGTGGTAGTGACGCTAGTGGTGGAAATACGCTAGTGTTGGAAGATGAGCGATTCTTGAGAATATTCGCAACAGTACAGTGATCGAAGTCAGGGAAAATAATCGAGGAATCATCGAATTCGTCACAATATTGTCCTCGACTATTTTCCCTGAGTTCGATCACTGTACGTTAAATAAAACACTCCGATTCTGCTTAATAAGTAGTACGCTTTATTCAGTACTAAAAAACCGTAGTACAATATCGCGGGTTAATTCACTGTTCAGTACTTCACTGTACAACACTTCAAAATAAACTGATTGATTTGCGTTGTCTTTGCGCGGTTTATATACCCTAGCAGACAGCAGCATCACAACCTAGAAATGTCTACACCTTTCTGGTTTATTCGTGCAACAGTGTTCTCGAAGCGTTTATCTATCGTCATCTCCTCTTTGTGCCACAATCGTAAACACGCGAGCTGCCTCTCCCTCTCTCGCTCTCACGTCATGTATCTAAACAGCTGTAGTTGTGGTAGTGACGCTAGTGGTGGAAGATGAGCGATTCTTGATAACATTCGCCACACTGCCCTCCACCTAAGTCTGATCGTCCCGATCAGACACATTTCCCGATCCGAACGTTGCTAGTCTCTCCAGGGGAACCACTTTCATTTTGTTCCGTAGCATTCCAACAGCGTGTATGCGGTAAACAACGTCGTTGATCCGTTTCACAACTCTGTATGGTCCTTCCCAGTTGCACTGAACTTTGGGAGACACACTTTTCCTCCGTTGTGGCCTGTTAAGGAATACTAAATCTCCTTCCAGAAACCCTTCTGTTTCCATTGCTTTGTCGTACCTGGTTTTCATGTTTTTGCTTATACTTCCGGGGAATGGACCAGCTTCATCCAAGGTAATCCTCTCAACCGGTGCATCTGAGTTGCACTGCCTCCTTAGACCATGACTCGTGGACCTCAGCACCTTTGCTCTGATGCACTCATCGCATTTGGCAGTCCACTCCTTTACCGACTGACCGTAACCAACCCAATAAAATGTCTGCTTAATCCTCTCCAAGGTCTTCTTGACTCCTAGATGACCTCCACTTGGATCGTTATGCATTTCCCTGAGAACATCAGACACCCGCTTCCTTGGAACAACTATAAGCTTCCGAGCGCATTGACCATCCTCACTCTCCCATATTCGATGCAAACAACCGGATACCATTCGTAAACTGTTCCATTGTGCCCAATATGACTTGGCAACTGGACTCGCCGCTGACATTTCTTTTCTTGCTGGTCGTTTGTTTCGCTCGAGCCCTCGGATCACACATGCCAGATCTGAATCTTCCTGTTGACTTCTCCAAATATTCTCAAGTAGGCATTTGTCTATCGAAGCCATTGGTCGAGGAGGTACCTTTGCATTTCGAGTGTCCTTGTGCTTCATCTCTAATGAAACTCCTTTGGTGTAATACCCAATGTTGTGTCCAAAGATCAGAGGTACTTCTTGGCCATTGTATCTCATAACTCTATTTCTCAGGTTCATGTGAATGTCTCTCACAGCCAAGAAGTCGACGCCAATGATGACTTCGTCCACAATATCTGCCACTAAGAAGTTGTGGTATGTAGTCGCATTCCCAATCGCAACTTTGCACCGCACTTCTCCATGAACCAGCTTACTTTCACCAGTTACTGTCCGCAACTTTGCATCCTGCAATGGTCGTACTCTCTTTTGGACCAAGTCACTTCTAATGATGGAATGAGATGCGCCAGTATCCACAGTGAATAACCGCTCTTTTCCGTCCAAGAAACCTCTAACAGTAACAGTACTTGGTTTCCCTCCGACCTGCGATACAGAAACTATAGGGCATTCATCTTGGTCATCTCCTCCAGCGTTACCCTTACGTCCACAAGCATTGCCGAAGTCTCTGGAGCCGATGTTGCAATGACGCACAATATGGCCAGATTTTCCGCACTTGAAGCATTTAATGGCTGCTTCACTTTTCCGTTGCTTTCCGTTCAATGCTTCTAGGATTGCGTCCACCCACTCTGGTCGTTCTACTTCCTCATGGTGGACCTTGTTATCTGGTTTACATAAAAGCGAGGCTGTCTCTTGTAATAAAGCGTGTGATACCGTCTCTGCGAATGTACTTTTGGGGTTTGCATATTCGGCTCGCTTCGTGTCTACATCCATTATTCCATTTATGAATCTTTGGATCTTTACCCTCTCGATGTATTCCACGGGGGCATCTGTGTTCGCCAAATGAGCTAACCTCTCAGTGTCCCATGCAAATTCCTGCAATGTCTCATTAGCCTTCTGGAAGCGATTCTGTAGCTCCATTTGAAATATCTGCCTCCTATGCTCGCTACCGTAACGCCTCTCAACTGCACCCATCAATGCCTCATAGCTGTTCCTTTCACCTTCTGGAATAATTTGAAGGATTTCCGCTGCCGGTCCTTTCAATGCTAAGAATAGCGCAGCGACTTTGTCCTCAGTGCTCCAGCTATTCACCGATGCAGTCTTCTCAAATTGTAGCTTGAACACCTGAAAAGGAACAGAACCGTCAAAGGATGGGGCCTTTACCTTCGGAATTCCCTTTGAAGCAGTTGCACGACTTAGCTGCAACTCCTGGATACGATTTCTCAGCGCATTTACTTCAGTGTCCATTTTATTCTGCAGCTGTGCAATTTTTGCATCTTGTGCTTCCAGCTGAGATGACATATAAACTTTGGGGCGTATTCATAGTCGCGACTAAGTAGGTACTTAAATTTAGTTGCAGCTTTTTTTGACAGATGGTGTACTATAAATTGTGTCAAAAAGCCGGAACTAACTTTAAGCACCTACTTAATTTCGACTATGAATACGCCCCTTTGTATTTTTCCAGTTGGGTGCAGATCTGATTCAATACCGCCAATATCGTGCTTGTGTCCACGATTGTTACTGGATTTGGGGCATCTTTCTTCTCTTCCATTCTAGACGTTACCTCTTCCGAAATATGGAACTCATAATCCTCAAGGTTAATTGCTTCCGCTTCCATAACCTCTCGTAAACGTGATTGTAGCACTAACTTATTGCCTGTTGTTGTTAGTCCACGCCGTTCCAACTCGTTTTGGAGTTGCTGGATCTTCAATTCATTGAACTTTGCCATGTCCTTGTTATCCTTGCAACGTCCTTATTATCCTTGCAATGTCCTTGTTTTATTCAACAATACCGCTTCTGACACCAATTGTGACGAATTCGATGAATCCTCGACTATTTTCCCTGAGTTCGATCACTGTACGTTAAATAAAACACTCCGATTCTGCTTAATAAGTAGTACGCTTTATTCAGTACTAAAAAACCGTAGTACAATATCGCGGGTTAATTCACTGTTCAGTACTTCACTGTACAACACTTCAAAATAAACTGATTGATTTGCGTTGTCTTTGCGCGGTTTATATACCCTAGCAGACAGCAGCATCACAACCTAGAAATGTCTACACCTTTCTGGTTTATTCGTGCAACAGTGTTCTCGAAGCGTTTATCTATCGTCATCTCCTCTTTGTGCCACAATCGTAAACACGCGAGCTGCCTCTCCCTCTCTCGCTCTCACGTCATGTATCTAAACAGCTGTAGTTGTGGTAGTGACGCTAGTGGTGGAAGATGAGCGATTCTTGATAACATTCGCCACAATATGCTCGGGTACATGTGTTTGCCGTAGTACTGTGACGAATTCGATGATTCCTCGATTATTTTCCTTGAGTTCGATCACTGTACGTTCAAACAAAAACTGAGAATCTGTTTAATAAAAAATACTCTTTAAGCTAGAGGTACGGGTACACCTAACGACACGACGCGACCAAATATTCTTTGGATGTGTTCTTATAAAGCAGAGTAAACCTAGCGACAGCAGCACCACGCGACACAACAATGTTGATCAAAAGCAAAGGATACACCTAGCGACGCGACACGACGCGACCAAATATTCTTTGCATGTGTTCTTATGGAGCAGATTACACCTAGCGACAGCAGCACCAAGCGACACAGCAATGTTGAGCAAATAGGCAACTATTTGGTGGCGTCGCGTCGTGTCGCTAAGTGTACCCGTACCTTTATTCACTACTAAAAACCGTAGTACAATATCACGGGTTAATTCACAGTTCAGTACCCTGCAAAAATCGAGAGTACTCTATTTCCTATCCAAAGAGTACTCCAATTGGAGTATCAGAGTACTCCAAATGTAATCCTTTTTCATATAAAAGTTGTCTTCCAATTAACATTGTGATGTCCTAGGACTGGACCGCCTACCCCAACTTTCGCTTTGATTCTGCTACTCCATGGAGTATCTACAGTCAGAGTACTTTGCAATGTACTCCAATGTTGTTACTCCTTGCAGTATATACTGCCAGAGCGATAGTGTCGTGATTTTCGTCGATAAGGCTCGAGCAATGATCGACTTTCAAAAAGCTGAAGGTGGTCCGATGAGGTATACAAAGGATTACTATTGGAGTACTCCAATAGCAAAAAATTGGAACACATAATCCAACGATTTTTGCAGGATACTTCACTGTACAACACTTGAAAATAAACTGATTGATGTGCCGTGGCTATGCGACTTTATATACCCTAGTAGAATGCAGCTTCATCACCTAGAAATGCCGTGCAAAAATCGAGAGTACTCTATTTCCTATCCAAAGAGTACTCCAATTGGAGCATCAGAGTACTCCAAATGTAATCCTTTTTCATATAAAAATTGTGCTCCAATTAACATTGCGAAGTCCTAGGACTAGACCACCTACGCCAACCTTCACTTTGTTTCTGCTACTCCATGGAGTAACTACTGTCAGAGTACTTTGCAATGTACTCCAATGATGTTACTCCTTGGAGTATATACTATCAGAGCGATGGTGTCGTGATTATCGTCGATAAGGCACGAGCAATGATCGGCTTTCAAAATCCTGAAGGTGGTCCGATGAGGTATACAAAGGATTACTATTGGAGTACTCCAATGTCAAAAAATTCCCTGCAAACCAGATACCGGCTAGCAACCAAGTTAAATAGTTGGTTTCATTCATTTTTCATACGGTTACCGAAGTAGCTAATTTTGTTCAGGGCGTGTGAAAATTTAAACCATATGTATACCTGCACTCTTCAAAATAAAAAAAATTCCCTTTCAAACTCTGGCTAATGTTTCGGTTAAAATGTAGTTAACAGCCATTTGTTGAAGTCGTCAATGTTTTGGCTAAAGTCCCGTTTACATTGCTCGATTTTTCATTCAATTTCAAGTTGATTCTGAAAATTGACTCGTGTCAACGGGTCTTGCGAAATTGCTTGCAACAAAGTTGGTAGCCAGCCGACTTTTGATCAACTCAACATTCAACTTCTGTACAACCCTGGGTTTGTTTACGAATTGAGGGATGTAAAAATTTGTCAGATTTTTATAAACAAATTTTTAAATAAAAAAATTAAAAATAAATTGTTTCTCCTTTAATTTGCGTTTCTTTTTCGTGTTCAACGCCATAACCTACAGCAAAACCTCTGCATTCCGTCCCATCTAACCAAACGAGTCCGTAAGGTGCTCTGTTAGGACTCCCGGCGTATCCGACGGGGAAGTGCCTTTTAAAAATGTACATATCCAGAAAAGTTTCTTATAGGACTCCTTGAGGAAGCGTTTATGGCGTTCCAAAACACCCCCGCAGATACCCAGATAATGGAAAGTGTTTCGTTGTAGTGCGGAAGAATTCCGTGTGGGCTCCCCTTTACAATTAAATCCGTAGACGCTCCCATAATCATTCCTTCAAATTGGCTTTCGCTTCTTTTAGAAACGCTTCGTATTTTGTTGGCTTGGAGTTATCCAGCATTGCCTAGCCAGGATAACCGATAATTTTTTATCCGCTTTACTCGGTCTCTATTTCCGTTGTTCTTATTGTAACGAAACATATCCTACCGCTATTGGTCTAAATTATCATTAAACTCTTCTAACGGGATTGGAAGGAAACCATAAGCTTCATTATGGTTTGGCCAAAGTGAGATTGGTGTGAGAAGAGTATGCTCAGAGGAGCCACATGCCAGGCAAACTTTTTGCAGTTCGGGGTTCGTTCTGGATAAGTGAGGGCTTCACTTATTACCATACCCAAATCATGTTAATCGAAAGTGTGTCTGGACACTCTCGGGAGATGGTGTTCCTACCATAGTACAGGTCTGCAAGTAAGTTATCCTTATTTCTCTCTCTTTCTAATACACCCAATTTTGACACTGTAGACAGTGTCAAACTAGCTTAACTAACACAGCAACCCGAGGCCCAGGGTTGACATTTCCAAGAAGAAATGGAGTGAAATCTCCATACAGGGTTGCTGTGTAGGTATATTTTTAAAGCAATTTAGTATGGAAATGTAGAACAAAATGTATGCCTATGAACTAAACAAATTTTGTGATTTGGATAAAATTTATTGTGTTTTTATGAAAAATAATGTCATTTCAATTATATGAACTATAACTATTTGAATATCAATATATTTTGCAGTTTTTATACATTTCAATATTTATTTTGATGATAAATGAAATGATTTCAATATATTTACATATTTTATGAATAAGAATATTTTAAAATGCATAACTGTTTAATGCCTTTACCCAAATTTGATGGTGATATGAGTGAAAAAGACATCTACTTTACAATGGAGAAGCCGTTCACTAATTGTGAACTTGTAAAACCGCCTTCCGAGTTTATTGACTTTATTTCAACTATTGAAAAAATTTATTCCGATAATTTCGATTCCACCTGTCATAAAGTTGGGTTTTCCCAAATACTCTATGATAAAATGGTAGACGTCATTAAGGCTGTTTTTATAAGAATCAGAAACTACTTTTTGTAAATCATTTTAATAAGAAAGCGAATCAGCCTAACGTCAAAATTGTAAATTTTTTGTGAATAACACACCATTAGGACTCACTTTTAGGTGGGGTGTTTCCGGATTCGAATCTAGTCTAATTAAAGTAAATATTTTTAATTTAATTTCAATTTTTGAAAAGGCTTACTTATTTTGTCAAGCAGATTTAGATATTTTTTTAAAGGCCACAATCTTCTTTCCAATACTCTTATTCGTCAGCCGAAATTTTTTTTTAATAAGGTTTCACTATGGGTGTTTTTGTAAATATTGTAAATAGTTTTATTTGAACTGAATATACTTTTTTATTTCCCCTAAGTAGTTTTGTTTAGATTTTTTATATTTATTTTTAGTTATTGTACCTGAATTTTTAAAATGTGCAATTTTATTTTTATTTTTATTAATAAGTTTGATTTTTGTTTTTCACGTTTTTATGTAACTACTACGTATATTGGTGAAAATAGGCCTCTAGGGGAACCGAACACCTAAAAAAATCGGTAACTCGCCTACATTGCTGCCTCCTGGGTGGTGTGGAAAAGCAATGACAACTTTCATAAATGGATACGGCTCACTAATCTTAAATTTTTAATATATTACTATTAAGAATGTGTGAGAATAATGATTTAGTGCACTGTGTCCAATTATAGTAACTTTTTTATGTTTGAGTTATGGGACTCACTTATTTTCTTTATTTATTTATTTAAATAAACAATGATTTTTTATACAAATATGTCCGTTTATTCATTATTTAATGGAAAATGTGGTGATAAATCTCAATATTAACAGCGAGGGTGCAATACGTCGTCTTTGTTGTCGCTTTTCCTCGAGTTTAATGCAAGGTAATAATAATAATTATTTAATTGCTATGATTATTCATAACAAAGCTACGCGATCTATCACGCCCGAGCAACGAGGAGGAACACGCATCAGAAACAGTTGACAATTATTCCAAACCCAAAGGATACTGTGTATGTTTGGTGGAAACGCCACGCACACACAAAGTACAAAAAGAAAATAAGCACAGGCATCTATGAAAAAAAAACATTCAAATGGTGGGGCACTTTACTAATATATGCTGTAAGTAAGAAAAATGCTTGTTTATTAAAAATATTTACAGAAATTTATACAATTAGCAAGTTGCGTTTTATGTAAACAAAGAAGAACAAGAGAGTTGTCATAGAAATATCAACCACAGGATTGCTTTTCTGCGTAGTGCTAAAAGTTTTAGAAAGTTTTAGAAAATATGAAAAAATTTTCGCTAAACAAGTAAAATCTTTGTACAAACATTTCCAGATCAAATTAGTTGCTATAATAAATAATTTTCGGCAAATAGTTTCTATTATTTATGAAGTTATTAAACATTTGTCATAAGCTACTACTACTTTTATTTCGGTCCTAACGAATTACACCCTTCGTTGAGTGGCTTCCAATAAGGGGAACCCGATCAGGTGAGCAGAGCTGTAAGTCGAAAAGCTGATTCATATCTTACTTGTACAGTTGTACTATGGTTCCTACGCAGCAACCGGTGGGCTTGCGGTTGCAGGACGGCATTCGTCGGGCGGGAGTTTATTAAGGTGATCACCATCTCTATGTGGATGTTGTTGAGTGCCTGCCTGTAAACCCGTGGCATTTCTGGGTGCAGTGTCCAGAAAGACGTGCATTAAAAAAATTTAATGAAAATAGTTTTTTTTCTATTTTTATTTAATTTTTTTCAATGACATAAACAATCGTCAAATAGTTTTCAAAAAAAATTATTAATGTAAACGGGTAGTCAACTCAATTTGGAATCAACGGCACATGCGACGAAAATTGATTCCAAAATTGAACAATGTAAACAAGCCTTAACATGTTGTTAATAGTATTTGTTGACATGCCCTGCAAAAATCCTTGGAATATATGTTCCAATTTTTTGGAAGGTGTTTCGCACATAAATTCTATGGATTCCGCCCCAATTTTGGTATCGGACCCGGGTCATTTTTCGGTTTTTTGACCATAACTTTTCACTAAAACAAAAAATTTAAAAAGCGCTTCCAGATTCGTGATCCTGAGGCCAAAACCCGTCTTTTGAGCTATCTCCCATAATTTTAGCTAATTTATTAGCAGTTGACCCCTAAAGGAAACTAATACCCACAATTTTTGACAAAGTATTATATTTGGAGTACTCTGATGTTCCAATTGGAGTACTCTTTGGACAAGAAATAGAGTATTATCGATTTTTGCAAGGTGGTATGGAAACTGCTAACATGTGACTAACATTATGTTAAGAAACAGTAAAAGTTTTGGTTAACGTGCTGTTAAAATTATTCTTTGAAAAGGGCCCTTTACACGACACACTGTGTGACAAACATTTGCGGTGTGATGAGAAGTGTGAGCGTGTAAACATAAGAAATTCGTGTGTGTCACACATGTGTGATGATTTTCTAAAATTTTAGAAAACATGATGGTGTGACACATGTCTGATAGTGTAAACGCTTGCATCATGCTCGTAGTGTATTTTTTCAGTCGATAATCAAAGGTAAAGGTAATGGCATCGCGGGCAAACAAAGAAATTTGGAAGGAGTTCTTCGAAGTATATCGAAGCTAGCCAGAAATCTGGAAAATTTCATTTCATTTCATTTCATTATCAAAAATAAAATAAAAAAGAATGCTGCCTATGAAACCCTTCTAGAAAAATATAAGGAGATAGATCCAAAAGCAACTGTGGAAAGTTTAAAAATAAAATAAACTCAATTCGCTCAGTGCTGCAACCAATGCGCGTGCCATGCTGCTTCGTTCACAAATAACAGAGAAATGAAGAATGACAACATGTGTGACCGCTTAAACGAAAGCAATTTTTTTTTCATCACACCATGTTAGTCACACAGTGTGATCGTGTAAAGGGCCCTAATAAGTCAACAAACAAGCTAGTATATGGTTAACATATGTATTTGAATCGGTTACCCAACCAGCTAGCATATGGTTAACATCTGTACTTGAATGCGCGTGCCATGTTGCTTCGTTCACAAATAACAGAGAAATGAAGAATGACAACATGTGTGACCGCTTAAACGAAAGTAATTTTTTTTTCATCACACCATGTTAGTCACACAGTGTGATCGTGTAAAGGGCCCTAATAAGTCAACAAACAAGCTAGTATATGGTTAACATATGTATTTGAATCGGTTACCCAACCAGCTAGCATATGGTTAACATCTGTACTTGAATAGGAAGTTACCAAAACGGCTAGCGCTAAAAGAAGAATGCTTCCCTATTTTTTCCAAATAAATTGCACAATTGACATACATATTATGTAAATATTTTATTTATTATTTAAAAATATACTATGTAATTCAATATAAATTAATACACACTTACAGCCTCATTCTCTTTGACGATATCGTCCCCAAAACAATCCGTCGGTGTTGCTGCAGACTTACGTTTTATGTTAGCTGTATGTGAACGTGTCTTAATGTTTGTCTTTGAGCCCTTCTGGCAACCCTTCTCTATCAAATGATTCTGATTTATTTATCGATTTATTGTAATCCGTATGTAAAACCATTCCAATTTTTCTAACTGTTGAATTCGATCGAAGATAGAGGAGGGCAAAAACCAACGTAAGTTTTTACATTTTATTTTATTGTATAACCTTGTAAAATTTTAACAGTTGTAGGAAATAAAAACGCATCTCTTATTGCACTTGTTAATTAATCAACTGCGTCTTCTTGGGAAAAGAAATATACGGAAAAGAGCGTTCTTTATTCCTTGCGCCTCCTCGCCAATTCAACATCTTTTTATTTCGTTGCTATCGTTCTTCAATGGCCACAACTATTTAATTTACTAAATTTGGTTGCCCAAAATTATGAGCAGCAGCTAAAGCCGGTTAACAGAGCCCCGGTTATGAGAAAGTAAATCCGGTTAACAGAGTCCCGGTCACCAGCATATAATTAAAGTGCGCAAAAAGAAGTGCGGCGGATTTGTAAGGTAAGGTACTTATTGGATTGTGCTTGGGGATTGTAGGAAGTTTGGTGGTGCGTGGGATCAAAGGTTAGAATTTGAGGCATAATATTATTCGACTTGCGCTGAGTTCATAGCGGTAAAGCCCAGTTATAGCGGTAATTTTTTTTTGATATGGTTAATACTCGGTCACAAGCAAATATGTCAGAGCAAGATAGCGAAACTTAGCACTTCAAACAATACTGCGGCAACAACATCGAACGTACAGGACCTTATCACCAGTGCACCGTCTTCAGTAAGTGGCGCAGAGGCAAGTGGGGCGTCGATCGTTGAAACCTTAGCAGACTTAAACCGCACCCTGGCTACTACCAGGTCAAATACAATCAAAAAATTATACGATCTGCCGGAATTTGATGGTAGGCCTGAAGACTGGCCGATGTTTCGCGAATCTTTTTATATGACTACAGAAGAATACGGTTATAATGAACGTCAAAATATGTTGCGTCTTCAGAAGGCAATAAAGGGAAAGGCACGTGAGGTGGTCGAGTGTTTACTTATCCATTGTAGCAATGTGCCGAGGGTAATCGAGACACTTCAGGAGCGTTTTGGTAGGCCCGAATTACTAGTTAAGAGTCAAATCTCCCGAATACGTAATTTTGCTCCAATTTCAGAAAATCGTGTAGAGTTGTTAGTGTCGTTCGCTACAAAAGTTCAGAACCTAGCTACGTTTTTAGAATCTGACGGGTGTGAATATCACTTGAGTAACCCAACGCTTATGGAAGAGTTACTTCTTAAGCTTCCAATGCAACGTCGTTGGACTGGGCACGTTATGCCATCACCGTCATACCAAGGGCTACCATAATACACTTTAGTAACTGGCTTCAGGAATTAGCGCGCCTGGTGAATACGGCGTGCATCACGTCAAACACACAATCGCGTACAGCTGAGGGAAGAGGCGAAGCTCGCGGAAGGTTTTTTCATATGGAAGAGACCCAGGATGGTAATGGCTCTACATGCATATTATGTTCAGAGGTGCATCATGTTTCGAAGTGCAAGCGGTTGCTCAGTATGGACAATACGGCAAGGTGGCAATTCGTTAGGGAGGCTAAGGTGTGTTTCAACTGTCTCAAAAGCGGGCATAGAAGCAGTAGATGCAGGTATAAGCACAAATGTACGATACGTAGTTGCACTAAGAAGCTACATGGACTTTTGCACGGCAACGACGTAACCAACACAAATGGTAACCAACAACAACAAACCGACAATCAACGCTCGCAACTGCAACCGATATTCACCAGCACAGTTAAGCAAGCTGGAAATTCGAAAGTATTGTTTAAAATTCTACCGGTGACCTTATACGCAAATGAAAAGAAAGTTAATTGTTTCGCGTTCTTAGATGAGGGGTCCTCAATATCGTTAATGGACAAGAGTTTAGCCGACGGTCTCGGCCTGAAAGGGAGGAAAGAGAAGTTGATGTTGCAATGGTTAGGAAACAACACGGTGACCAAAATGGCTTTCGGGGTCGATGTGCAAATTTCCAGCTCCTCGGCTGATGGCGAAAAATTTCTTATTAAAAATATTAAGGTCATCGATGGTTTACAGCTTCCTAAGCAGACACTAGATATGTCAGACTTGCAGTGGAAATATAGATGCATAAAGAAACTGCCGATTGCGAACTATAGCGCGGCGACACCTCGGCTTCTGATTGGGCTTGATAACGCGCATCTCGGCATGGCGAAGAAAACAGCATCGGATGGACAGTATGGGCTGGCAGCTATTTTGACAAAATTAGGCTGGGTTGTGTACGGTTTAGGAGCTGAGCAAAGCCAATCGGTATCTGGTGGTTATCATTCCTTTTTCATGCAAGATGGAGATGTCCGACGACTGGAAACCTTAGTGGAGAATTATATTGTGGACGATAGTTTGGGTGCGAATCCGTTCTCCTTCCCGATAGCAGAAAAGCGGCTAATGGCTCTAGAGAAGAAGTTCGTGCAAGATAAAGAATTTCAGCATCGATACGCGGATATATTAGCGGATTACGTTAGAAAGGGGTATGCGAGGCGCCTAAGCGATGAAGAGATTCGAAATACAGAAGGAAAGCGGACATGGTATCTTCCTAATTTTGGAGTTCGTAATGCCAACAAGCCAGAAAAACTACGCCTTGTCTTCGACGCTGCCGCCCAAGTGGAAGGAGTGTCTTTGAACTCCGCTCTGCTTAACGGGCCTGATCTCTGCCAGCCTTTAACCACGATTCTAATGAAGTTCAGACAGAAAGCAATCGATTTATTGTAATCCCTATGTAAAACCATTCCAATTTTTCTAACTGTTGAATTCGATCGAAGATAGAGGAGGGCAAAAACCAACGTAAGTTTTTACATTTTATTTTATTGTATAACCTTGTAAAATTTGAATAATTGTAGGAAATAAAATCGCATCTCTTATTGCACTTGTTAATTAATCAACTGCGTCTTCTTGGAAAAGAAATATACGGAAAAGAGCGTTCTTTATTCCTTGCGCCTCCTCGCCAATTCAACATCTTTTTATTTCGTTGCTATCGTTCTTCAATGGCCACAACTATTTAATTTACTAAATTTGGTGGAGCAAAATTATGAGTAGCAGCTAAAGCCGGTTAACAGAGCCCCGGTTATGAGAAAGTAAATCCGGTTAACAGAGTCCCGGTCACCAGCATATAATTAAAGTGCGCAAAAAGAAGTGCGGCGGATTTGTAAGGTAAGGTACTTATTGGATTGTGCTTGGGGATTGTAGGAAGTTTGGTGGTGCGTGGGATCAAAGGTTAGAATTTGAGGCATAATATTATTCGACTTGCGCTGAGTTCATAGCGGTAAAGCCCAGTTATAGCGGTAATTTTTTTTATATGGTTAATACTCGGTCACAAACAAATATGTCAGAGCAAGATAGCAACAGTGGCGACGAAATGAATACCACCATGCTTAATCAGGGTGCAACGGGACATCAGCAACAACAAATATCGGCATTAGAAATGCAAATTAAAGCAATGGCACAGCAACTGAAAGAGCTTCAAAATTCTTTCGCGAAACTTAGCACTTCAAACAATACTGCGGCAACAACATCGAACGTACAGGACCTTATCACCAGTGCACCGTCTTCAGTAAGTGGCGCAGAGGCAAGTGGGGCATCGATCGTTGAAACCTTAGCAGACTTAAACCGCACCCTGGCTACTACCAGGTCAAATACAATCAAAAAATTCAGGGTGTGAATATCACTTGAGTAACCCAACGATTATGGAAGAGTTACTTCTTAAGCTTCCAATGCAACGTCGTTGGACTGGGCACGTTATGCCATCACCGTCATACCAAGGGCTACCATAATTACGGTGACCATCCGTTCTGTTTTTGGCAGAACAGTTCTGTTTTTAAGGAGCTTGTTCTGTTTTTAAGCAAATGTTCTGTTTTTGTTCTGCTTTTTTGTGCCGGCAACCTTTTTTAACAAATGCAATGAGTAGCTCTGTAAAGTTAGTTTGCTCAATAATTTCAAAACTTTATGAAAAATTTAAAATCTTTCAAAATAGTTTAAAAATAATTTAGTTTATGTTTAACGCGGTCAAGTGCTTCAGCGTAATCAAAAATTGAGTATGTTAAAATGCAAAAACGTACCAAATTTGGAAGTTCCGTACCCGGAAAAAAATTCGTACCAAAAATGGTACATTTCCGTGGTTATGGTAGGTTTTAAATTAACAAGGAAATGTCTCTCACCATCAAGAAATACTATTCACAAAGAGGAAAAATATACTTAAAAAAATTACTTTCAATTGATGCACTTTGGTTGAAATTATTTGAGATTGCAATTTCAATGTTTCTAAGACGTTGGCAACATTTTTTACTGCAAAGAGATGATTACGCCGTGAAAAACACACATTCCAAATATTGAGAGTGTAACCCCAAATAGTTTTTTATAGCATAGGCCGACAATTACTTTCCTGGGAGGAAAACTCCAATGCTTTAACATAGCAAGCGCTTTCTCCCTGCCGACTACTGGTTTATAGCCGGGTAAGGAAATTTTCACGTGAAGGCAATACCAAGCCTTAAGTAAGAAGAGTTCTGTTTTTTCAAAAAAAATTTATGCTCACCGTAACCATAATACACTTTAGTAACTGGCTTCAGGAATTAGCGCGCGTGGTGAATACGGCGTGCATCACGTCAAACACACAATCGCGTACAGCTGAGGGAAGAGGCGAAGCTCGCGGAAGGTTTTTTCATATGGAAGAGACCCAGGATGGCAATGGCTCTACATGCATATTATATTCAGAGGTGCATCATGTTTCGAAGTGCAAGCGGTTGCTCAGTATGGACAATACGGCAAGGTGGCAATTCGTTAGGGAGGCTAAGGTGTGTTTCAACTGTCTCAAAAACGGGCATAGAAGCAGTAGTTGCAGGTATAAGCACAAATGTACGATACGTAATTGCACTAAGAAGCTACATGGACTTTTGCACGGCAACGACGTAACCAAAACAAATGGTAACCAACAACAACAAACCGACAATCAACGCTCGCAACTGCAACCGATATTCACCAGCACAGTTAAGCAAGCTGGAAATTCGAAAGTATTGTTTAAAATTCTACCGGTGACCTTATACGCAAATGAAAAGAAAGTTAATTGTTTCGCGTTCTTGGATGAGGGGTCCTCAATATCGTTAATGGACAAGAGTTTAGCCGACGGTCTTGGCCTGAAAGGGAGGAAAGAGAAGTTGATGTTGCAATGGTTAGGAAACAACACGGTGACCAAAATGGCTTTCGGGGTCGATGTGCAAATTTCCAGCTCCTCGGCTGATGGCGAAAAATTTCTTATTAAAAATATTAAGGTCATCGATGGTTTACAGCTTCCTAAGCAGACACTAGATATGTCTGACTTGCAGTGGAAATATAGATGCATAAAGAAACTGCCGATTGCGAACTATAGCGCGGCGACACCTCGGCTTCTGATTGGGCTTGATAACGCGCATCTCGGCATGGCGAAGAAAACAGCATCGGATGGACAGTATGGGCTGGCAGCTATTTTGACAAAATTAGGCTGGGTTGTGTACGGTTTAGGAGCTGAGCAAAGCCAATCGGTATCTGGTGGTTATCATTCCTTTTTCATGCAAGATGGAGATGTCCGACGACTGGAAACCTTAGTGGAGAATTATATTGTGGACGATAGTTTGGGTGCGAATCCGTTCTCCTTCCCGATAGCAGAAAAGCGGCTAATGGCTCTAGAGAAGAAGTTCGTGCAAGATAAAGAATTTCAGCATCGATACGCGGATATATTAGCGGATTACGTTAGAAAGGGGTATGCGAGGCGCCTAAGCGATGAAGAGATTCGAAATACAGAAGGAAAGCGGACATGGTATCTTCCTCATTTTGGAGTTCGTAATGCCAACAAGCCAGAAAAACTACGCCTTGTCTTCGACGCTGCCGCCCAAGTGGAAGGAGTGTCTTTGAACTCCGCTCTGCTTAACGGGCCTGATCTCTGCCAGCCTTTAACCACGATTCTAATGAAGTTCAGGCAGAAAGCAATCGGTGTGTGCGGCGACATAGTGGAAATGTTCCACCAAGTGAAAATACGTAGTGAAGACCAGAACGCACAACGCTTTCTATGGCGTAAGAACGCGAATGAGCCGGTTGGCGAGTATTTGATGACTGCTATGACATTTGGTGCAACATGTTCTCCTTGCTCAGCACAATTCGTCAAGAATAAGAATGCTGACGAGTTCAAAGCTATGTTTCCCCAGGCTGCAGACGCGATTCTCAACAACCACTACGTGGATGATTTTGTGCACTGTTTTAACACCCCGGAAGAAGCAAAGCGCATCACGAACGAAGTCATTTGGGTTCATAGACAAGCTGGATTCGAATTAAAGCGGTTTGTATCAAACGTGAAGTGGGTCAGTGAGCAGCTCAATGGCGAGGAAACCGTAGCAACAGATTTCAGACTCGACAAGGATGATTTCCAGAAGGTTTTGGGCATGTACTGGGACACAATAAAAGATGAGCTGAAGTTCGCTCTATCGCTTGGTAGAATTAACAAAGCAATACTAACTAGCAAAAGAAGACCTACCAAGCGTGAAGCCTTGAGTGTTGCGATGTCAGTGTTCGACCCTTTTGGCTTGGCATCCGAATTTACGCTGGTGGGAAAACTGATTCTACAAACAGCCTGGAAGAAGAAGGTGGCCTGGGACGAAGGCATTCCAGATGACGCATATGGAACATGGCTCAAGTGGCTGCAGGTGTTGAAAGAAATCGAAAATCTGAGTATGGCGCGTTGTTATCACGCACACTTTTTACAGTTTCCAGTTGAGTTGCATGTTTTTGCAGACGCCAGCGAGACAGCTTATGCAGCGGTAGCGTATTGGAGGATTGTCGGAGATGTTGGTGACATACGTCTGGCATTTGTTATGGGAAAAGCCAAGTGTGCTCCGTACCATTCCGCTGTATAAAATTTTGCATTCAATTCTTTCTAATACCTATAAAAAATACTACAATTTTGAGAAATGCCTCAAGAAAAAAACGAGCATATATTTCTTAGCCTGGTCAAGAAATTTCGACGTTTACCACATTTTCCATTTTTTTTTTTGCAAATTACTGTTATGAAAATGTATAAAACATGTGTAGCGAAGTATGTATTCACCTTTGTCGTGAATCTGCACGATTACCTCAAGAAATATATACGATCATATTTATTTCTTGAGGTAAACCAGCGTTGCCAACCATCGAAAACTGTAGTCTTTTTTCTTATGAGCTGAGTATTGGCTCAAGAAAATTTGACATGTGAAAACATTTCTTGAGCTTTTTTTTATATGGAGTTTGATTTTTCAGATTCATGGCAAAGATGAGTATATACTTCGCTGCACATGTTTTATACATTTTTATAATAGTAATCTGCAATAAAATGGAAAATGCCGTAAACGTCAAAATTTATTGACCAGGCATAAGAAATATATGCTCGTTTTTTCCTTGAGGCATTTCTTGGCAGGTGGGTAGCCCGCTTTATCTAGGCTTACCTTGCTTTTCTTTGAAAGCTTCTATGGCCAAATAGAAGCTTCTAAAGCTGTCAGAAATACAGGATGAGACAAACAAGACAACAACAAGACAAATAGTAAAGCGTGTAAAGCGCTGTCAAATAGAGATTTGGGCTATTCGACGCTTTGAAGCGCTTCAAGCAAGCAAAGCAAGAGTTCAAAAGAATTTTGACATTTCTCGAGGCAAAGCCAGCAAGGCGAGCGTGCATTGGGCCATCACCTTAAGGCATAGTGTATCAATACAAGTGTAAACTCTTCTGCATAGACGTCAAAATTCCAAAATGAGTTTAACACCTATTCATCAGAGTTGTTTTTTTTGGAAAAAGAGCATCATTTTGCGCCGAGTTGCATTCGATTTGGTATAAAAAATTAGTAGTAGGTTGCATAAAAAAGTAGTTCGCTAAAACTTAGAAATTTCATTTTTTTAACATAAATAACAGCGAATTATATAAAATGATTAGTTAGAATAACTCTTTCGAGTCTGCTCACTATTTTCTATTAAACAAATAACAAACAACTGCTAATAATTAGCTTCAAACCCCAAAATTTGGTATTTGTTTCCTTTAGGGGTCAACTCCTAATAAATTAGCTAGAATTATGGAAGATAGCTCAAAATACGGGTTTTGGCCTGAGGATCACGAATCCGGAAGCGCTTTTTAAATGAACCGGGTCGGTACCAAAATTGGGGCGGGTTCTCTTCAGAGAAGCAAATCTCATTTTCCAAATTTGGAATTCCATCACATTTGACCTCATTCGCCGAACAATACAATCCACAGTTCATCCAAATAGCAACCCTGCGGGTGTTCCACATTTAGAATTGCCCAGCAAGAACCCTAATGGGTAATTAACGTGCGATAACTTTTGCATTATGAACAGCTGTAAAGTCCCGTTTACATTGCTCGATTTTTCAATCAATTTCATATTGATTCTGAAAATTGACTAATGGTAAAGTCCCGTTTACATTGCTCGATTTTTCAATCAATTTCATGTTGATTCTGAAAATTGACTAGTGTCAACGGGTCTTGCAAAATTGCATGCAACAAAGTTGGTAGCCAGCCGACTTTTGTTCAACTCATCATTCAACTTTTGTACAACCTTGCGTTTCTTTACGAATGTCAGATTTTGAGGTAAAATTTTGGATATAAAATTTTAATATATTTGTCACAAAATTTTTCATCAATAAAATTGTAGTAATTTTTGATTGGTTTGAATTCGCCTAGACCTTTTTTTTCTTGATCATTACCAACACCTAGAGCAAAACCTGTGTGTCCATCCCATCCAACTAGAGGAGTCTACAAGGCGCTCCGTTCGGACTCCCTGCGCGGTGCGCTTATAAGGTATACCTACCTATTTAGGACTCTTTAAAGGTGCGTTTATCAGATAATTAAAAAAGTCTCCCTTCAAGAAACACTCCGTGAAAGGACTCTGCTGACTTCTCTTTTCAAATCCGTAGACGCTTCAATTAGGATTCCTTCAAGAGAGTTTTGACGCAGTCACTTTTCGCTCCTTTTGAGCGCTCCGTATATTGTTGGATTTGATTCGTAAACCATTTCCTAGCTAGGATGTCCGATAATTTTATACCCACTTGACTAGATCTCTATTTCCGATGTTGTTGTTGTAACGAAATGTTGCCCTACCTAGAAGTACCGCTTATTGCCCCTAAATTACCACCTTTTAAAAGGATTCCAAGGAAAGAAACAGTTTCAATATCGTTAGGCCAGAGTGTGAATGGTGTTAAAGAGTATGCTTCGAGGAACGAGTGCATAAGTGGTTAGCGTCGTGAGGAGAAGAACCACATACAGCGAAACATTTTGGACCTTCGGGATTCAGTTTGGATAAGTTTCGCATATTACATTACCCAGATCCGATTTGAAGGAGAGTGCCTCCGGTCTCTCTCGGACGATCATGTCCCTCTGCAGCATCCGGTGGTACTTGTTGTAGCAGGACGACATTCGCATGACGGGATCTGGCAAAGGTGTTCCCTGTCTCTATGTGGATACTGTTGAGGACCTGACTCTGAACCCGTGAATCAAAAGGGGTGGTTTTATAATGCCGTTGTTGCGAAAAAAAATCAATAAATAAAAATAGAATTTTTTCTATTTTAATTTAATTTTTTTCAATGACATAAACAACCGTCATTAGTTTTCAAAAAAATTGATTAATGTAAACGGGTAGTCAACTCAATTTGGAATCAACGGCACATGCGACGAAAATTGATTCCAAAATTGAACAATGTAAACAGGCCTTACATAATAATTTCAACTAGTTTTTCTTAAGAAAATTGACCAATTCTACCAAGAAAAGACAGAAGCCTTCTTGACTCTTCATTTATTCTTACTCTACTGGTGTTTAAAACATCACGGTTGTGCATTTTCTTTCGGTGGCTTTGCACTCTGGTAGAAGATTCTTGCAGGGAAAGTGAAGCCAAATGCAAATTTGCCAGTGTAAACAGGTTCGAAATGACTCATTCAAATTCGCCAAATTTGGTGCAGTATAAATGTACTATTGGGCTGCGGGTACCATTAAAGCTGGAATTATTGGTGATGTTTGTCGTAATGCTGTAGTCGTATCCAATCAGCTGATTCGACCAACCTTATGGGATTTAATGCAATCGATTATTGGTGCCATATCGTAACGCTAAGGTCGTAACCGGATCGTAGCCAACCAATTGGTTTTTGGTTTTCCGCGGTAACGTAAACAGCTGATTACCTTTTTTGTTCATTTAATTTATTTGTTTTGCATTAATTTTTCGAATTTATTGGTTTTTGCTATTTGGTGAGTTATCATTTTACATTTTTTAAGAAAATATTAATTAAGATTGTGTTCATAGCTGAGTAAAATGGACGATAAAGCTGTTTACGGTTACCGCACCAATAATCGATAAAAATGTATCGCATAGGGTTTGCTTTAGGGATACGACCAAAGAGAATATATCAACAAGAGCCGTCACTCGTTATAAATGCAAGGAAAAAGATGGATGCCGTTTTCTTTCAGGGTTTCGGTAATTTTGTTTTCCTCAGTTTTGTAAATTCGACAGATGGTAAATTTTTGTTTCGACTCTTGTGTTATTTCATTTCTCGTCTATTTTCTTTTACACATTTTGTTTTGATTAGACAATAACATATTTATATCGAAATTACCGAAACCCTGAAAGAAAACGGCATCCATCTTTTTCGTTGCTTTCATAACGAGTGGTGGCTCTTGTTGATATATTCTCTTTGATACGACTACAGCGTTACGACAAACATCACCAATAATTCCAGCTTAATGATTTTGCCATGACTTTGCGTTCGCACACAATTCACTGTGAGATAGTAAAATAAGCAGTTCAAAGCATATTTAATAGTACATTTACACAGGACAAAATTTGGTAAATTGCAAATTTGGCGCTTTTTTCCATTCAAATTTCATTTTCCAAATTTGGAATTCCATCGCATTTGGCCTCATTCGCTGAACAATACAATCCACAATTCCTCAAAATAGCAACCCTGCCTGTGTTCCACATTTAGAATTGCCCAGCAAGAACCTTAATGGGTAATTAACGTGTGAAAACTTTTGGATTATGCACAGTTCTAAATAACAATTTCAACTATTTTTTAATGATATTGGACCAGTTCCACTAAGAAAAGAGAGAAGCCTTCTTGATCCTTCATTTATTATTACTCTACATGTGTTTAAAACATCAAGGTGGGCATTTTCTTTCGGTGGCTTTGTATTCTGGTAGAAGATTCTTGCAGGGAAGGTGAAGCCAAATGCAAATTTGCCAGTGTAAACAGGTTCGAAATGACACATTCAAAATCGCCAAATTTGGTGCAGTATAAATGTACTATTACACTTTCACTGAATTTTAAATACACTAATATCAAAGATATTTGAGTTTTATATCCACTTACGCATGATTTTTTTTGGAAAAGATGAGTACTATTAACATACATATTACATTATTACAAAATTGTTCACGTTCACCCGGGCTCATGCTCAAAAAGATGTGTATATAGGGCTTATGGGGGTGTTTAATTAAGGTGTTTTTCAAACATGTTAACCCTGCCTCGTCAAATGTTCGAATTCGAACTCGATAGGTACTGTCATACTTTCGAAGAATCTCTTGATGAAGTTGGCTTCGTTTCCCCCTTTTTAATTCGTTGTTGGGTAGAAAAGGTTGGTAAAAAATTATTTTCACGTTTGATAAATTTCATTTAAATGAAAGAAAACTAAGTACTAAGATAACATCCCGCGCATTTAAAGAATTAAACACAGTTCATACGAAAAGTTTGGTTTAATTGATGCTCGTCAAGCAAAATGTTTAAATTTATTTGGGCCACGTGTTGGCTGCCTAACCAATAAAATCTTCAGTATATGTGAAAATTTTTTTTTTTTTTATTTTATGAACAGAATAAGCAACAAATATGGGTAAGGGAAATAACATGATTCCAAATGCTCACTTTCACAAGTGGTGGCAGCGCAACGTGAAGACTTGGTTCAACCAACCAGCTCGCAAATACCGCAGACGTCAAAACCGTATCAAGAAGGCAAAAGCAGTGTTCCCACGTCCAGCTCAAGCATTACGTCCTGTAGTACGTTGTCCAACTATTCGTTACCATACGAAATTGCGCGCGGGACGCGGTTTTACTTTGGAAGAATTGAAGGTATTAATTATCTTTTTTTTATATCTCACAATTCTCAAATATTTTCCTATTGTGTTTGTTAAGGGGGCAGGTCTGACCTATGGATTTGCAAGAACCATTGGAATTGCAGTTGACAAAAGGAGGAAGAACAAATCACTTGAATCGCGTCAACGTAATGTGCAGCGCTTGAAGGAATATAGGAGTAAATTAATTCTGTTCCCAATCAATGAGAAGAAAATCCGAAAAGGTGAATCCACAGTGGAGGAATGTAAATTGGCTACCCAACTTAGAGGTCCTGTTATGCCAATCAAGAAAGAACAACCAGCTGTTGAATTCCGTGAAATAACTAAGGATGAACAGAAGTTCAAGGCATTCGCCACTTTGCGCAAGGTATGTTAAATGAAATAAAACCCTTAAGTATTTGTCGTGTTTAAACTGCTTACCAAAGAAACATTTGACTTGCACAAAGATTGTACGCTCTGCGAAAATGGCAAAGTACTCTAGTATGTGCTCTGTAACCCCCTGCGGGTTAGGGGTTTAGAATATGCCCGAGGTAGGCATAACGGTCGTAAGAGGCGACTAATATGCACATAGGTAATTGACGTGCTACTCGATGGTTGATCTACGGATATGATGCCTCTCACCTCTCATTACCCATCTTCTCCTTCCTCACGGACGGAGGGATGACATGACCTAGAAGGTTCCACTGGTCATACCAAATCGCTACCACGACAGTCGAGCAGTACCGCAGTGTACCGGGGTCATATCCGCACAAGGACTGTCAATTTCGGCATCACTCCCCAAAACATTCGGGGAGTGTTTTGCGGTTAACAACAACAACAACAACATGCTCTGTAGACTATTCGAATACCGGAATATCCATAGTAGGTCCAATTCCATACAAAAAACATGCCCCAATTAACATGGCGATGTCCTAGGACTGGACCACCTTTATATAATTAGTAATACATATAGTATTCCAATGTAAAGCGAGAGTTGGAGTAGGTGTTTGCTACGGTTTCTACTCCAACTGGAGTAGTTTAGTTGGACCTTTTTACTTTTGTGTGGGTGTTCCATGGAGTACGGGATTGAGCCTAGTTAGATTAGATGGTACAATCCTAGGACACCATGTTAATTGGAGCACCTTTTTTATATGGAATTGGATTTTTCTTGTAGTAGTATGGCACCTTCAACGTTTTTACAGGGTATCTAAACAGATACTTCTTTGTATACTTCAAATTTATTGCTTTTCACAACCAACTTAATAAAGAAGAATTATCACTCTTATGCTTAGAAATTATACGAAACTACAGTTAAATGAGTCGTATAGCACTTGCTTAACATACATTATATTAACATGACGCACATAACTTCATACATATTGACCCTAAATAGTTGACGGCCACAGTACATCTAATATGATTGCATATATTTATTTTTTTTTTCTTTTTAGGCCCGTACTGATGCTCGTCTCGTTGGTATACGTGCTAAGCGTGCCAAGGAAAATGCTGATAACCCTGATGAAGCTGGAAAGGATGTGAAAAAATCAAAAAAGTAGGATTGTTGAAATATTGAATAAAATGTTTTTCAACTAATAAGTTTTTTCTTAAAAATTCAACACATTTTAAGGTAGTTGTATACCTAAGTTGTCCACTGAAACCGGGAAGGCTTTTTTTAATGTTTTGCTCCTGTGAAGAGATATTTGCCATCAAAATTGCAAGTTTTCATGTGGTTCTTGTAATTACACTAGGCTGTCTGTAAAAATGCATATAAAATATGAAGAAAAATGTTGTTGTTGTTGTTGTTGTTGTTGTTGTTGTTGTTGTTGGTGTTGTTGTTGTTGTAACGAAGTGTAGCCCTGCCCAGCGTGTACTTTTCCTTAACCTAAAATGTCATCAATTTCTTCTAACGGGAGTCCTAGGAAACTTGCAGTTTCGACAGGGTTGGACCAGAGGGAGATGGGTGTTAGAAGAGTGGGCTCCGAAGAGCAGGTAAATAAATGGTTGGTATTATGGGGTGACGAGCCGCATGCCGGACATTAATTCGGCACGTCAGGGTCTAGTCTGGATAAGTAGGAGTTTAACCTGCTACAGTATCCAGAGCGTAATTGAGCCAGAGTGACCCTTGTCTCTCGAGGAAGATGACGCTCCTCAGCCGCAACGCGAGGTGGTTTGGCGTGCAAAACGGCGTTCAGTGGACAGAGCGAGACATAGGACGCAACGGACGTGTCATGGATGTGCTTCAGGGCCTGCGTATGTACCTTTGGATCAAACGGCGAAAGTGTGAGGTGCCGGATCTCAACAAAATGCTCACGTAGATTGCCCTTACGGTCCTAGGAGGTGGCTCATACTCAAGCAGTAGTCTGTTGGGATGTTGTGGTTTGCAACAGTTCAACAGGTACTGCTTGTTTAGCATTTCATTGTGCTCCAAAACTGGGAGCATTTCCACCTCATGATGTAAATGATGTTTTGGAGACATAAGGACGCATCCCGTGGCGGTTCTGAGTGCGGTGTTTTGGCAGGCCTGCAGTCTTTTCCAATGAACCTCAGCAAGACCCGGCGACGCGTAATTCAGGATCGGCCGACCAATTGCTTTATAGGTTGCCAGCAACGTTTCTTTGTCTTTACCCCAAGTGCTGCCGGCTAGCGACTTGAGAATTTTGTTGCGGCTTTGTAGCTTAGAGACAATTGCGGTTGAATGAGCAACGAATTTGTGCATGGGGTCGAAAGTTACCCCTAAGATTTTGGGGTGAGAGACAGTAGGTAATTTTTGATCGCCTACGTAGATTTCTAACTCCATGCCAACTTGCGCCGTCCAGGTCGTGAATAGTGTCGCCGAGGACTTCGTTGGCGACAATGTCAGGCTCCGGGCAGTGAAAAACTCAACAAGAGAGGGGAGATAACCATTGATCCTGGAGCATAGCTCATCAACGGAAGTGCCAGATGCCAGGATCGTACAATCGTCTGCGTAAGAAACAATCGAGACTCCATCTGGTGGGGAAGGAAGCCTCGAAATATAGAGATTAAACAGAAGCGGGGAAAGGACACCACCCTGCGGTACCCCTTGTTTAATCTTTCTCGGTTTTGATTTTTTGTTCTGAAAACTACAGACGATTGACGACCACTCAGATAATTGGCGGACCAACGCTTAAGACAGGGGGGAGCGATGAATCTTCCAAATCGGATACCAGTTGTCCATGATTTACTGTGTCAAAAGCTTGAGACAGGTCAAGAGCAACTAGAACCGTCCTGTGATGAGGGCTTTTCTGGTTGAGTCCGTCAGTTATCTGAGTGTTAATGGCATTTAGAGCAGATGTTGTGCTCCGTATTTTTCTAAAGCCATGTTGGTGCTCGGCTAACCTCAACTTAGATGTGTAAAGAGGAAGTAATACCGCCTCCAATGTCTTCACTACTGGCGAGAGGAGCGATATCGGACGATAAGACTCCCCTACGTTAGCTGGCTTGCCAGGCTTTAGTAGTGGGACCACGACTGCCTGTTTCCATTTTTCAGGTATGACAGAAGTGGCCAGGGACAAATTGAAGACGGTAGTGAGGTATTTTACTCCCTCTTCGCCGATGTGTTTTAAATGCACCATGGCTATGTCGTCAGGGCCCATAGCTTTAAAGTTTTTGGCTTTCCTGATGGCCACTCGAACCTCTGTAGCGGTGATGGAAACGGGGGCATTGTTTTTGTGTTTATGCGCACACCTGAAGATCCTACGTCTGTCCCTGTCCTGTGCAGGGTGTGGTACAAACTGTCGGCAAAAGGCCGTTGCACTTTTCTTCGGGTCACTAACCGTCTTATCACCAAAGGTGATGTCTACGTTTTTTGGTGGGCCCGTCGAATTTGACAGGGATTTGACTGTGGACCATAATTTTCCAACACCGGTAGAGAGGTTACAAGACCTCAGATGCTCCTCCCATTTGGCATGTTTGTGTTCATCTACCAACCGTCTGATTTCCGCGTTGAGACCACTGATCTGTGGGTCTGCGGGATCGATGCTACGTATATGGTCACGTTCATTGGCCAGGGCTGCAGCTTCAGTTGGGAAGTTTGGCCGTATATTTTGTATTCTCCCAGCTGGTATAAAAAGGGCTGCAGCTCTATTTATGACCTTACGAAGAAAAATGTTCATTATAAGCTTTTATTTAGTTTCACCTGACGGCTGTCTGTTATCAAATCTTGCAAGCTAAATTTGATTCCCGGTGTCCGATTGATTTGAAATTCTGCACCCATGTATAACCCTGATGACAATGCAATATTGTAAAAAAAAAATTTCGATAGGTGTCGCGTGGGTCGCTATATTTTCAAAATTCGCATTTATGGTCCGATTTAGCTGAAATTAGTAACATGTATTACTACCATGAAAAGAAATATTTTTGTAAAAAAAAATTCCGCTAGGTGGGGCCTAGATAGCGGTAATAAAAACTCAAAATCGTAATTATGGACCGATTGGCTGATATTTTACGTGTGTTACTTAATTAATTTCTAAATGTTAAAAAAAAAAATGAGTCGCTTTATTTGAGAATTACGAAGGTCTGTTTTCAGTGTCGATTCATTCGTTTTTCAACGAACTTCCTGTTGAGGTAGGATCTTGAAATTTTCATCATCGTTTAGTTCTCTGCCTCCACGCAAAATAACAAAAAAAATAATTAATATAAATTTTCCAGCTAATCCGATCTATCAGGGTCGAGTGCAAATAAAAAACAATTTATTCCACAATTTTGCCCAACGTTTCGATAAACTCCTTATCTTCTTCAGGGGCTTTCTATATTAATTTATAACGAAATACAAAAACAACATTAGAATCAATTTCAAACACATATTAACATAAATATTGCACTATTTTTTTATATATATTAAACTTACATTTGGTATAAATTATTAACTATTCACTAGGTGTTGTTACCATCACTGTGTGGTACACTTGTCAAACTAAAGCTAATTATATCTATCATAAACATACAAGGTAATTTGGTCCTATATCTTGTGTATCTTCCTTCTTGTTCATTGTTACCTCTCTATTTTGCATTATTCTAAGACTTTCAAGTGTGTATCGCGTTCTTTCTCTCGTTTCTTTGTCTATTATTTTTGTTTTTGTGAAATCTACTGTGTGGTTGTTGTTTAATGCGTGTTGTGATAAGGCTGTGCTGTGTTTTTGTTTGTTGATATCGGCTTCGTGCTCGGATAATCGTACATTTAATAAGCGTTTAGTTGTACCGATGTATATTTTGTTGCATTTTTCAAACTCGTTTCCCTTGCATTCAATTTGGTATACCACGTTGCTTTGTTGTTGTATGTCGATCGGGCTTTTTGTTTTGGTGTAAAGTGTTGCTAAAGTATGATTTGATTTGTAAGCAAGTGTTACTTTAGGGTTTTTGGTTACGTGCTTTGCTAGATTTTCTGAGAGCCTGGGAATGTAACTCACACTGAAATATTGTTTAGGCTCATTTTTCGTATCTTTCGTTATGTTTTGGGCGGGAATATTATTAATTTGTCTTTGTTTTTGATTTATCAAATTACATATTAGATGATGAGGATAGTTGTTGCTTTTTAATGTTGTTTTTATTATCTATATTAGCGGCGTGAAAACATGGATTGCTGATGGTAAGTACTTTGTGTATAAAATTTTTTGCGGTATTTAATTTGTATTTAAAAGGTTGTGAGGAAAAGAAATTTATTAGGCGACCAGACGACGTGGGTTTTGTGTACCAATCTAATATTATATTGTTTTTAGTTCTGTATGTATATGTAAAAAAAATAATTCCGATAGGTGGCGCACGCTTAGAGATATTCGAAAGTTTTCATTCCAGGAAATTTTGCTTTTGATATTGTACTAACTTGCAGTTAAGATGGGATTTTGCAAATTTTCATCATCGTTGAGGCTTCGCTAACAGTAAAAAAAAAAATTTGCTTAATTTCAAAAATCCCATTTATCGTTTAGTTTAGTCTTTATTCGAATATCCCAAAAGTAACTTTATTAACCACGCGGCTTTATTGTAAAAGATTCTATGTTTTCTGTTGCTGCTAGCAGCCGATTGATGTCGCTGCGACATTATTGCCTTTTTGCCGCACGGCTTTATAGCGGCGTCACAATCAATGTTTCCCGCAGCATTATGTACTGACAGATGAGTTGAACGTGTGTATTTAGGTAGAGAACGACACATTGCGCATCACGAGCGACATCTGACATGCAAAAGTTGCCAACTTTCAACTTTGTATGCATGAAAAGCATAAGAAGAAGCATTTTACACTTGGCTCTCATATAGTTGATTGTGCCGCTGTTGCTGTGACGCATAAGTTTGCGTTAAATGCATGTACATACGAAACTTGGTTGTCACGCGGCTTTTGATATTGTACCTTTAAAGATAAATTGGCTTTAGTACAATATCAAAAGTTGACTTCAAAGAAGCCGTGTAATGCATTAAAAGAAATGGATCGGATGAGGAATGTTAAAATAACTAAGTATAATTAAGAACATTTAGGACCATCTTTTCTTTTTGATGGTATAATTAAGAACATTCAGGACCTTCTTTTCTTGCTATCGAAATTTAACACGCTTTTATTATTAATAAAATTAGGAATGTGATATATACTGGAAAATTTAATAATTTAGGTGTAAAGTTTTAATGTTAGAAATATATAATTATGTACAATATGGAATTATTTTGTGGCAGACGAAGAAGCCAAATTATATTTAAAGGTTACAATGAACTTATAAAGTGTTATATTCCTTTACAGTCAATTTAATTTTTACCTTTTAGTTAATTTTATAAACCAATAATAAAAGCTTATTTTTAAAAAAGTTTTTTTTTCTTGAATTTTATTTTAACACTTTGCATCATTATTTTTTTAATTTAATACCTGTGACAACTTTCCGAATTTTTAAACATTTGTATCCATATGAATGCAAACATTAGTTTTGGTTGTAAATGATGTACACATAAGACAAAACACCGCATTAGGGAAGACTAATAATGACGGGGTGTAAGAGTAGGTCGCCTCCCCGTTGGTGCACCTTGGGTAACGCCATGGATCAATTGATAATCGACTCTTTCACTCTCAGAGCGAGCTGTCAAAATGCACATTTTTTATAACATTAACCCGTGATGCCATATCCGAAAAAACTAAAATTGGGTATTTTTAAGAGAAAAGTTGGAATTTGCAGTTTCCACACCACCATGAGGTGCAAACGTCGGGTTACCGATGTTTTTTTTTTGGGTGCTCGGTTCCCCGGTAGGCCTATATCACCCATTTGTGCTTTAACATCCAAAATTATAGCAAAATGAAAAATAAAATCATAAAATTTTAATTTCTGTAACTTAAAAATAAGTTCATAACATAAAATGATAAGAATTAAAAATAAACTATAAAATTAAAACATAATTCAACAAAACTTAGAAAAACTGAACATGTAATCAAATAAATAAGAACTGAAATATATAATGAAATAAACAATGTGAATAAAAAATAAAATTATAATTCAAAAACTTAGGTAACTTTTAAATATATAAAACTAAGATAAAAAAGAGTTAAATCTAATTTTGTATATCTTAGAAATAATAAAATTTTGTAAAATATCACAAATAAAAGATATCGGGACTTAATTTTGTGGCATGGTTTTAAACGATATTACACAAGACCCAGTCTTCAATAGGAATAATTACTAGAGGAACTGACTTTGGTTGAAAACTGAAGCTGAAGAGGAAATTCGAAAGTTTGGAAATAGGTTTGTCTACTGACAAAAAAAAGTTCAGAGCAGAGCAGAGCAGGGCAGCTGTCAAAATCGAAATAGAGCAACTTAGAGCAACTCAGAGCGGAAAAGCCATGAAACACTTGAATCTGGATAGTTTCTTTTTATTTGGTTTTTTTGTTTAAACCTTCAAAATTTATGCAAATTCACGTAAACAAAAACATTGATTTTCTTGCCAGCTAATTGTTTTGAAGTTTTCAAATTTTTTTTTTTTCCTGACTGACAATTGCTTCTCCCCAGTGGGAAAAGGTAATGTACAGCAATGCATAAAGTAATGTATAGCTCCTATAGACTATACATGAAAACATGCATGAATTTTTCTACAGCGATGTCATAGGAAAAGTAATGTGTCGCTCGCCTACAAACTGAAGCGACATGTTTACATTACTTTTTATATTACTTTTTATAAATGAAAAGATGTATTACCTTTCAGGAATGAAAAGATGCATTACAAGGGATACATTATATCTTGCATTACCTTTCTAGAATGAAAAGATGCATTGCAAGGGACACATTAAATTGTACATAACATTTTATGAATACATATCTGTAATTACTTTCCTTGTGGAATAACAAGGCCATTAACGCGACGTGAGGCTCTACAGCGGTAGAAGAGAGAAGGTCCTATTTTTGAATGTTTGAATGGCGAGCTCGTCATGTCGACCAGCACCTGAATTCCCTGACTGTGAGTTTTGAAATGTACACTTTTTTCACATATATTTCAAATGGTGAACATTTCAAAACTCACTGAGTATAGGTCCAGGTGGGCGTACAACAAAAAAATAACATAAAAAAAACCAAAACCAAAACAAAAAAGCCAACGGCGTCGTAGGTTCTCCAGACGATTTCTGGAATGCCTCACAGCAGCAGAGAAAGCGATGGAGATGCCCGAAAAAGAACAGCGGTCACAGCAGAGGTTTATTATTTAATTTAAATATTTATGTTTTCGATTGTTTATATTTTAAGGCTTTGTAGCTTTTTTTTTTTTGAAGTTTGAATTTTTTTACAAAGCCTGCTTCTATTCAAACTACAAATAAAAATTGAGCGACACATTACTCCCTTCCTTGCTTTTGGTGTGATCTTTTCTTATAACAAAATTCATACATCTTTTCATGCATGGAAAAAGTAATGCATTGCCTACTTTCCCACTGGGTCTGCTCTAACTTACTCCATAAAAAAAGCTAGAGCAGAAATTTGTGATCTGGATTACTCTAGTTTTGTTTTGAGCGTACTCATGAAACAAAAGATAGAGCAACCTAGAGCAAGAAAAGTGTTCGTTAAACACAATTTTGTGAAATATCTCAATCTGGCGTAAGCTAGAGCGGCCCAATAAACAAACCTAATATTATTTTATAAATTCGACACGCACAAAATCTTTGTTTTGAAGTTTGGGGTACTCAACTTTCTATTATAAAACTTCAAATGGAAAAATATTCGAATCCTTACGTATAATGCTAAGGGGTCGTGCATATATGACGTCACGCGATTTTTGGTAGTTTTTGACCCCCCCCTCCCCCCATGTCACACCCAGTCACAAACGCCAGACCCCCCCCCTCCCCCTCGAATGTCACATCACACCCTTAATAAATATAAATTCAATATTTATTTGACATAAAATCTGATACATATTTAGAATGTTTATATTAATTATTAAATAATATTTGCCAATCGAAAGAATGAAAACGTGCTAAATTTAAAAACGTTCATGGACGTTGCACGCTAGAAAACATGCAAAAAATAACGTGACATCACGTAAGTGCTACTCCCCCCCTCCCCCCATGTCACATTTCGTCACAAATCGCAGACCCCTCCCCCCCTCAAAGAGCGTGACGTCATATATGCACGACCCCTAACAGAAAATCTCTGTCGCAGTTGCTACAACATAAAAAGGGTGTGACATCTTTCATTTTATCGAACAAAATCTGACCAACGCCTATCCTATGGCAAGCCGAATCAAAAGCTTTGTTTCTTGAAATCTCCAGCAAAGAACTGTCAGCAGAAGAGAGTCTTGTAAAAAGCTGTCAAAATCTCATTTCTGCTAATTTTTCGTCGAACAGGGTTCAGCAGAAACTTGCAGACAAAACAGCGGTTACGTTTCTGATTGGCTAACAATTTGAATTTAAATTTTTTGTTGTTGTTTTGCTATGTCATCGATCAGCTGTTCCTGCTTGCTGGTTTCTGCTGGACGAAAAATCTCCAGCAATAACTTGCAGCGAATTGGCGCTCTCTCTCTCAATTAGATGTCAAAAAGCTGCTGAATTCGCTGCTAATTTTTTCAAAGAACACTTTTTTAGGAATAATTATTCATAATTAGCAGGAAAGAAACAAAGCTAAATTCTGCTTTAAAAATGATCTCCAGCTGTTTGATATAATCTAGAAAACCTTGGGGTGGCTTTATTAAATTACACCTTCCATCCTGCCTCTGCTGAGTAAAATAAAATTCAGGTGTAATGTCTTCATCTCCGAGATATGGTAAAGGTTGGGTACACGCGTGGGCCTTAAATAATTTTAAGTAAAAATATCCCGAAATATATGCATGTGCATTTTCCCCTAAAAGATCTACCTCTACGTTGTTGTTGTAACGAGGTGTAGTCCTGCCCAACGCGTATTTTTCCTTAACCTAAATTGTCATCAAATATCTTCTAACGGGAGTCCAAGGAAACTAGCAGTTTCAATAGGGTTGGACCAAAGAGAGATGGGTGTTAGAAGAGTGGGCTCAAATGAGCAAGAAAATAAGTGATTGGTATTGTGGGGGGACGAGCCGCATGCCGGACATACATTCGGCACATCAGGGTTCAGTCTAGATATGTAGGAGTTTAACCTGCTACAATATCCAGAGCGTAATTGAGCCAGAGTGACCCTTGTCTCTCGAGGAAGATGACGCTCCTCTTCAGAAATGCCAGGTGTTGGCATGTAAGACATTGTTTAGCGGGCAGAGCGCAGAGTAATGGCCAACAGACGTTGTATGGATATGCCCCAAGGCCTGTGTATATGCGGGTAGGTATGTATGTATATATGCAGATATGTATGGGTATAACAAAATTATAATAAATTCACTGTACTTACGGTTTCGGTGTGCTAATCCAAAGTGGAAGAGCGCTGGGTGATCGCATAAGGCGAAGCCCGTCAACCGATTCGGGCAACGGGACTCGGAACAAGAATTCCAAAGGAATTCAGCAGGATTTCCAGTACCGAGTACCCGGTACCCGCATGCTTAACAGCGACACCTGCATGTCCCGGCGAGGCATTAGGGCAGACCTAAACATGCCGCCCGCCTTGCAGTATCGCTGCAATAACTTAAATCTAAGGTATTTACATTTTTACATATTTGTACAAATTCATTTTAAAGATGCAACTTAAGACTAACAGTTCAAATTTCAAACTTCAAAAAACGGTGCCGCCCGATATCATATATCCGAATATGGTGTTCTGTGCTGCTGGCCTAGTGGGGGTCGCTGCCATAAGCCCCGAACGCAGAATCATCCCGTACACCTCCGCTCCCAAGATTAGTTGTACTACACTCGACCGATAAAACAGGGGGTCGGCCAACCGGATGTTGTCGAACTCATTTACGATTCGCGCGTCTAGCGTGCGCTCGGGTGTGACTCGGGAGAGGTGTTTCCTCACGTCTGCCCAGACTTCCACTCGCTCATGCCACCCTTTTAGCGTCAGCCGACACACATCTCCTCGGCCCTTAGGCAGTATGCGCAATTGGCGTGCCAGCTGGAGGGAGATAGCTGATTTCGGCCGCCCTGGGTCGACGATAGCCCGTACCATTTGTGACCTTTGTCCGGTCATCACCTTTATCGACACTGTTGGGGTAAGGACAGATGTCTCGGGAGCGTGGCGGGTCACACCCCTGATCCGCTCTCGAGCGTCTCTCACACCTAGGCGTCGTGGCTGGTTTTCGGCTCTTCTCGCCTGTCTAGGTCTCCTCACTATATCTGACCGGACATTCGACGGACCTGGTCTGACTGTTGGTTGATCGGGTGAGACGGCGATCTCATCCGATATCCGCATATCCTCGTCGTTGGCGTCGATTTCTAGGACCTCGTCATCATCGCTTGATTCACCGAGCGGCTGGAGGTTGTATGGACGCGCCCTGCGTATGGGGTTCGTTCTATCGATGGTGACGCGCGGCACGTCTTCCTCTGATCTGGGTGTTTCGCCCAGATGGAGGAGACTGTTGTGCCGCTCGTGACAATATTGACATGTCCGAGTGGAGGGGCAGCTCCTTGCCATATGATGTGGAGACAAACAGTTGGCGCAGTGGCGGTGGACGAGGACAGCACGGAGTCTCTCGGCCACCTCCATTCTGCGCAACTCGCGACAAAATATTAGTCGGTGGTTGTGGCTGCACACTGGGCAGCGATGTTGACGGGTTGTCGGGTTATTGCTTCGTACCATCTTGATTTTTGTTTGGTTTTTTCTGTAACGAGATATTGAGATTAATAGAAAATGACTTTAAAAATAGAGAAGGAGTACCAATTTGACAATTGGTCGCGTAACCATTCCGCGAGCCGTTCGTATTTCTACGACCCGGACTCTGCGGTCCTGCCCTGAAAATACCCTAAGGACTCTGCCAAGTCGCCATTCATTTGGAGGAAGGTTGTCTTCCTTAACGACGACTAAGTCGTCAACTTCGATGTTGCGTTGGGGGGACTGCCATTTGGTTCGTTTGTGCAGTTCCTTAAGGTACTCAGTCTTCCATCTGGCGCAGAATACCTGATTTAAAGCCTTTATCTTTTGCCACCGATTGACAATTGATATTGGCTTGTCAGCAATTTCCGGTTCTGGTATCGCTAATAAAGGGGTTCCAATAAGAAAGTGGCCAGGGGTCAGGGGCTCCAGTGATTCCGAATTTTCCGAGATGGGGCTGATGGGGCGGGAGTTCAGACAAGCTTCAATCTTTGCCAGCAACGTCGAGAGCTCCTCCATAGTGAATCGCATTGAATTGGCCACCTTTCTAAAGTGGGTTTTGAAACTTTTAACCCCCGCTTCCCATAGGCCTCCCATGTGAGGCGCACCTGGTGGTATAAAATGCCATGTGGGCATATAATGCCTGATGGGCATATGCCTGGGTTGTGCGACGCCGTAGCCGAAACGAAAAGTTTGAAATCCTGTTTCAGCGCTTTGTTGGCCCCTACAAAGTTGGTTCCATTGTCCGAATACACATTTTGAGGGCAGCCCCGTCTGGATACGAAGCGGGCAAAGGCCGCTAAGAATGTGGCGGTGGACAAGTCGCTGGTCGCTTCCAAATGTATCGCCTTTGTCGCAAAACAAACAAAGACACAGACATACCCCTTCGTAATTCGGCATGCTCGCCCTGTGAAACTTTTTATCTCGAAGGGACCTGTGAAGGCGACTCCGGTGTTAGTGAAGAGCCTGGATACTTCAGTTCTTTCCGGGGGTAATGCTGCCATCAATTGTTCTCGGGCATTCTTCCTGTAAATAACGCAAACCTTACAATTATGGATAGTATTTTTTATCAGATTTTTCATGCGAATGATCCAGTATTCGGATCTTAGCAGCCTCAGCATCAGCTGATTTCCCCCATGCAAGGAAATACGATGCCAGAATGTCACGAGCAATCTCGCAAGTTGGCAATCGTAAGGAAGAATGGCGGGATATCGCTCATTATAGGGTAAGTTTGTAAGTGCAAGTCGTCCTCCTACTCTCATCACTCCATTTCCGTCAAAAAATGGGTTAAGGGTACGTAATGGGCTTTTCGAACTGAGTGGGGTGGATGCACTGAGGGCTTTAATCTCTTCGGAATAGTGACGTTTCTGTGCTAGTTTTATAAGACGGCTTTTCACTTGCTTGATTTCCTCGGATGTTATCTCGTCTGTCGTATAGCTTGTTGTCAATTTATGCGTCGGATGGGTCTTCCGAAAAAACCGTAAAATGCGCGCGATCACTCTCATGGCCCGTGAGAAATCCGAGAATCTCACTAATATATCCCTTTCTTCCGTAACGCCTGTTGCATGAACCCTTATAGTCCTTTGTTCCAGCTCAGTTTCCGGTGTGTTAGCATGATTTCGATGCGGCCACATTGATGACTCCAGCTCCAGCCACTTAGGACCATGCCACCAAAGCGCGCTCATTTTCAAATCCTGGGGGGACACACCCCGACTCCCGAGATCAGCCGGGTTGTCCGCGGAAACAACGTGATTCCACTGGGACACTCCCACCAACTCCTCAATTTTTGCTACTCGATTCGCTACGAATGTCGTCCAGGTGCATGCCGGTTTTTTGAGCCATGAGAGCACGATCGTCGAATCGGTCCATTTGTAGATTACTGGCTGAGGGATTTCAAGCTGCGGAAGAAACGTATTAATCATTTCGGCTAATAATAACGCTCCGCACAACTCCAGCCGAGGTAGGGACACTGTCTTTACTGGGGCGACCTTGGTTTTGCTTACTAACAGATTACTAAGGGGGGCTCGGCTGGATGTGCGTTCACGGACCCTCACGTATAAGGCGGCGGCATATGCCTTTTTCGGAGGCGTCGCAGAATCCATGGAACTCGACTTCGTCCCATGGCGTAAAATGGGTCCATCGGGTTATTTGTATATTTTGGATCCCTTCGTAGTTTTCCATAAAGGTCTTCCACCGTAGATGCAAGTTGCGTGGTAGATTATCATCCCAATCTATTTTGGTCAGCCATATATCCTGCATCAGAATCTTTGCCACCACTACAATCGGGCTGAGCCATCCAGCTGGGTCAAACAGCTTGGCCACCAACGATAATACTTCTCGTTTAGTGTAGTCTGGCTTCGCTGGAATCAGTTGCACACTAAAGTGGAACCGGTCATGTGCTGCATTCCATCGAATCCCCAACATCTTGGTTTCGCTCATATCGTCTATCTCCAAAAAGTTTTCTTTATAGATGTGTTCCTTGGGTAGACCTTCCAAAATCCGCTTGCAGTTGGAGGTCCATTTCCTGAGAGGGAAACCCGCGCTGTTTAGGGCCTCGATCAACTCGTCGCGTGTCTGTAACGCTGTTGTGCAGTCATGGGCTCCGGCCAAAACGTCATCCACATACATATTTTGGGTCAGCACCTTTGAGGCCAGAGGGTATCTCGTCCTGACGTCATCGGCGAGCTGGTGAAGTGTCCTTATGGCCAAGTATGGGGCGCAGTTCACTCCAAATGTCACGGTCTTCAGCTCATAATCTCGTAGTTCTTCCTGCGGTGACTCTCTGAAAAGAATTCTTTGGAATGGGGTGTGATACTCATGGAGCAGAATCTGCCTATACATTTTTTCAATATCGGCATTGAAAACATATTTGAAAAACCTCCATTTTAACAGAAGGCAGACCAAATCCGTCTGCAATATAGGACCCGGGTATAAAACATCATTGAGGCTAACCCCATTCGAGGTGGGACAAGAAGCGTTAAACACCACTCGAACTTTGGTGGTGATGCTATCAGGTTTAATCACCGCATGGTGTGGTAAATAATATGGACCCACCAATGGTTTCTCATTTGTGCCGCTAACCAAACGCATATGGTGGAGTGCAATGTACTCCTTCAAAACGCGGTCGTACTCCGCTCTTAGTTCGGGGCTCCTCTTTTGATTGGCTTCGCTGCGCAGAAACTGTCGAACTGCTCCGCTCCTAGAGTATCCAAGGTTGATACTATTTGGAAACTCCCGTCGAAAGGGTAGCGCCACTACATATCTTCCTTGGTCGTTCCGCTTTGTTGTCATTGCGTACAGCTCCTCACAATATGCGTCGTCGTCTGTTACTTTCCTTTTTGTCGGGACTTCTTCCAATTCCCAAAACCTTGTCAGTTGTGGGCTTCGCGCATCTTCACTGGGGGGCAACGAGGTGGTGAGACATTTTAGCACTGGGGGTGGTACGGGGCCCGTCAAGATCCAGCCAAACACTGTTTCTTGAGCTACAAGGGATCCAAGGACATTTCGTTTAACGTTGTCCATCATTAACTCGGGGTATATATCTGCACCAAGTATCATGTCTACTTGTTTGCTTTTATAAAAATTGGCATCGGCCAATCTTAAAGGGGGGAATGACTCCAGACATACCTGGTCCAAAGACACTTTAGGGAGGTTACCTGTTAATTGGGGTAGAACCAGGCCTCTTGCCTCGATTCCAAACTGGGGGTCTAAAGGTGAACCTAACGTCATATGTGCTACCTTTCTTACGTTTGCTGAAACCGTTGCATTGATACCAGATACCTGCGTATCAACGTCTCTAGTGGGCAGCCTGAGTCGTTTTTGGAGCCGCTCCGTGATGAATATGCCTTCGGATCCTGAGTCCAGAAGCGCTCGGGCCTCATAGGTTACGCCTAAATGGGATATGTTTACCATTGCTGTACCTAGCAAAATATTTCGGCCGCTTGTTGCGAACAGTGTCTGGATGTTGCTCGTGGCTTCCTGCTGATGTTCTTCGTTGCTCCTTTCAGGGGTTTGGCGTGGCGGCGCTCTCTGCCTCTGCGAAGCTGAATTGAAGTGAAGGAGCGAATGATGCTTCTGGTGACAGTTCCAACAACTGAAAGGACTCCTACACTCACGAGCTATATGGGAATGGGCCAAGCAGTTCATGCAAAGATTGTATTTTCTCACGATGTCTAGGCGATCCTCGACTTTCATAGCTAGAAACTGAGGGCAATTCTTCAGGACATGGACTTCATCGGAACACAGCCTGCACGTAGACTGCGAAACTTGACCGAGATATGTGGTTACCTTTCTTTCATCCGCCGCTGCGGGTTGCCGACTTGGAAGGTGCCTAACTGTTCGAGCACTTCGGACACCGTCTCTAAGGTTTGGAACCGACTCGTGAGAAAGTTATCCAATTCCTCCCATTTGGGAATTTCAGCTTTCCTGACAATCCCTTGTTCCGACAACGCTAGGGTGGTGTCCGGTAATCGACTCGACACCAGAAACACATATATGCATTAGTAGTAGTAGTGGTTACACGGTAATAGGGATATAGACAGAAAACATACCTTTAGGTATAAGCGGGAAATCTTCCGAATATTTTTTTTTTTATACATAAGTTTCAATTTAAATAAACTTGAGTGAAGTGAAAGCTTAAGTCTAATTTATTGAAACGGAAGTCCCTAAGTGAGGTCTTAAATCTGCAAAAACTTTGGCATCCGGCACCTCGACGCCCCTCGACTACCGTGAAATTCAAGAGGAATTTCCGGCCCCTAGATTTACCCCCGTCCCGAACAGCCTGTTTATGCACCTGTAGATCAAACGGCGTTGTTATATAGTGCCGGATCTCGTCAAAATGTTTACGTAAATGCGATCTTATGGTCCTAGGAGGCGGAATGAGTTCAAGCCTCTATGTCTTCTATATTAGATGGTTACCTTGTTCTCTGCCTGTTAAACGTGTGTTCTGGTCGCGGTAGACCCTGAAATTCTTGCCAGGAGAGATCCTGCACGACATGGTCATTGCACACGCTCTCTAATACCTGATGGGATCTTTCAATAGAGAAGGTTTCATTTTGCTTGGCGGGTTCGCAATTACCGTGAACTACAATATTGGTGTATCGCAATCCCCATGACTTTTTAAATAAATTTCCAAACATATATGGAGTTATTCTAGCACTCCTGCCACCCCCTCTTCTTATTTGGCCGAAATAATGTTCTAAATTGTCTTGGCAAAGACGTCTAGTTTGCAAACTAGGAAAACTTTCGTACGATAAAAAGCGCCATAAACGACGTAAACTGTTAATGTTTAAAATCCAACCTTTAATGTAGTAAAACGAAGAAGTTATGTCATCCCCATCATCATTTCTTATTCTGATGGTTTTGAAAATTGCAATAGCCTCTTCTAAAAATTGCACTTGATCTGGTGTTGACGAAAAAACTTTTTTTGTTGGAAGAATAGCAGCTACACTAGAACTATTAAAAATGTCAAACAGCTTATTTATAAACATTATGTATTCCGCAGTATTGAGAAATGCTGAAGACGGACAGGACAAGGTACCAGATGTATATAGGGCTAGCATTCCAGAAGCAACTGTATCGCTCATCACCTGTGATGCTAGCTTAACGTTAATTTTTTGAAAATTTTCGGAATTTTCGAATCGAATTCTTCGAATCTTTGTCATAAAAATGAACAATGTCCCTCCAATTGATAGGTCGGGAACTGAAGCTGACGTTGTTTTTGGAATTTACTAAGCAGTTCCTAGTGATCTTCAGAAGGTGAGGGGGGTCGAAAAAAAAGAAGACCTCCTTACCATTTACTTGAAAAAAAGGACGCTCTTCTGATACTCCTAAGATTGTTGCTAAATTTCGAAAATTAGAGCCCTGATCACAAACGAAATGGCAAGGGATGAGACCAATACTTTGAAGCTGGGTAATAGCCTCAAAAATATATTTTTTCGCAACACTTCCTTCACAGGAGCCGTGAACAATAAAATAAGCTAATGGATGTGTCCAAGATTCTCCACATAAACCTTGGACCATTAGCGTCATAGCACTATTACCCAACCTGCAGGTTCGGTTTTCGTCACCATAGTCCTCAACGCCGATAATTTTGTCATACTTGGGGACATACTGCATATGACTTTTCAAAGACATTTCATCACATAAAATTGATACGAACTTTTGGTCTTTAGTGAAGCCCCGACTTTTTAGCTCTAAAGACCTTATGGAGCTATTATTACATCCTGGATTCCGTGGCCACTCCGAAACGAATTGATCGAGAGTTCTTTCCCCAGGGAACTTAAGAAGGGACTCTAGGTGTCTATAAGTTAAAGGGGAGAGAAAATATACACCTAAAGCAAAAGTTTTAAAGAAATTTGTATATCTACGACCATTAGGTTGGCGATCAAAGTTTCTCACATTATTTTCCACAATGCTTTTAATCTGAGGAGGAAGATTTCTGAAGAAATTCTGGCATTGCTCTAAATCATTCTCTTTGTCAGATAGCTCCTTTTGTAAATACTTAAATTTTGAAGATACTTCACATAGCTGGTTATTTAGACCCCAAATATAATTATTCTTTTCTTCTATCACGGTTTTTATACCCAGCTGTACTTGTACACAGGGTATTATAACTTTGTTAGGATAACGGTTGGTTGTACAGGTATAAAGGAATCGAGATAGATATAGACTTCCATATATCAATATGATCAGGATCGAAAAAAAATTTGATTGAGCCATGTCCGTCCGTCCGTCCGTCCGTCCGTCCGTCCGTCCGTCCGTCCGTCCGTCTGTCCGTTAACACGATAACTTGAGCAAATAATGAGATATCTTCACCAAATTTGGCATGCGTACTTATTTGGGTTCAGAATAGATTGCTATTGAAAATGGGTAAAATCGGACCATAACCACGCCCCTTTTTCGATATCGAAAATTTCGAAAAACGTATAAAATGGGTTAATTCAATATTAGAAGCAGCTACAATGATAAAATTTGCAATATGTATTGATTTAGATGTTCTAAGGCCGATTTTATAAAAATTTTTGAAAAGGGGGCGTGGTACCGCCCACGTATATTTGAAGAAATTTTAAAATTTTGACTCTTAATAACTTCAGAACAGTTTATGCTAGTATAACGAAATTTCGTAGAGGACATACTATTGTTGTGGTAAATTCAGCTATAGAAAATAAACGAAATCGCTTCGCGACCACGCCTACTTTTTCATAAAAGTTATATTGAAAGGAGGTGGAAATATTGAAAAGTCCATATCTAATTAACTGATTTCGCTATAATAATATAATTTGGTACATACATCAACTTTCATATTCTTTACATAATTTTTTCAAAATTTTGGAAAGTGGGCGTGGCACCGCCCACTTATGAGTCAAGCAATTTTTAAATTCGACTGCTAACAACTTCAGAACGGTGTGAGATAGATTTACGAAACTAGGTACCAGGCATGTTATGTTTATGTAGAGTACTACCACAGAAAATAAGAAAAATCGGTGAACGATCACGCCCACTTTATGTGCACAGCTGGGTATGTAATGTTCGGTTTCACCCGAACTTAGACTTCCTTACTTGTTAATTTTGAATTCTCTACTTTTAGTCTCTCTTCCCTAGCTACAACTGCAGTTAAACTGAAGTTGGTCTGAATTCCTTTCTCAACTAAACTTGGTTGCATAAAAGCTGGGCTAAAATTTCTAATTTCATCTTGAACCTTTTCTGCAACAGAAGCAAGCAAACGCAAATTACTGAAATCAGGTTCCACTGTCGTTTTAGGTATAAAATCTTCAATACCTAACTCGATAATAGAATCAGTGCTTTGCAAATCTATTTGAAAACTGGGTCTAGGTAATGGCAACTGAGTTTCCAAACTGGGTGTAGGCAATATCAAATTAGATGGCAAGTTTTGATCTGGAACAGCGTTTGCGAACAATTTCCTCTTCATCCTGATGTTTCTGGAGAAATGGAGTTCGCAGGCGTACAAGTATTTCGAACGAGTTCCACCTACACCCAAGCGATCCAACCATAAAGCATATCTACACAAGAGTAATTGCTTAGAATCGAGTCGAATGCTGTTTTGTGAGTTAATTGGTTAATGCTAGTTTCACGAAGCCATTTAAGTGAAAATTATTTTTTTCGCTGTGAGATTTCATATAAGATTCTTCATTTACGTTTTTTTCATTTAAATTTGTTCGTGATACTGGCTGTTAGTGATTTTAACTTTGTACTTTTTAATCAAATGCTTTATTTAAATTTTAATATTAAAAAATGTAACTAATGTAATGTAACTAAAGCTACGTTTACACTGCTTCAAATGCGTCACTTTTGGCCAAGTTTTTTCGAGACCGTTCATCCGCAGATTGAATTTGATCACCAAATTACGTCAAATTAAATTAAATTCATCTAATTTGGCAAACAAATTCATTCTGCGGACAAACATTGGTGCTGTGTAAATGTATCGTAACTAGAACTTCTGATTAAAATATAAAAACCTATGGCATATCTACTATTTTTGTATGATCACTTGCCTCTCATAATATTTCTCTGGATTTGGAAAATTAAAGACACGATGTCCTCCAGCGCATCCAAGAACACACTTATTTTTCGGTTTCGGCATCATTTCCCTAAAAAAACACACAATTTGTACATTATTTTTCACTTTTTTTGTAATAAATATCACAAAAATATAAAATATACTCACTTTTCCAACTGACAAGTTAAGACTGGCACGCATCTACACATTTAAAAAAAAACTACCTGTTTTTCCAGACCTTTTTTGCGACAAACTTGTGGCAGCGTCGTTTTTCCAGGTAGCAGCTGTGTAGCTCCCCAGGAACTCGTTTTTGCAATTGGCAACACTGCCAAATGCTGGGCTGCAAAAGTGTGTGCGTAGAAGAGTCGCTCATCAATTGATCCATGGTAACGCTAAATGACCTACATGGCCTACATGGCTAGTTTCTTGGATTGCCGGTTCTACGAGAACGGTACCAGAACTTGTGCTGTACCCATCGTGCCGAAACGACCCGGGCCGTTTTCTTATATCGACCCGGCCAAGAGCAATACACTCGGGGTGACCCTGTCTGACATTTAGGCAGACCTACACCTCGCTACTACAACAACAACAGGGAAACTGTAGGGCAGACAAACTTGCTATGCAGGGCACGACCTAGCAGGTTCTTCGGGATATTAACGCTTAGGTATGCCCTTTGCTACATGCAAACTAATGCTAGAGGAGCACACACTTCGTCAAGCTAACGAAAGATGGCTACAACCCCCAGCGTGCCAGAAAGCACGCACCATGGTTCTCAGATCTGCCTCCACTTAGTCCTGCCATCGGAGTGGTGGTATCCCCCTTCTTCTACTTCCACCAGCGGGTGCGGATAAGAATACCTTCTGGGCTGGAGCGTCTTTGTTGTTGTTGTTGTTGTTGTTGTTCTTAACAATGCATTGCCCTGTCTAGAGTGTATGATCATTCCGAAGATCTTCATCAAGCTCTTCTAAGGGGAGTCCAAGGAAACGTGCAGTTTCAACAGGGTTTGTCCAGGGTTAGAAGAGTAGGTTCAGATGAACAATTGAAGAGATGTAGAGTATCATGGGGGGTCCTACCGCATGTATTTAAGATTGTATCATTAAGTCTGGATAAGTAGGAGTTTAACCTTACACTATATCCAGACCTAAGCTGTGCCAAGGTGACTCTTGTCTCCCTTGGTAAGGTGCGTTCTTCTTCAGCAATATCCGGTGGAGGACTGTTCAGAACGGGATTCACAGGTAGAGATCCGACAAAAGTGTCTACCGGATCTCATCATAATGCTTACGAAGATGTCTCCTTATGTCTCTCGGGGGCGGATCTATGTCCAAAAGATGACGGTTTGGATGTGCTGGCTTGTGGCAGTTCAGAAGGAATTGCCTGCTCAGCATTTCCGCATGCTCTTTTACATTGGGCAGTTTTGCCTCCTGATGGAGGCGAGACTCGGAAGACATGAGGAGACATCCCGTAGCAGTTCTGATGGCAGTATTTTGGCAGACTTGTAACTTCGTCCAGTTGGTGTTATGTACATTAGGCGACCATATGGGTGCAGCATAGTCAAAGACTGGTCGGCCAATGGCCTTATATGTAGTCAGCAACGTTTCTTTGTCTTTTCCCCAAGTACTGCCGGCAAGTGTCTTGAGGATCTTGTTGCGACCACGTACCTTTGAGACCATTGCAGACACATGACCAGCAAATGAGAAAGTATTCAGTGTCATCCCTAATAACTTTGGGTGGCTGACAGTTGGTAGCTTAGTGCCATCAACGAAAATGTCGTAATTCATTTCTCACCTGGTGCGTCCATGTCGTAAAAAGCGTCGCCGTTGATTTAGTCGGAGATATTGTCAGATCTCGCTCAGTGAAAAACCTGGAAAGGTCGCAGAGGTAACCATTGATTCTCGTACAGAGTTCATCAGTATAGGGGCCCTTCCCCGTCGCCATTATTGTACAGTCGTCGGCATATGAAACGACGGAGACGCCCTCTGGTGGTGGGGGCATCTTCGATAGATAGAAATTAAACAGTGCCGGGGATAGGACACCACCCTGTGGCACCCCCTGTCTAATACGTCTAGGTTTTGATGTTGCGTTTCTAAAGTTAACCGACGCCTGCCGTCCATTCAAATAATTAGCGGTCCATCTCTTTAAACCATCAGGTATCTGTGTCTCAAACAGATCTTGTATGAGAGTGGCATGGTTGACTGTGTCAAAAGCTTTCGACAGGTCAAGTGCCACTAACACAGTCCTGTGATTTGGTTGGTTTTGATTTAGGCCGCTACTTATTTGCGTTGTAATGGCATTGAGTGCGGTGGTGGTGCTGTGCAGCTTACTGAAGCCATGTTGATGACTAGCCAGGTGCAGATTTGCAGTATAATACGGGAGCAAAATGGACTAGCGTCTTCACTACCGGTGACAAAAGTGATATAGGGCGATATGAATCGCCTATGTTTGCCGGTTTTCTAGGTTTTAGTAATGGAACCACTCTCGCCTTTTTCCATATTTCAGGAATGACGAAAGTGTTCAGTGAAAGACTGAATAGAGCCGCTAAGTATTTGTGTCCCTCCTGGCCTAGATGTTTCAGCATCTTCCGTCGGGGCCGATGGATTTTGAGGGCTTAGCCTGTCTGATGGCTTCCTTGACCTCTGAGGCAGTGATGACAATGGGCGTATTTTGGTTTTTATATTTACGCGCCTGTCGTATGGTTCTACGTTTAGCTCTATCGGGCGGGGAATGTAGTACAAATTGTCTACAGAAGGAGTTCGCACATCCCCTAGGGTCCTTCTTCACCCTGTCACCGAAAGTAATATCTACTTTATCCTTGTGTTGCGTTGGATTAGATAGAGCTTTGACCGTAGTCCATAATTTGCCAACACCATCAGAGAGGTTGCATTGCTCTAGGTGTTGTTTCCATTTGGCCAGTTTATGTTTATCGACCAACCTACGAATTTCCGCGTTGAGATCCTTTATACGGGGGTTTGCGGGATTGAGACTTCGCACTTCATCTCTTTCTCTAGCCATGGCCGTGATGTTGACGCCATAAGGCACGAGCAACAGTCTGGAGTTTGTGTGGCGGGTATAGCAAAAGTGCTGCTAGTCGTTAAGACATTATTATTATTACTATTAGTATTGCTACTAGAAAGTGGCGGTAGGGGTGCGCTTGAACCACGGGGCCACGAAAGTGCTAAAGAAAGTAAGGGGGCTGCGGATGTTAAGGTTAAGCCCTGAACATCCAGATTTATGGAGCCATCTCTTACACGAGAAGCATTGCACAGAATGCGACCGTTTAATATATATCTTTTTGCAACAGACACTGCATATCCATTCTTTTGGTCCGGGGTTCGGCTCAACGCCCGCCCGTAACAATAGAATATCTTGCAGCCCTGCTGCAAGGAGGGAGGATGATAGTTTCGGAATGGGACAAAACATACTAAACAGGGTTCTGTTCTGAACAGTCCTCCACCGGATATTGCTGAAGAAGAACGCACCTTACCAAGGGAGACAAGAGTCACCTTGGCACAGCTCAGGTCTGGATATAGTGTAAGGTTAAACTCCTACTTATCCAGACTTAATGATACAATCTTAAACACATGACCTGCATGTGGTAGGACCCCCCATGATACTCTACATCTACACTGCATTGTTAACAACAACAACAACAAAAACAACAACCTTCGTTGGCCACCAAACCCACTTTCTAAATGGAGTACGCAGAGGTTACGGCGTGGTTGTACGCTCTTGTAGTATATTTTTAATTAACAGCATTAACTGGCAACTGGGGTGTACTGGGGTGTGGTTGCTGTGTGACCTTGCCCAATCCCGACTCTTACATCCTCGTTCGTACACTCTGGGCAACGTGAGCTATCTAGGCTTGCGGCAGAAAGAGAGGGAGCCCCGGTGGGGCCACTCTGACATACTTGGTTTAAGGGCTCACCGAGGTCTTTTCGCAGAGTCTGTTCATCATGAGGTGCGGCTGTAAGCGGGCGCCTGACTTGTAGCAAGCGGCTCGCTATATAAATGTGTAAATCTTCTCCAAAAACCCCGAAACGGGTTGTGCGCTGGATTTGGGACCCGCCACGTAAAAAACCAACTCCAATGAAAACAAAGACATAGCCTCGGATGAGAACCCTCTTTAATGTTGACGACCCGTCAAAACGTACAAGGAATAGAGATTTGGATATTAGGGCATGTACCTGGAATGTCCGGATCCTTTCAAGGGATGGTACCGCTGCCCGACTGGTTGATGTCCTCGTAAACGCAAAGGCTGACATCACCGCCCTGCAGGAAATGCGATGGACGGGACAAGGAAAGACAACCATCGGACCTTGTGACGTATACTATAATGGCCAGACACGCGGCAAAGCGCGTGGTGTAGGATTCGTGGTGGGAGAGAGACTTCGCCGCCAAGTAATAGCGTTCACTCCTGTGAACGAACGTCTCGCTGCGATCCGCATCAAGGCGATGTTTTTCAACATAACATTTATCTGCGCCTATGCGCCGACTGAGGAGACGGACGACGCAGAGAAGGACTCCTTTTACGATAAACTTGAACAGACTTATGATCGCTGCCCCCAACATGATATCAAAACGTGCTCGGCGACTTTAATGCCAAGGTGGGCAAGGAAGGAGCCTTTGGTCCTACAGTTGGAAAATTTAGTCTCCACGATATAACATCACCCAACGGCACTAGGTTGATTGACTTCGCCTCTGCTCGCAATATGGTCATCAGTAGTACTAGGTTCCAGCATAAACGAATACACCAAGCCACCTGGCTGTCCCCTGATCAAAGAACAAGAAACCAGATTGATCATGTCATGATTGACGGCAGACATAGCTCCACCGTTCTGGACGTGCGTACATTGCGTGGTCCCAATATTGACTCTGACCATTATCTTGTCGCAGCCAAGATACGCACACGCCTCTGTGCAACGAAGAAAGTGCGCACAGTAACGGAAGGAAAGTTTGACGTCGAGAAGCTGCGCATGACATAGACAGCTGATAATTTCACAACTCGACTCTCACACCTACTAGCAGAGGGCAATCCTCGACCTAACGATGTAACCGAGCAATGGAAGCATATCTATCACTCATTGCGTACCGCCGCTGAGGCCACTATAGGGTTCCAGCGAGCTCGCAAGAACAACTGGTACGATGAGGAATGCAAAACTGCCTCGAAAAAAAAGGACGCTGCCTACAAGGAGACGTTGCGAACGGGCGCAACCCGCAGTGTATGGCAACAATATCGTGAGGCAAAGAAGGAATAGAGACGCCTTTTCAGAAAAAAGAAAATTGAGGCCGAAAGGCGTGAGTGTGAGGAGCTTGAGATGCTGGCTGACAGGAATGATGCCCGAAAATTCTATGAAAAGATCCGGCGGATGACGGAAGGTTTTAAGACCGGGGCAAGCTCCTGTAAGGACAATAATGGCGACCTGGTAACCGACGTACAAAGTGTACTTAAATTATGGAGGGAGCACTTCTCCTCACTGCTAAATTGCGAGGGAGACGTCGAACCCGATACCCCAATCCCTGACGATGGAAAAGTCGTCCCACCACCTGACTATGATGAAGTGAGGATAGCTATATCCCGGCTCAAAAACAACAAAGCGCCTGGAAAAGACGGACTACCCGCCGAGCTGTTCAAACATGGAGGCGAAGAGCTGGTAAAAAGCATGCATCAGCTCTTATGCAGAATATGGTCAGACGAGTGCATGCCTCCGGATTGGAATTTAAGTGTGCTTTGCCCAATCCACAAGAAAGGCGATCCCGCTAACCGCACCAACTACCGCGGATTCAGTCTTCTTAATATCGCATATAAGGTTCTTTCTAGCGTGTTGTGTGAAAGGCTGAAGCCCATCGTAGACAAACTGATTGGACCTTATCAGTGTGGCTTTAGACCTGGTAAGTCTACCATCGACCAGATTTTCACGATACGTCAAATCCTGGAGAAGAACCATGATAAAAGAATCGACACACACTATCTCTTTGTCGATTTCAAAGCCGCTTTTGACAGCGCAAAAAGGAGTTGCCTGTATGCCGCCATGTCTGAATTTGACTTCCCTGCAAAGCTTATACGGCTTTGCCAAATGACGTTGAGCAATACCAACAGCTCCGTCAGAATCGGGAAGGACCTCTCTGAGCCATTTGAAACCAAACGATTTCGTGCGATTTCTTCAATCTGATGCTGGAGAAGATAATTCGAGCAGCAGAGCTAAACCGCAATGGAACAATCTTTTACAAGAGCGTGCAATTGCTGGCGTATGCCGATGATATTGATATCAGTGGCCTTAACAACCGGCGCACCTGCTCCTTGGCAGTCATGTCACTGTTGATAGTTACAAATTTGAAACTGTGAGGGTCTTCGTCTATTTGGGAACCAGTATCAACACCGAAAATAATATCAGTCTAGAAATCCAGCGGAGAATCACTCTTGCCAACAAGTGCTACTTTGGACTAAGTAGGCAATTAAGAAGTAAAGTCTCTCATCATACCTGTCCTGATGTATGTCTCAGATTCATGGACAATGTCAAGAGAAGATGAGATGGCCCTTGGAGTGTTTGAGAGAAAAGTTCTCCGGAAGATTTATGGTCCTTCCCGTGATGCCAACGGCGAGTATCGAAGGAAATTTAACGATGAGCTGTACGAGCTCTACGCAGATCTGACCATAGTCCAGCGAATTAAAACCCAAAGACTCCGCTGGTTGGGCCATGTTATGCGAATGGACAAAGAAGCTCTAGCACAGAAGGTTTTCCTATCGTCGCCTGAATTCGGCAGCAGAGGAAGGGGGAGGCCTCGACTGAGATGGAAACAACAGGTGGAGGATGACTTGAACTCCCTTGGGGTTTCCAATTGGCGTCAGTTATCGCTAAAAAGGAATGACTGGCGTGCTTTGATATGCAACGGCCAAAATCGCTTAGGCGGTTAAGCGCCAATAAATGATGATGAACTGGCAACCGATGGCGACCTTGTCATCCGACCACCTGCCCATGTTGTTGTTGCTGTTGTTGTTAACAATGCCTTGCCCTGTCTAGAGTGTATGATCATTCCGAAGATCTTCATCAAGCTCTTCTAAGGGGAGTCCAAGGAAACGTGCAGTTTCAACAGGGTTTGTCCAGAGGGACAGAGGGGTTAGAAGAGTAGGTTCAGATGAACAATTGAAGAGATGTAGAGTATCATGGGGTGTCCTACCACATGTAGGGCATGTGTTTGAGATTGTATCATTAAGTCTGGATAAGTAGGAGTTTAACCTTACACTATATCCAGACCTAAGCTGGTCCAAGGTGACTCTTGTCTCCCTTGGTAAGGTGCGTTCTTCTTCAGCAATATCCGGTGGAGGACTGTTCAGAACGGGATTCACAGGTAGAGATCCGACAAAAGTGTCTACCGACTCGGTGTGGATGTCGGTTAGAGCCCGCTTATGATTCTGCAGATCAAACGGCAAGGTAATATGATGCCGGATCTCATCATAATGCTTACGGAGATGTTTCCTTATGTCTCTCGGGGGCGGATCTATGTCCAAAAGATGACGGTTTGGATGTGCTGGCTTGTGGCAGTTCAGAAGGAATTGCCTGCTCAGCATTTCCGCATGCTCTTTTACATTGAGCAGTTTTGCCTCCTGATGGTGGTGAGACTCGGAAGACATGAGGAGACATCCCGTAGCAGTTCTGATGGCAGTATTTTGGCAGACTTGTAACTTCGTCCAGTTGGTGTTATGTACATTAGGCGACCATATGGGTGCAGCATAGTCAAAGACTGGTCGGCCAATGGCCTTATATGTAGTCAGCAACGTTTCTTTGTCTTTTCCACAAGTACTGCCGGCAAGTGAATTGAGGATCTTGTTGCGACCACGTACCTTTGAGACCATTGCAGACACATGACCAGCAGATGAGAAAGTACTATCTAGTGTCATCCCTAATAACTTTGGGTGGCTGACAGTTGGTAGCTTAGTGCCATCAAACGAAAGCGTCGCTGTTGATTTAGTCGGAGATATCTAGAAGTTAAACAGTGTCGGGGATAGGACACCACCCTGTGGCACCCCCTGTCTAATACGTCTAGGTTTTGATGTTGCGTTTCTAACGCCTGCCGTCCATTCAAGTATTTAGCGGTCCATCTCTTTAACCCATCAGGTATCTGTGTTTCAAACAGATCTTGTATGAGAGTGGCATGGTTGACTGTGTCAAAAGCTTTCGACAGGTCAAGTGCCACTAACACAGTCCTGTGATTTGGTTGGTTTTGATTTAGGCCGCTATTTATTTGCGTTGTAATGGCATTAAGTGCGGTGGTGGTGCTGTGCAGCTTACGGAAGCCATGTTGATGACTAGCCAGGTGCAGATTTGCAGTATAATACGGGAGCAAAATGGACTCTAGCGTCTTCACTACCGGAGACAAAAGTGATATAGGGCGATATGAATCGCCTATGTTTGCCGGCTTTCTAGGTTTTAGTAATGGAACCACTCTCGCCTTTTTCCATATTTCAGGAATGACGAAAGTGTTCAGTGAAAGACTGAATAGAGCCGCTAAGTATTTGTGTCCCTCCTGGCCTAAATGTTTCAGCATCTTCATTGCAGTGCCGTCGGGGCCGATGGATTTTGAGGGCTTAGCCTGTCTGATGGCTTCCTTGACCTCTGAGGCAGTGATGACAATGGGCGTGTTTTGGTTTTTGTATTTACGCGCCTGTCGCATGGTTCTACGTTTAGCTCTATCGAAGAAGGTGTTCGCACATCCCCTAGGGTCCTTCTTCACCCTGTCACCGAAAGTAATATCTACTTTATCCTTGTGTTGCGTTGGATTAGATAGAGCTTTGACCGTAGTCCATAATTTGCCAACACCATCAGAGAGGTTGCATTGCTCTAGGTGTTGTTTCCATTTGGCCAGTTTATGTTTATCGACCAACCTACGGATTTCCGCGATGAGATCCCTTATACGGGGGTCTGCGGGATTGAGATTTCGCACTTCATCTCTTTCTCTAGCCATGGCCGCTGCCTCCGCGGGGAAATTTGGTCTTATTTGAGATATTCGACCCGCAGGAATGAAGCGTTTAGAGGCCAAGTCAATGATGTTGCGGAAGTCTCGTTCGCCTTTGCGTACGTCCGTAGGAATGGATAGAGCAGCCAAGGATTCGTCCGTATATGTCTGAAAACTGTCCCAGTCCGCCTTGGTAAAGTTAATATATGTACCATGCTCAGGTGTAATAAAGTCCGTCGGTCGTTCGATGGTAATGACTATTGGGAGATGGTCAGACGCCAACGTGAGTATGGGTCGCCAATTGGTGTTGTTCAATAGTCCTGCACTTACGATGGAAAATTCTATCTGGCGAACTATAGCAGTTACCCGATACTCTCGTTGGGGCGTCTCCGTTCAATGTACAGAAAGCCGTATCATCTATTTGTTCTGCAAGTACATGCCCCCTATTGTCTGCTGGCAAGTTTGAGTGCCACATGTCGTGGTGCGCATTGAAGTCGCCCAGGATCACGCGGTTATCTCCTCGTAATAGCAAGCTAATGTCGCGGTGATAAGCGGTGGGGCAACTTGAGACAGGGGGTATGTAGATGTTAATGATTTGCAGATCGACATCTCCTGTACGGATGGTAATACCTTGGCTTTCTAAGATATCATCCGTTCCTTCGATGTCGCTATCAAATAGATGATACTGTACAGAGTTGTGCGTTATGAACGCTAGACCACCTCCCAGACCTCCTGTTACTCTATGACGGTCTTTCCGGTGGATGTTATATCCGCCATAGGTAATGAGGTCCGACCTAGGACTGAGCTTGGTTTCTTGGACTGCGGCAAGTTTTATGTCATATTGCGTCATCAAATTAGTTATCTCTGCGATCTTACCAGTTAATCCGTTACAGTTGTGCTGTAAGATTTGGAAGTGCGCCGGTGCACCAAACTTCCCAGCTGAGACCGCAGTCTTGGCTAACGAACGTAACCTCATACGCAACATCGATCCCTCAGACCCACAGATCGGTGATCTCAACGTGGAAATCAGACGGCTGGATAGCTCAGCGGGCAGGCCGTCAGCGCCCGCCGCTTTATTGTTTTTTAGCAGTGATATAGCTATTCGCACCTCATTATAGTCGGGTTGTGGTACTTAAATTCCATCGTCTTCGATTGTGGGGTTGGGCTCGTCTTCTTCTCTGAATTATTGCTCTGTTCCTCCGTTTAAAAGAGCAGAGAAGTGATCCCTCCATAACATTAGTACTCTCTGAACATCTGCCACCAGGTCGCCGCCATTTGTCGAATGTTTTGATAAAATTTTCGGGCGTTGCTTCTACTGGCTAGCATTTCAAGCTCTTCGATTTCGTGCTTTTCCTCTTCCCTTTTCTTCGCCTGGAAAAGCCGTCTCACTTCCCTCTTCGTTTCGCGGTAGTGTTCACACACGGTCCTCGTTGCATTCGCTTTTAACGTTGCCTTATAGGCGTGGTCCCTCTTTTCACTGCGTCTTTGCACTCTCTATCATCGTACCAGTTGTTTTTTTGCACTTGCAGGAATCCAATAACTTCTTCGACTGCGGTCCGGAGATATGTACACACTGCTCGTGCACTCCGCTGGGTTGAATTGTGCTGTCAGAGAGCAGGTGTGCGAGTCGTTCTGCGACGTCCAGCTTTCCTTGCGTTTTTTGTGGTGTCTCTTTTGTTGTACTTAGGCGGGTACGAATCTTGGCTGCTACCAAGTAGTGATCCGAGTCGATGTTCGGACCCCGCATAGTACGTACATCCATAACGCTGGAAGAATGCCGTGTGTAAAAGTAGGTCGCCTCCCCGTAGGTGCACCCTGGGTAACGCTAAATGACCTACATGGCCTACAACAACAACAACAATGCCGTCCGTCTATCACAAAGTGATCGATCTAGTTGTGTGTTTTCCGATCTGGCGATAGCCATGTTGCTTGATGGCTCTTTTTTAGCTTGAACCTGGCGCTGGATACGACCATGTTTCGTGCACCGGCGAAGTCAATCAGCCTGAATCCATTTGGCGAAGTCTCATCATGGAGGCTGAACTTTTCGACAGTGGGTTCAAATACCCCCTCATTGTCCACCCTGGCGTTAAAGTCGCCAAGCACGACTTTGATATCATGACAGGGGCCGCGCTCATAAGTTTCTTCTAATTTCGCGTAGTGCTTGCCTTCGGTCGGTGCGTGCACGCAGATAAACGATATGTTGAAAAATCGTAGTTTTATTCGGATTGTGGCGAGACGCTCATTCACGGCTGTGAAGGAGTCTACATGTTTCTTAAGACTCTTTCCTACCACAAAACCGACGCCGCATCTGCGCTCATTAGTATGGCCGCCCCAGTAGATATTGCAGGTTCGGATGGTCTTATAACCTTGCCCCGTCCATCGCATTTCTTGTATAGCGGTAATGTCAGCTTTTGCCTTATTGGGTTATCATATCCGAGGCCTGTCTGTTGGATCTCATTGGAATTTTGTTTTATGTGCTGGGTCCGAAACCCTTCGGAAAATCCGTTTCTCGGGAATTAATTAAATTACACATTTATATAGCGAGCCGCTTGGTCCAAGATAGACGCTTGCTTCCAGCCGCCCCTCGTGGTGTCAGACGCTGCTGATGTAACCCCCTGGCAAGCCCTTAAACTAGTTATGTCGGAGTGGCCTTGTCAGGTTGTCGCCTTCTCACATTAGTTCAGTGGCTATCCAGAGGATACGTGGGATTGCCCGAACGTGGTGAGCTGCTTGGACCGCACATGGAAGAATCGCTCTGGCCATTCCCAGTTGAATGGCGGTTAGAAATTTTCCCAACTTGCGTGGACTTCTACACACGACCCCACTCTCCTGGCATGGCGTAGCCTAGGGTTATATTTTACTAGCGGGGCCGAAGGCCGCCAAATCAGAAAGGTGTTCCGCACACAAATACCATGGATCCCGCCCCCAAATTGAGTCGGTTTTTTGACTATAACTTTTCACTGAAACAAAAAATGAGGCCAAAACACGTTTTTTGGGCCCACCCATAATTTTAGCTAATTTATTAGCAGTTAATATAAATATGCAGATCCCTTACGAAGGTAGCTACCTTGCCGCGGTGTAGGGGCTTAGATCGACGCTAGCTAAGGGTGCCGATATGGTCACGACCATGTCTACGCCATTAGCCTGTATCGCATGATCGGCAACTAAGAGCTACCACCTCCTAATCCAGGGTGTTACGCGACACCGTGCCCATTGGACTGGTTTGCAGCCAGGAGGTTTAAAACACCGGTTGTATTTCAACGGCGCCTTCCCAACACCGGTCCACATTGGGAAGTAACCATGGCCTTACCGCGACAAGGGGCTCTGGCGCGGTGGACGAACCCATTTCCCCTTCTAATACAATTGATTACTGAGCTCGCCTTGTCGAGCAGGTGATAGTACGAACAAGATGAATAGAAAAACAACAAAAAAGAAAATACTAAACCAACAACAAGAACGAAGAAGAGCGGTGGAAGGAACAATGACAGGCAGAAAGCCATGCTATACTTGGACATAGATCAATTGATGAGCGACTTTTGCTCTCTCTGAGAGTGTTGTCAGAATCCACATTTTTTATAACATTTTCCAATGATGCCACACCCGAAGAAGCGAAAATTGGGTATTTTTAAACTAAAATTTGGAGTTTTTGAAGTTTTCAAACCAGTTCGGCAAACGGCGGGATAAATAAGGGTTTTTAGTGTACTAGCCCAGCAAACAATCAGAGTCATAAATGATGCAGAAAGGAGTCCTAAATAGGAGCGTTTACGCTCTTTATGAGCTCATTTATGAGTCCGAAATGAGTGTATTTCCCTTCCTGCGATGGTCGTCCGATATGAGCTAAATTTTATATATTGAATGAGCCTGAATAGGAGTCATTTATGACTCTTATTTGCATCAGAAACGGCTCATATAGAGTCTAAATAGGAGTCATATATGGCTCCTTTATGAAGCTTTTCGGATGCATTTATGACTCTTACAAAAGTCATATGCTGCACATTTTGGATTCTTAAATGGCGCCTTTTTGGGATTGGGATGGGGGCACTGGAATTGCGGAAGCATACATGAAACTCGGGCATTAGACATATTTGTGTGACAACAAAACCAAGTAAGTGGCTTTCCCGTGACACATGCAAAACCCAAGTACATAAGACCATTTTTCTTTGAATGTAACATTAGCAGCGCTTTTCAATAGCTCACAGTGCGTGTTTCCCTTTTATTCCCGAGTTAGCTTAAAATGCAAGCTTCAGTTTTTCGTAACTCAAATAATGGCTGAGTTATGAGCATTTGAAAAGCACTGCTAACGTTACATTCCCAGACATAAGTAGTTGGAAATAACTGGGACTTGGTTTTTTATTTGTCACTGGAGAACTACTTACACAGAGCCAAAAATGCCTAATAAAATTAATAAGATTGTCTTTATGAACGGTTTTCAGGCTCAGGGGTAGTCAAGACGGCGGAAACGAAAAAAAAACCATACGCAAATCTATTTGGTTTAATGAGGAAATTCTTATTGATATTATCAAGTGCAATTTCTTCTTTTTTCTTTGCGATTTCTTTTTATATGTGTTATTAATAAGAAAATCTTCTCGAAATTTCTGTCAAAATATTGAAAAAAAGCTGAAAGAGAAAAACTTCTTATTTTAATAAGATGATCTTAGGGTTTCTAACAATAAGATTTGACTTATTAATGTTTTCAAAGGAAAATCTTGCAGAAAACGTACTGATTTCTTAGGGTTCCTAACAAGAAGATTCGACTTATTAATGTTTTCAAAGGGAAAACATATTTCCGCGTAATTGTATGTGTTAATAAGACGATCTTAGGGTTCCTAACAAGAAGATTTGACTTATTAATGTTTTCAAAGGGAAAACATATTTCCGCATAATTGTATGTGTTAATAAGACGATCTTAGGGTTCCTAACAAGAAGATTTGACTTATTAACAGATTTCCGCATAATTGTATGTGTTAATAAGACGATCTTAGGGTTCCTAACAAGAAGATTTGACTTATTAACAGATTTCCGCATAATTGTATGTGTTAATAAGACGATCTTAGGGTTCCTAACAAGAAGATTTGACTTATTAATGTTTTCAAAGGGAAAACATATTTCCGCATAATTGTATGCGTTAATAAGACGATCTTAGGGTTCCTAACAAGAAGATTTGACTTATTAACAGATTTCCGCATAATTGTATGTGGCGATGAATGCCGTGAAGGCTACGAATAATTGAAAACACAGGTTGAGTTTTAAGACGATTTATTCACGTACAGCTTCATCGCTAGACTAAAATTAACAACGCTTTTAATATGAATTGATAGCAATTTAGGGTACCGAAGTACTTACATACATATGTACGCACATACAATATGCCTACCTATTTTATTATGTATCCAATAACTAGTTATAGGTAACAGAACATTGAGTACTATTGTTTACATAATCTCTATGTATCAATGAATGCCGTGCGAAAACTGTTACACGTATAAAAAATAACTTGTCAAATACAGTGACTATTAAATGTATTCGTACAAGTAAATATAATATGAATAAATGCAAAGTATTCAGAAACATCCCGGGCCGCCCTGAAATAGCGTTTCAGAATGTAGGAAGAACAACAATCTTCGTGATAGGGCGAGTTAGTTCGCCGGATGCTGTTTTTAATTTTGCTGCCCGTACCAGGCCATCCTTTCCTGGGTATGTCTCAATCACCTTAGCGAGCAACCAACGAGCAGGATGGACATTATTCTCCTTTACGACCACTACGCTCCCTATAGAAATATTTGGAGCGGCCCTCGTCCATTTTGGCCTCTGCTGTAATGAAGTTAAATACTCCATGTGCCATCGTTGCCAAAAGCCCTGCATCATGTTTTGAACGTGCTGCCAGTAGTCAAGTTTGTTCGGTGCAACTTCAGATAACCTCCCTTCTGGTACCATATTGTATGGACGACCTATTAAAAATGAGAAGGAGATAAATAATTAGTATCGGTGTCCGGCGTTGCTCCAAGTGGCCGTGAGTTAACCACTGCTTCTATCTGCGCCAACAGAGTATGCATTTGCTCGAAGGTTAAAACATGGTTGCCAATGACTCGTCGTAAATGAAGTTTAACCGAACGGATTGCTGACTCCCAGATTCCACCCCAATGCGGTGCGTGTGGCGGTATGTAATTCCATCGGATTCCGTCCTCTGCCAAGGATGCGGAAATGATTTCATTACGTTGCTGAGACATTAGTGCTTTGTGCATTTCATCCAACTGACGAGATGCACCAAGAAAATTTCTGCCGTTGTCACTAAACATTTGGGAACACTTTCCACGACGAGACATAAATCGGCGTAATGCGGCTAAGAAGCAATCGGTGCTTAAATCTGTCGCCAACTCCAGGTGAATGGCGGATGTGGTTAAGCACACAAATAAACAAATATAACCTTTTGATAACTTAGGCTTTCTGCCCGGAGCCACTTTCAGTGTGAGTGGCCCCGCGTAATCACAACCACTGTTTTCGAACGGATAGGCCTGTCGCACTCGAATTGCAGGAAGATCTGCCATGATTTGTTGTGTAGATATTTGTCTTTGGCGAAAGCATTTTATGCACTTAAAGGTGAGGCTGCGAATTATGTTTCTAGCGCCCAAGACCCAATACTTTTGCCGTATGATTACAAAAAGTGCTGACACGCCAGCATGTAAATTTTTGACGTGCTCCTCCTGTACAATGAGATGGGTAATTCGGTGTAACTTCGGTAGAATGATCGGATGGACAGCATTTATATCTATCTCGGCATAACGGATTCGACCTCCAACCCGCATCAGACCGTGATCGTCAATAAATGGATTTAGTTTTAGGAGCTTCGATCTTGAATGAATTTCCTTTTGTTGCACTAAGCTCTCACGTTCTTCTTTAAAGCAGTTCTGTGCATATCTCAAAACAACTCGCCTTGCGTCTTCAAATTCTTGGAATTTCAAATGTCCTACCGTGATTTCCCTGTTATGTGAACGTATGCGCTTAATGAACCGCAGAAAATAAGCAACGGTTTTCACCAGTTTGCTCCAAGAAGATGAGTTTTCGACTAGTTTATCAAGTGGGTGATGACATTCCGTTAAAACCAAGCTCACTGTGTTAACCTTAAGTTCCATATTTACATCCGAATCTGTAATTGATTTAGTGGGGATCTTCTTCATTACAGCCCTTTGAAAGCGATTTTCGTCGCGTAACCATGGTGGGCCGTTCCACCAAAGGCTGAAATTGAGCAGATCTGCAGCAAGCATTCCTCGACTAGCGCAATCAGCAGGATTTTCCTTGGATGCAACGTGATTCCAAACACGACGAGGCAAAATATCAATGATTTCCGAAGTTCGATTTGCAACAAAGGTTTTGAGCCTTGCTGGTGACTGGGAGAGCCATGCAAGAACGATCGTCGAATCACACCAAGCATTAACTGAAATAGCTTTTTGTGGCAACATTTCCTTTATAACGCTAATGAGGCGTGATAATAGCAATGCTCCACATAGCTCAAGGCGCGGCAGCGATATTCGCTTTAACGGAGCTACCCGCGTCTTAGCCGCAACGAGATGCACCTGATAGCCACCATGTTGATCCCTGGTGCGGCAATAAACCACGGCTGCATAGGCTCGCGCAGATGCGTCGCAAAACCCCTGTAGGTCTAAAGCATTTTCGGTTGAAGTTGATACATAACGAGGAATAGCAAAATTTTTTATATTCTCCATATCGTTGCTATATTTTACCCATAGTTGTGCGGATAAACTAGGCAGCGGGCTATCCCAATCCAAATTATGTAACCATAATTCCTGAAGCAGAATTTTGTACTGGACAATCACAGGGGCCAGTAATCCTAGTGGGTCAAATATGCGAGACAGTTCCGATAACAATTGTCTTTTACTTATACTAGCCGACTCTTCAACGCATACCTTGTAAGCTAAATGATCTTCTACTGGCTTCCAACGTAATCCCAGAACCTTTGCTGTGTCGTCTTCAGCACATTTCAATATGTTTTGATCTTGTTGACTTGAATTCATTTTAGGGCAATTAGAAACCCACTTACTTAGTTCTAAGCCAGCACGTGACATTAATTGGCACAGTTCATCCCTTACCTCAAGCAGTTTTTCTTCGGTTTCAGCACCGGTCAATACGTCATCCACGTAAAAATCGTCTTCTAGTATTTTCGATGCTACCGGGTATAATTCAGCGTAGTCTTTCGAAAGCTGCTTCAAGACTCTTACGGCTAAAAAGGGTGCGGATGAGGTACCATAGGTGACAGTACAAAGCTGAAAATGCTCAATCGGGTCGGTCGGAGACTCCCGCCACAAAATGCGCTGATAATTCCGATAATCTTCGGCAACCCAAATTTGCCGAAACATTTTAACTATATCGGCTGAAAAGACAAATCTATGCAATCTAAAGCGAAAGCAAACGCAAAATAAATTTCGTTGGATATTTGGACCGGTGCATAGAGCACTATTCAGTGAAACCCCATTCGCATCTCTAAATGAGCCATCAAAAACCACTCGCAGCTTTTGCCCCAGAACTGGATGGTGAGGCATGTAAAAACATTTTCCGTCATTTACGTCAATTCCATCAGAGCTCAATTTCCTCATGTGCCCTTGCCTAGCGTATTCTCGCATAAATTCCACGTATTGGTGACAAAGTGAGTCATTTCTCATTAAACGACGCTCAACTGTTAGAAAGCGTGCTAAAGCGCCGCTCAAAGTGTCCGAAAATTTGACGTTTGGTTGATGAAATGGCAATTCGACTACATATTTACCATCGTCTGTTCTGAAATGCGTGGTTGCAAAATGATTTTCCGCATAATCAACCTCGTTTTTATCTACTGGCGAACTCGTCTCTTCAATCTCCCAAAATTGTTTTAAAGACCTATCGATATCAGCTAGAGTGACTAGGGAAACAGATCGCTGTGTAGGATTTGTTGGCATGCTTGTGACTATCCACCCAAAAATTGACGATATGGCTATAACATTGCCATGAGCGTCGTACATTTTTTCAGCTGTGAAAATGTCCCATACATACCTTGCGCCAAGTAGGATGTCGATATGTGATGGCTTATTAAACGACGGGTCCGCGAGGGGGAGCCCACTAAGCTGACTAATGGTAGTTGTTGTTATTGGCTCTGGTGGGAGTTGCGATGTAATTCTGCTAAGAACATGAACGTTGACATCCAATATGTTATTACCTACTCTAGATTTGATATGCAGAGCGCACTGTCCACGCGTAGTTTCGGCATTTACCGATGATATACCTGACACAACAACACGAGAATGAGAACGTGAAAGCTGTAGGCTTTGAGCGCAGCGCTCCGTAATATACGAAAGTTCAGAGGCGCAGTCCAAGAAAATACGACAGGGTTTATAGTGATTTGCTGCCGTCTGAACATAAACAGTAGCTGTGGGCAGAATAAAATTATTGCTGCTACCTTGTGAGTAGTCAATTATGCTTGTGTACTCGGAACTGCCCGTTGGGCATGAGCGAGCAACATGTGTTGTGGCCGACCATGGGCTCGACGTTGAAGCAGCAGAGTTGGAAGATGCGCTCAATGCCTGTGCTGGCGACGACGTCTCTGTAACAGGGTGAACCAAAGTGTGGTGTCGTCGATGACATTCCTTGCAGCGGAATTTGCTTGAACATGAATACGAGGAGTGACCACCTCTCAGGCAATTAAAACAGAGTGATCTACCTTTAATAAAGTTTCGACGATTTTCAATGCTAAGTGAAGCAAATGCTGGGCATTTTGCGATACCATGTTCCTTAGAACTACATTTAGCACATGTTGTTGATGCGTTTGAGTCCGTGGCTACTAACGCACGCGACTGCTGCTTGCTCAGTTTAGTACCGGCCTCAGGTATCTTCGACGAGCTACTAGGTTTGCGATCACCCAACTCCAACTCTTCACAACGATTGTCTAAGAATCGGAAAAATTCCTCAATGAAGGGTACAGATTTATTTTTGCTATCATTTATCCAACGACGTCTAGACTCTGGATCGATTTTTGCTAACAACAGATAAATGAGCCAACAATCGCGGCCATTTTGGTTTGAAGCTTCTAAGCCCCGAATGACTTCATTAGCTCCATCAGAAATTTTGCGTAGCAAAGCGGGATTTTCAACCGACGTTGTCGGAAGGTTCATAAACATTTCGATGAATGAGTTAACAATATGTCGAGGGCAATCGTAGCGATCAATTAGCCTTTCCCATGCCGTTTGGTAGGCGACGTCTGTCACCGGCAAGTGCTTAACTAAACTTGCGGCTTCGTCCCGCAGCAACGAAGTTAGGTAGTGAAATTTCTGAACCTTAGTTAAAGTGGATTTGGAATCCACGGAACTGACAAATAAATCGCGAAATGTAGGCCAATCCTTGTAATTTCCCGAAAAGGGCGGAATATTTATTTTGGGTAAATCATGCTCGACATATTTTGATGATTTGGAAACGTGCGCAAACTGTTCAAGCAATGATGCCTGCTGTTCAGCTAACCTTGAAATGACATTGTCGACCTTATCTACATGAGCGCTGTTTTCATCGTTGTTTTCGGGCGAAGGCAGGCCCGATATAAGGGTTAGATAAAGCCCACGTGCTTGCAAATATTTTTCCTCATACAGTGCGTAGTCTACCTCGGGATCAACGTATTCCGGGGTACCTAAATGTTTATACATTTGATCAGTGGTATGCACAAACTCTTTCCATACCTCCTGCAGGCGTTCTAGCCTGGTGTTGGCCTGGTCTCTCGAAAGGTCCTCGGGTTGACCTTCCACGAATGCGAGCAAACGAGTTATAGAACCCTTGAGACGGCCGCGAAATTGAACAAGAAGATTGTATTCTTCGGACATTTTAACGATACTGTACTAAATTACTTTTAATTTAATATTTGAAAAACGAAAATGAGCCATCCGGCTCGAAGGACCAGTTTCTATGGCGATGAATGCCGTGAAGGCTACGAATAATTGAAAACACAGGTTGAGTTTTAAGACGATTTATTCACGTACAGCTTCATCGCTAGACTAAAATTAACAACGCTTTTAATATGAATTGATAGCAATTTAGGGTACCGAAGTACTTACATACATATGTACGCACATACAATATGCCTACCTATTTTATTATGTATCCAATAACTAGTTATAGGTAACAGAACATTGAGTACTATTGTTTACATAATCTCTATGTATCAATGAATGCCGTGCGAAAACTGTTACACGTATAAAAAATAACTTGTCAAATACAGTGACTATTAAATGTATTCGTACAAGTAAATATAATATGAATAAATGCAAAGTATTCAGAAACAGTATGTGTTAATAAGACGATCTTAGGGTTCCTAACAAGAAGATTTGACTTATTAATGTTTTCAAAGGGAAAACATATTTCCGCATAATTGTATGTGTTAATAAGACGATCTTAGGGTTCCTAACAAGAAGATTTGACTTATTAACAGATTTCCGCATAATTGTATGTGTTAATAAGACGATCTTAGGGTTCCTAACAAGAAGATTTGACTTATTAATGTTTTCAAAGGGAAAACATATTTCCGCATAATTGTATGTGTTAATAAGACGATCTTAGGGTTCCTAACAAGAAGATTTGACTTATTAATATTTTCAAAGGGAAATCTTGCATCATCATCAGCAGACATCATGTAGAACAATTATACGCTGAGAAGCAGAAGTACCCGATGGCTCGATGGTAAGCACCTGTGTTCAGCATTCAATATGTGGTTAGTTCGATTCGCGGTAGAGGCAATATGGCAAGTGTGGAAGGCAATGTAAGTGTTTAAGCGACATAACATGGTTTCGTTTATTTCATCTGCATTACATATTATTGTAATTCGCAGATAATTTATGGAATATTCGGAATACATAGCTTATAGTCGCAGTCACAAAACGTGGTTTTTCACAAGCAAAATGGGGTAAGCCAATAGCCGCCAATGCCTCAGAGCCCAAGTGCTCACCACCAAATAATAAATATAAGGTGTAACAAAACACAAGTGGTTTTTCATAAGTAAAATGGGGTAAGCCAATAGTCGCCAATGCCTCAGAGCCCAAGTGCTCACCACCAACAATTTTGAGGGGTCTTCTAAGGAAGTGAGAATAGCCAACAATGCATTCTCAGAGCCAAAGTGCTCGCCCCAATTAATACATACAGAGTGTAATTACCAAAACACAGTCCGCTAGACTTGATGGTACATACCAATAATTAAAAAGAACCAAACACAGTCCATGAGACTTGATGGAATATAAAAATAATAAAATAAATAAAATTAAAAAGACTTTGGTTGAGGTGGGACTCGAACCGGCAACCCCGGCCAACTCCCTCAACCATATAATATAGCAACAACAATAATAATAAACTGCTCGCCGCCCACCATTTAACTCCAGCTTAGATATGGTCCTTCGAGCCGGATCGAACCAGCACCTATGGCTCTTTACTAGACGACTAAGCCGTCTAGGGCGGGGAGTATGTTTAAGCGACATAACATGGTTTCGTTTATTTCATCTGCATTACATATTATTGTAATTCGCAGATAATTTATGGAATATTCGGAATACATAGCTTATAGTCGCAGTCACAAAACGTGGTTTTTCACAAGCAAAATGGGGTAAGCCAATAGCCGCCAATGCCTCAGAGCCCAAGTGCTCACCACCAAATAATAAATATAAGGTGTAACAAAACACAAGTGGTTTTTCATAAGTAAAATGGGGTAAGCCAATAGTCGCCAATGCCTCAGAGCCCAAGTGCTCACCACCAACAATTTTGAGGGGTCTTCTAAGGAAGTGAGAATAGCCAACAATGCATTCTCAGAGCCAAAGTGCTCGCCCCAATTAATACATACAGAGTGTAATTACCAAAACACAGTCCGCTAGACTTGATGGTACATACCAATAATTAAAAAGAACCAAACACAGTCCATGAGACTTGATGGAATATAAAAATAATAAAATAAATAAAATTAAAAAGACTTTGGTTGAGGTGGGACTCGAACCGGCAACCCCGGCCAACTCCCTCAACCATATAATATAGCAACAACAATAATAATAAACTGCTCGCCGCCCACCATTTAACTCCAGCTTAGATAGTAAGGAAGAGTGCGGTGAGATGGCTTGAAGGAAATATAAAAAGGCAACATAAGAAGGTAAAGGCAATACAAGAGAAATCTAAAACTGAATCGTAACTGATAATCTGAAGTTCTCGAAGACAATATAAGAACTCTGAAATATAATTTTTATTTTCTTCTCAATAATATGTGATTTCATTTTGAAAACGTTAATAAGTCGAATCTTCTTGTTAGGAACCCTAAGAAATCAGTTCGTTTTCTGCAAGATTTCATTTTGAAAACATTAATAAGTCAAATCTTATTAACACATACAATTATGCGGAAATCTGTTAATAAGTCAAATCTTCTTGTTAGGAACCCTAAGATCGTCTTATTTATTAACACATACAATTACGCGGAAATATGTTTTCCCTTTGAAAACATTAATAAGTCAAATCTTCTTGTTAGGAACCCTAAGATCGTCTTATTAACACATACAATTATGCGGAAATATGTTTTCCCTTTGAAAACATTAATAAGTCAAATCTTCTTGTTAGGAACCCTAAGATCGTCTTATTAACACATACAATTACGCGGAAATATGTTTTCCCTTTGAAAACATTAATAAGTCGAATCTTCTTGTTAGGAACCCTAAGAAATCAGTACGTTTTTTGCAAGATTTCTCTTTGTAAAGATTAATAAGATTTTCTCTTCAAAAATAAAAAGAACTTCTTCTTGAAGAAAATCTATAGAGATATCATATGACTTTTGTTCTATTTTATTAGGCAGTGTTGGCTCTGTGTACTTGGTCTTTTGTATGACTGGAGATATGTGGTACAATGCGGCAAAGAATCACTTCTCTATTGGTAGGTATACATATGCCATCCACCAGGAAAAATCTGCAACATACCATAATATAGGTGTCCAGAAACAATTTCAGAATTAAAGCCGAGAAAAGTGTATATTTATCAGGAACAGTCCGCACGTGATGTATTGTGATTGAATTTTTATTTGAAATAAAAAAAAAATTCACAAACAAAATATGAATATTTGTTCAAAAGCTGTTTTGTTAAATGAAAATTCTTGGAGTAAAGTCATATTTTTCATCAAATTGGAGTCATAAAAGACTCCTATATGATCCTATTTCGGAGGCTCATATTTTTCATATATTTAGGACTCATATCGGACTCCTAAATTATGAGCACTCCGAGAATGTTTGAGGGGAGGCTCTCTACCCAGCAAACCATAAGAGCTCTAAATGAGCGCATATGGGACTCTTTCATCTGAGCGCTCACATTCATAATGAGTTCATAAAACAATCATAAACAGTCATAAAATGCTCGCATTTGAGTGGCTTTTCCTATGAAACGGGTCATTCATAAATGAGCTCTCAGTCTTATGCATAAAAGATTCTTTTTCGAATGTTTTTATGAGCTCTGAAAAGAGCGCATGAAAGAGTCTTTTTCGAATGATTTTTTGTACGAATTAAGAGCTTCCTTTTCTTCTTGATTTTTATTAATTTCTTTCCAATTTAAATTTTTCCTTTCCTTCCTCATGACTTCTCCCATTCCCTTTTCCTGTCCCTTGCACTTTAAATTTTCCTTTTAAATATGTAGAAACAAATAGGTAAACATTCATTGCATATCTAACATTCAAATATTTTTCATTATTTATTTTCTTACAATAACTTATTTCAAAAAGAAAAATCATAACGTACTTGAATCCAAATAATGAAAGTAAAAGGTATTTATAGGGGGACACTCAGAAAAACTCATGAAACAATCATATTTATGTACACGCTCATAAAAGCTCACATAACGATCATAATTATGGGCATGTTCTGAAAAAACTCATAAAAAGGCTAATATTAGAGCTCAGATTTAAGAGCGCTCCGAAGCAGGTTTGCTGGGTAAAAGGGCTATATTACATATGTATACATAAATATAAAAAATTGTAACATCATTGAGCAAATGTAAGGAAGTAAAAAGCAAAATAAAATTTATTTTGTTACAACTTATCATAGTAACAGGAGACGGTATAGAAAGACTCAGTTTTAAGTGTTTTTTTTTTTATTAAAATGAATGTTGGAAGGCTCAAAACGAAATAAATAAAACTACATTAAAAAAATAAAAATTAAAAATAGTTAATTCATTATGAATTCTTGATTCATTTTAAAGATCGTAGGCCAATTAGTTGAATATCGTAAATTTTGACAGAGCGGTTGTAAATTCTGACAGTTATCGTGGTGAATTTTAATAGTTTTTTTCTTGGTGAAGAGTAAATTTTATATTTAGGCTGTGTGCTAATTGAAAACATTTTTCGTCAGAGTAAACTGAGGTGAACAAATTTCCTATGGTGAACGAATATTTGCCATTTTGCTGTGCCAAACGAAACGTTAAATTATGACAGTAGTAAATTTTGACGTATGGAAAAAGCACGTGCAAAAGCAGATGCTTTGTGAATCAATTCTCATTTTACGTGTTTTTCATGCATTTATATTGCGTATTATTCGCATTATATTATATTTTAGTGTTAAATAACGCATGTGAACATAAATTTATGTGAAATAATATGAATGTTAACAGCACATGCATCCCTGTGCTCACATTATTGATTGTCAAAATTTGACCTAGCCCCCAGGGCTAGGGCAAATTCTGACGTTCATATTCACCACGATAACTGTCAGAATTCAACATCGCTCTGTCAAAATTTGCTTTTTTAAACCGTTTGGCACACAGCCTTAATCGAATATACAGATCGGGGGATATTGAATTGAAGAGCGCTGTGGTTGCATAACAAATATAGGTTCTTTTTCTTTTATTATATTTCAAAATTTTCCGGTAAATTATGTTTAAGCATTTATTAACGCCTTGGCATAAAAACTCCATTTATATAACGACATCCTTTCAAATTGGCAATTGAAGATTTTCACTGAACTACACTTTTTCCCATTTTCGAGTCGTTTTTCGCTGCACAATTGTATGGCAGCATCGTTTTTTGGCGTAAATCCTGAGAACAGCTGTGTATCTGCCCAGGAACTAGTT
>CAXKVI010000003.1:90335255-90404866 GCA_964058755.1 Campiglossa producta | reverse complement strand
GTTCTCGTAGAACCGGCAATACAAGAAACTAGCCGTGTAGGCTATGTAGGTCATTTAGCGTTACCCAGGGTGCACCAACTGGGAGGCGACCTACTTTTACACCCCTATCTCCGTCGTTTCATATGCCGACGACTGTACAATAATGGCGACGGGGAAGGGCCCCTATACTGATGAACTCTGTACGAGAATCAACGGTTACCTCTGCGACCTTTCCAGGTTTTTCACTGAGCGAGATCTGACAATATCTCCGACTAAATCAACGGCGACGCTTTTTACGACATGGACGCACCAGGTGAGAAATGAATTAGACATTTTCGTTGATGGCACTAAGCTACCAACTGTCAGCCACTTAAAGTTATTAGGGATGACACTGGATAATACTTTCTCATTTGCTGGTCATGTGTCTGCAATGGTCTCAAAGGTACGTGGTCGCAACAAGATCCTCAAGTCACTTGCCGGCAGTACTTGGGGAAAAGACAAAGAAACGTTGCTGACTACATATAAGGCCATTGGCCGACCAGTCTTTGACTATGCTGCACCCATATGGTCGCCTAATGTACATAACACCAACTGGACGAAGTTACAAGTCTGCCAAAATACTGCCATCAGAACTGCTACGGGATGTCTCCTCATGTCTTCCGAGTCTCACCTCCATCAGGAGGCAAAACTGCTCAATGTAAAAGAGCATGCGGAAATGCTGAGCAGGCAATTCCTTCTGAACTGCCACAAGCCAGCACATCCAAACCGTCATCTTTTGGACATAGATCCGCCCCCGAGAGACATAAGGAGACATCTCCGTAAGCATTATGATGAGATCCGGCATCATATTACCTTGCCGTTTGATCTGCAGAATCATAAGCGGGCTCTAACCGACATCCACACCGAGTAGGTAGACACTTTTGTCGGATCTCTACCTGTGAATCCCGTTCTGAACAGTCCTCCACCGGATATTGCTGAAGAAGAACGCACCTTACCAAGGGAGACAAGAGTGACTGTTGCGGCAGAATACTTTCTTTGCGGTGCGGGTTGCTTTCTTGACGAAAAGCGCGGGTGTGGACTGTATAAAGTATAGCGGTGCTCTTACCAGATGAGATTATGCGATTCGTTCGAATAAAGGTCTAGGCGAGTTATGTTTCAATTTAATTCACATTAATTAAACTTTATTTCCACCTTGAATTATAAGCTAAGTATTAAATCGCAAAATACAAAGGCGAGCGGTAGAATCCAACAACATGAAAAAACTAAAAAACAATGATACAACATGAAAGGTGTAGTGTAAGACAAAATGTCAAACATTTGCGTTGCCAACACACAGGTGTATTAACCCTTAGGTAGCTTTTCTAACAGCATTTTAGCATATGCAAATTGGAACTCAACATACCGCCGCCCTTGAACTATCTCAGTTTTATGAATGATATGTTCAATTTACAATTACTTTGATTCTTAAAGAAAAAAATACTTAAAGTTATGAATTTCATTCTTAATCTAAGTCTTTATCCGCAAATAAGTCTTCCTTAGTCGGAAGACGGCACAATTTGGCTATTGGTCGCTTGAATTCTCCGGTAACAGTCTTCACTGTAACAACTCGTACTCGGCCATCAACTCCCGGGTGACACCGAATTACCCTTGCGAGTATCAACAACTCGGAGATGGAGGACAGCCTACAGGACGAGGAAGTCCTCGACGTCACGGTGGTAGCAGCCAACGCTGAGCGACTAACATCTAACGCTACAGGCAGCAGGACTCCTGCAACGCCACATCGGGCAGTTAATCGGAACAACTCGTCGTTGATAGGCAACCTCCGGGATGGAGCAAACCTCGACGATATGGGGACGGCAGGGAAGTCTGTGCGCTCTCATGTTGGTGGTGCTTCAGATTAATTTGCACAAATCTAAAGTGGCTTCGGCTGCTTTAAGTAGTCGTCTTTCTAAAGGCGACGTGGATGTGGTCCTCATCCAAGAACCCTGGGTCAATAGCTCGAGAATCTGCGGATTGGGGACTAAGGGCTTCAAGCTCATTCGACCCAGCGAGGAGAGCAAAGTCAGAACGTGTATTTTGGTCAAGTCTGAGTTGAACTCCTTTCTCCTACCTAACTACACCAATGGTGATATTACCGCTATCAGTCTAACGGTCGACAGCACCCGCCTGACGGTGGCGTCGGTCTATATGCCCTACGACGCCGAAGAACCCCCACCACAAACGGAGGTGAAAGACCTGGTGTCAAATTTCTGCACAGGTAATCTTATTATTGGAGCGGACGCTAATGCTCACCATGTCCAATGGGGGAGCTCCGATATCAATGCCAGGGGCGAGTCTCTGTTTGATTACCTCTTAACAACTAACCTGGTAATTTGCAACGTGGGTAATGAGCCTACTTTTATCACTAAGACCCGCAGGGAGGTCATAGACCTCACTATCTGTAGTGAAGGCGCTTATGAGTGGGTCAGAAAATGGCGGGTTCTGGAAGAACATTCATTCTCCGACCACTGTTACATAGAAATGGTTCTAGACTTTATTGTAGAACAACCTATTATGAAGCGCAATCCACGTAACACTAATTGGCAGTTACACAATGAAATATTAGACAGAGACCTGCCAGTACTGCCCTCACAGGCCCCCTCATCAGTAGAGGAGCTGGAGGATCTTGTTACTACATTTACATCGGCGCTCTCAAATGCTCTAGGACAGGCTTGTCCAGTGCCAAAACCACGCGGTAAACACAGGCCACATTGGTGGTCCTACGATTTGGACTCGCTCCGCAAATCATGCCGGAAACAATTTAACAAGGCCAAGACCCTCGGCTCTGAGCCTCACTGGCACGAATATAAAGCTAAACTAAGGGCCTATAAAAAAGCTCTGAGACAGGCGAAGAGGACCTCGTGGAGAAATTTCTGCACTGGCGTCGAAAAGGTCGACGATACAGCGAGACTTAGACGAGTTCTCTCGAAAAGTCAAACAGCCATCAGCTATTTGCGAAAACCTGACGGATCCTGGACCAGCACGGAAGAGGAAACCCTTGAGCTGCTCTTGAATACACATTTTCCAGGGAATCTGCATGACGCACCACTAGCATCTGCAACAAACCTGGCAGTAAATATACCCATCACTGAGGAAAGGGTAAGGTGGGCAGTTAAGAGCTTTGAACCGTATAAGGCTGCCGGGCCGGACGGGATTATCCCCGCGCAACTTATAAACACGTTGGAGACATCAGCTAAATGGCTGGTATTTCTCTTCACAGCCTGCCTGGCTCTCAACCACATTCCGGGCTCCTGGAGAAGCGCCACGGTAGTGTTTATCCCTAAGGCTGGGAAGGCATCCCACTACGAGCCAAAAGATTACAGACCGATCAGTCTCTCGTCCTTTGTACTCAAAACCTTTGAGAGGATACTAAGCGACTACCTTTCAACGACTATTGATAGCAACCTTATCTCTAGCTATCAGCATGTATACACCAAGAGTAAATCAACAGAAACTGCTCTGCACAGCCTAGTATCTGTCATTGAGAAATCGCTGTGTGAAAAGGACTACTGTCTCGTGGCCTTCTTAGACATTGAGGGGGCTTTCAACAATATAAGCCCGGAGGCGATCAACTCCGCTCTAACTAATCTGGGCGTAGATAGACCTCTAACTGGTTTAATTGACCAACTTCTAAGAGGAAGGAAAATAGCTTCTTCACTTGGTACGGTCGAGTTATCACGCTATGTCAGAAGGGGAACGCCCCAGGGTGGTGTTCTTTCTCCGCTTTTATGGAACCTCACAGTCAACTCGTTGCTACGTGACACAAGCTGGGGGGGCGGGAAGATAGTGGCATACGCAGACGATTTAGCTATTGCATTCAGAGGCAAGTTCCCTGCGAGAGGTTTCGAGGTGGTCCTCTCGCTGCGGACTTAGCATCAACCCGGGGAAAGTGGAACTTGTCCTCTTCACCAACCGGTACAAAATACCGCCACTAAGCCTACCAGAACTAGATGGCACGCGCCTGGGCTTGTCGGATAAGGCCAAGTTTCTAGGCATAGTTCTGGACAGGAAACTGAATTGGAAGGAGAATGTTCTTCAGCGCAAGAAGAAAGCTTGCATCGCTCTTTACACATGCAAAAGAGCCATTGGCAAAAAATGGGGGCTCAGCCCTAGAGTATGCAGTTGGATCTACACGGCCATCATTCGCCCAATCATGCTGTATGGAGTCGTCGTATGGTGGCCGGCACTGAGCAAGACAACATACCTGAATCTGTTGCGGAAAGTCCATAGATCCAATATGATCTGTATAAGCGGTGCGCTAAGGGCAACGCCCAACGAAGCCCTCCAGGCCATTCTGGGCATTTTGCCACTTGATCTGGAAGGGTTTCGGTAAGCGGCGGCATCAGCTCTGCGCCTAAGAGAAACCTCCAGTTGGGGTGCGGGTACTATTGGACACTCCAGTATTCTGGAATCTTACAGCTTTCTCCCTCTAAGCACAGATCGTTGTGCGACCACTACAGTCGGGGATAGCTGCTTCAAAATAAACATTCCCAGCAGAGAAGACTGGGAGAGGACGGATTGGTGTCCCGAAACAAATGGTGGCACTTCCATATACACCGACGGCTCGAAGTTGGACGGCAGAGTTGGAGGAGGGGTTTATTCAAGGGATTTGGACCTTGAACTCTCCTTCAGACTACCTGATCATTGTAGCGTCTTCCAGGCGGAAGTCTCGGCAATCCGGGACGCCGCGGCCTGGTTAAGCAAACGTGTTATCGGAGGAGATATCACTATTTTCAGCGATAGCCAGGCGGCAATCAAATCCCTTGGCTCATACACGTTCAACTCTGAACTGACGCTCAGCTGTCGTCGATCTCTTCAGGAGATGGCCCAACAGAACCGCGTAAACCTCATATGGGTCCCGGGACATAGGGACATTGAGGGAAACTGTAAGGCAGACGAGCTTGCCAGGCAGGGCACGACCAAGCAGGTTCTTCGGGATAAAGAGCGCTTAGGTATGCCGTTTGCCACATGCAAACTAATGCTGAAGGAGCACACACTCCGTCAAGCCAACGAAAGATGGCTGCAATCCCCAGGGTGTCGGATATCGAAACAAACCTGGCCAAAATGGGATCTTAAAAGGTCTAGACGCATTTATGCCCTAACTAGGAGGGAAATCTGCATATTGATAGGGGTATTAACCGGTCACTGCCTCATTGGTAGGCATGCAGAAAGGCTAAGTGTGCCCTACCGACGATGCTGCAGGAGTTGCAAAGATGATGAGGAGGAGGAAACGGTGGAGCACCTCATCTGCAACTGTCCGGCTTTAAGCGGCGTGAGAACGCGCTTTTTGGGAGTTCCGTTCCTAGATAGTCTAAGCCAGATCGCGGAACTGGACATAAAGGACTTGATGGGCTTCATAAAGTCATCTAAGTGGTTCGAGGAGGAGTAACGGTGTCGGTTTAGGAGTGTCAGTCCCGGGATTCTGCTATGTGGAAAATCCCAACAACTCAGGGATTTTCCATATGGCTGGGTCCCGGGGCTGACTTTCCTTGTGTTGGTGGTATCACAACGGGCCTTCAAAACTGGCCTAAGTGTGCCTCTGCGGCAGCCACTTGAACCTACCTACCTACCATCCACTTAGTCGGAGGAGTGAGATCGCTAAAGACAGCTACAATATCTCCTTCTTCGAGATTACGTGATGGACGAAACCATTTAGTGCGAAGTTGCAGACTCAACAGATACTCGTCTTTCCAACGACGTCAAAAATGACGGCGTATTTCTGAAATTAATTGCCACCTTTGATAGAGATTTCCACAGAACCCTTGACCCTCAGGTTCTGGGATGGACTTCAGCGGTTCGCCGATGATAAAATGACCAGGTGTTAAAGCTTCGAGGTCGGTTGCATTTGTTGAAATTTCACATAGTGGGCGAGAGTTAACACAAGCTTCCACTTCAGTTAATAGCGTACTGAAGTCTTCGTACGAAAGAAGATTATCTCCTAAAACACGCTTCAAATGGTATTTGATACGCTTGATACCGGTTTCCCAGTATCCACCCATGTGTGGTGCGGCCGGCGGGTTGAAACGCCACTCAATATTGGAGTCAGCAAAAAACGATTGAAGCGCATCATCAACCATACAATGCTCGTACTTGTTGCGCAGTTCCTTTTCAGCTCCAACGAAATTCGTGCCATTATCAGATACCATGGTCTTGCAATACCCTCTTCGATTTATGAAATGCTTGAACGCGTTGAGAAAAGCTGGTGTCGATAGATCCCCTACCAATTCAAGATGCATCGCACCAGTGCACATACAAATAAACGAACAAATATATCCTTTCGTAGATTTAGCTCCTCTTCCGTAAGTATATTTGTAGGAGTAGGGTGCGGCAAAGTCCACGGCAGTGCGTGTGAAGCAGCGAGCATAGGTCGTCCGGGACGCGGGAAGGTCACCCATTGACTGCGAGGCAACGTTTCGATTGATGCACGTGCACTTGACGCATTTGTGATAAATGCTGCGGATCAAACTACGAGCTCCAATCACCCAATAACGACGCTGCAATACGACCTGCATTATACGTGGCCCAGCGTGCAAAGTAAAATAATGTATATCGGAGATGATGAGACGAGAAAGCGGAGAATTTGTGGGTAAAATTATTGGATGCCTAGCATCGTTTGAAATATTTGCGTATTTTAGTCGTCCACCTACTCGGAGAACGCCGTTGTGATCCAGAAATGGTTGCAAACGCAACAAGCTGCTACGCAGAGGGATCGGCTTTTTTGCGCGGCAGTGGGAGATCTCATTGGCGAAGTGAAAGCTTTTCGTATATTTAACTAAGTGGCGCTCGGCTTCGACTAGCTCCAACCCGCTTAGAGGACCATGACGCTTTTCAACGGAACGCTTAGTTGCTCGAATGTTACCAACGAATCGTAAACAGAATGCAATGACACGACGTAGCTTCAAATACGACGAATATTTTGTAACGATAGGCCAGTAATCGTTTGAATCTGAAACGTTTACTGCAACTTTGTTTCGAACTCCAATATCGGTCGCGTGTTGATTTGTCGACTCTTTCTTCCAAAACTGGTCTGCAGATTTCAAAAATTCAGGACCGTTCCACCAAAGTTTGTGACGTAGGAGATCAGACGGCGATATACCCCTGGACGCGCAGTCAGCTGGATTCAATTCAGACCTTACATGATGCCAACTATTCGGCGGCAGAACGTCTTGGGTTTCGGCAACGCGGTTAGCTACGAAGGTTATCCACTTACTAGGATGTGCTTGTAGCCAGGCTAAAGTGATGGTTGAATCCGTCCAAGCATATAGCGGGTAGCGAAGATCACCCCAACTGTGTAGCACGTTGCGGACCAACTTCGAGGCTAGATGTGCAGCGCAAAGTTCGAGGCGGGGTAGAGTCGTGGGTTTAAGCGGTGCGACCTTAATTTTCGATGAGATTAGGGTTACATCAACAGTACCGTCGGGTTGCAAAGTGCGGGCGTATACCACAGCAGCGTAAGCTCGTTCGGAAGCGTCAGCAAACACGTGTAGCTCCGTGAATGAGCCGTTCGAATAAAGGTGTAGGCGAGTTATGTTTCAATTTAATTCACATTAATTAAACTTTATTTACACCTTGAATTATAAGCTAAGTATTAAATCGCAAAATACAAAGGCGAGCGGTAGAATCCAACAACATGAAAAAACTAAAAAACAATGATACAACATGAAAGGTGTAGTGTAAGACAAAATGTCAAACACTTGCGTTGCCAACACACAGGTGCATTAACCCTTAGGTAGCTTTTCTAGCAGCATTTTAGCATATGCAAATTGGAACTCAACAGTGACCTTGGCACAGCTTAGGTCTGGATATAGTGTAAGGTTAAACTCTTACTTATCCAGACTTAATGATACAATCTTAAATACATGCATTGCATGTGGTAGGACCCCCCATGATACCCTACATCTCTTCAATTGTTCATCTGAACCTACTCTTCTAACCCCTCTGTCCCTCTGGACAAACCCTGTTGAAACTGCACGTTTCCTTGGACTCCCCTTAGAAGAGCTTGACGAAGATCTTCGGAATGATCATACACTCTAGACAGGGCAATGCATTGTTAACAACAACAACAACAACATGTTGCAGAAGTCTCGTTCGCCTTTGCGTACGTCCGTAGGAATGGATAGAGCAGCCAAGGATTCGTCCGTATATGTCTGAAAACTGTCCCAGTCCGCCATGGTAAATTTAATATATGTACCATGCTCAGGTGTAATAAAGTCCGTCGGTCGTTCGATGGTAATGACTATTGGGAGATGGTCAGACGCCAACGTGAGTATGGGTCGCCAATTGGTGTTGTTCAATAGTCCTGCACTTACGATGGAAATATCTGGCGAACTATAGCAGTTACCCGATACTCTCGTTGGGGCGTCTCCGTTCAATGTACAGAAAGCCGTATCATCTATTTGTTCTGCAAGTACATGCCCCCTATTGTCTGCTGGCAAGTTTGAGTGCCACATGTCGTGGTGCGCATTGAAGTCGCCCAGGATCACGCGGTTATCTCCTCGTAATAGCAAGCTAATGTCGGGGTGATAACCGGTGGGGCAACTTGAGACAGGGGGTATATAGATGTTAATGATTTGCAGATCGACATCTCCTGTACGGATGGTAATACCTTGGCTTTCTAAGATATCATCCGTTCCTTCGATGTCGGTATCAAATGGATGATACTGTACAGAGTTGTGCGTTATGAACGCTAGACCACCTCCCAGACCTCCTGTTACTCTATGACGGTCTTTCCGGTGGATGTTATATCCGCCATAGGTAATGAGGTCCGACCTAGGACTGAGCTTGGTTTCTTGGCTGCGGCAAGTTTTATGTCATATTGCGTCATCAAATTAGTTATCTCTGCGATCTTACCAGTTAATCCGTTACAGTTGTGCTGTAAGATTTGGAAGTGCGCCCGTGGGGTCGATATCGAGTTAACCATAGGCGTGAGAGACGGATGTGTTCGCCCAGGTGTTGGTAGGCTAAGACCAAGGCTGTGCTTCAGCCTAGTTAGCTGTGGACCCGGTGTAACCGGGTTGGCTGGCGTCGTAGGTTGAGGTGTGTTACAGCATGGTGCGATGAACGCATCCGTCCAGAGGTTCCTGTTAGCGAGCCTAGAGCATAGATGTACGTGGCATTGGCCTAAGCAGTTATTGCATTTGACCGATGACGCGAGCGTGTATAGTCTTTGCCGACAAACAGTACACGTAGAGACAGGTGCGAGAAGATGTTGATCCTGACCCACGTGAGAATTTAAACGGGAGGGGGGGTGTGATGTAGAAACAGAGAGAGACTGGTGCTCGGAGTTGCTCATGTCTAAACTGCTCCGGTGGAAGCGAGAGTGTTGAGCTGCTGCGCGTGATGTTGACGCCATAAGGCACGAGCAACAGTCTGGAGTTTGTGTGGCGGGTATAGCAGAAGTGCTGCTAGTCGTTAAGACATTATTATTATTACTATTAGTATTGCTACCAGAAAGTGGCGGTAGGGGTGCGCTTGAACGGCGCTTACCGCGGGACGCCCGAGGGCGCAAACAACAAGGGGCCACGAAAGTACTAAAGAAAGTACGGGGTCTGTGGATGTTAAGGTTAAGCCCTGAACAGATTTATGGAGCCACCTCAGGGCTAATTGGGTCGGCTTTTTGGAATTCACGGAGAGCTCCTTTGGTGATCTTCCCATTTCCACTGATGTACACGTTGGCGAGCGTAACATACGTGAGGTCATTAAAAAGGCTACAGCCCGTTTTATACCAGCTGGTAGATTAAAAAATATTAGGCCTAACTTCCCAGCTGAGGTCGCAGCCTTGGACAACGAACGTGACCTCATACGCAACATCGATCCCTCTGACCCACAGATCGGTGATCTCAACGTGGAAATCAGACGGCTGGTTAACGTACACAAACAAACCAAATGGGAGGAACACCTTAGGTCTTGTAACCTCTCTACCGGTGTTGGGAAATTATGGTCCACCGTCAAGTCCTTGTCGAATCCTTCGGGTCTACCAAAAATGTCGACATCACCTTTGGCGCAAGAGAGAACAAGATGTAGAATCTTCAGACGCGCGCATAAACACAAAAACTATGCCCCCGTTGCCATCACCGCTACAGAGGTTCAAGAGGCCATCCGGAAGGCCAAAAATTCCAAAGCCATCGGCCCTGATGGCATAGCCATGGTGCAACTCAAGCATATCGGCCCACTTCAACTTGTCTTTGATCACAGCTGTCATACCCGAAAAATGGAAACAGGCAACTGTGATCCCAATACTAAAGCCTGGCAAGCCAGCTAACGTTGGGGAGTCATATCGTCCGATATCACTCCTCTCGCCAGTAGTAAAGACACTTGAGGCGGTCTTACTCCCTCTATACACATCACACTTGATGTTAGCCGAGCACCAACATGGCTTCAGGAAAGGTAGGAGCACAACATCTGCTCTAAATGTCATAAACACTCAGATAACTAACGGTCTAAATCAAAACAGGCCTAATAACAGGACGGTTCTAGTTGCACTCGATTTGAGTCAAGCTTTTGACACAGTAAATCATGGGCAGCTTGTATCCGATTTGGAAGACTCGGCACTCCCCCCTGTCTCAAGCGTTGGACCGCCAATTATCTCAGTGGTCGTCGGTCGTCTGTTTTATTCAGAAACAAAAAATCTAAAGCCATGAAGATCAAACAAGGGGTGCCACAGGGTGGTGTCCTTTCCCCGTTATTGTTTAACTTCTATATTTCGAAGCTTCCTCCTCCACCAGAAGAAGTTACGACGGTTTCTTGCGCAGACGATTGCACGATATTGGCAACTGGTACTTCCGTTGATGAGCTGTGCTCTAAAATAAATGGCTATCTCCCCTCTCTAGTCGAAATCTTCACCGCCCGAAGCTTCACATTGTCGCCAACAAAGTCTTCGGCGACCTTATTCACGACGTGGACATCGCAGGTTGGCATGGAATTAGAAATTTATGTAGGTGATCATAAAATACCTACTGTTGCTCACCCTAAAATTTTAGGAGTGACTTTCGACACCATGCACACTTTCGCTGCCCATTCAGCTGCAATTGTCTCAAAATTACAGAGCCGCAACAAAATACTCAAGTCACTAGCCGGCAGTACTTGGGGTAAAGACAAAGAAAAGTTGTTGGTTGGGGTGTAAAAGTAGGTCGCCTCCCAGTTGGTGCACCCTGGGTAACGCTAAATGACCAACATAGCCTACACGGCTAGTTTCTCGTATTGCCGGTTCTACGAGAACGGTACCAGTACTTGTGCTGTAGCCATCGTGCCGAAACGACCCGGGCCGTTTTCTTATATCGACCCGGCCAAGAGCAATACACTCGGGGTGACCCTATCTGACATTTAGGCAGGGCTACACCTCACTACAACAACAACAACAACAACAACAACAACAACAACAACAACAACAACAAATGTTGTTGGTAACGTACAAGGCAATTGGTCGTCCGATCCTGAACTATGCGTCGCCGATATGGTCGCCGGGGCTTGCAGACGTTCACTGGAATCAGCTTCAGGCCTATCAAAACACCCCGCTCAGAACCGCTACGCGGTGCGTCCTTATGTCACCTATATCTCATATACACAATGAGGTGGAAATGCTTGCCTTGGGGCATATCCATACAACGTCTGTTGGCCATTACTCTGCGCTCTGTCCGCTACACAATGTCTTACATGCCGCAACACCTGGCATTTATGAAGAGGAGCGTCATCTTCCTCGAGAGACAAGGGTCACTCTGGCTCAATTACGCTCTGGATATTGTAGCAGGTTAAACTCCTACATATCTAGACTGAACCCTGATGTGCCGAATGTATGTCCGGCATGCGGCTCGTCCCCCCACAATACCAATCACTTATTTTCTTGCTCATTTGAGCCCACTCTTCTAACACCCATCTCTCTTTGTTCCAACCCTATTGAAACTGCTAGTTTCCTTGGACTCCCGTTAGAAGATATTGATGACAATTTAGGTTAACAACAACAACAACAACATCTACAGGTGCATAAACAGGCCTCGGGGCATATCCATACAACGTCTGTTGGCCATTACACTGCGCTTTGTCCGCTAAACAATGTCTTACATGCCGCAAGACCAGGCATTTCTGAAGAGGAGCGTGTAAAAGTAGGTCGCCTCCCAGTTGGTGCACCCTGGGTAACGCTAAATGACCTACACGGCTAGTTTCTTGTATTGCCGGTTCTACGAGAACGGTACCAGTACATGTGCTGTACCCATCGTGCCGAAACGACCCGGGCCGTTTTCTTATATCGACCCGGCCAAGAGCAATACACTCGGGGTGACCCTGTCTGACATTTAGGCAGGGCTACACCTCGCTACAACAACAACAAGGAGCGTCATCTTCCTCGAGAGACAAGGGTCGGGGTGTAAAAGTAGGTCGCCTCCCAGTTGGTGCACCCTGGGTAACGCTAAATGACCTACATAGCCTACACGGCTAGTTTTTTGTATTGCCGGTTCTACGAGAACGGTACCAGTACTTGTGCTGTACCCATCGTGCCGAAACGACCCGGGCCGTTTTCTTATATCGACCGGCCAAGAGCAATACACTCGGGGTGACCCTGTCTGACATTTAGGCAGGGCTACACCTCGCTACAACAACAACAACAACAGAGACAAGGGTCACTCTGGCTCAAATACGCTCTGGATATTGTAGCAGGTTAAACTCCTAGATATCTAGGCTGAACCCTGATGTGCCGAATGTATGTCCGGCATGCGGCTCGTCCCCCCACAATACCAATCACTTATTTTCTTGTTCTTTTGAGCCCACTCTTCTAACACCCATCTCTCTTTGGTCCAACCCTATTGAAACTGCTAGTTTCCTTGGACTCCCGTTAGAAGATATTGATGACAACTAGGTTAAGGATGCTGCGATGGTTCCGTTAGACAGGCTCACTTCGAAATGTATTGCTCTTGGCCGAGTCATTATAAAAAAAAACAAGCCGGGTCGTTTCGGTACGAAGGGTAATGTACAAGTACAAATACCGTTCTCGCAGAACCGGCAATACGTGAAACTTGCTTCATAAATGGGTTCTGTTCGGTTAGAAGTGCATATTTAAAACTAAGGATCAGGTCGTATAGTCTTTACTTTAATATTATTAACGATGAACCAGTTGATTTTTTTAGGAATATCTTAGTGGCCAAAGCTTATTTTAATATTAGTGCTAAGGTTTTATTTCGAATGTGCTTGAAAGACTTGCCACTTGCATAAAAGCCGATTAAGCCTAATCGGTGATTAACTTGACAGCTAACCATACAAAATACGTCAATTAAACTCCGGTTAGTCGTTATCAGCTTTTATGCAAGCGGCCCTTAGCTCGTTGAGTGTGCATACTGATTAAGTCAGACTTAGCTCGTTGAATTTAAATGCGAATTCGTCTTTATTACGTTTAATATGCTGGAAACCAGCTTCACTCTTTCTTTGCATTTCCAGTGGTGTAGTAACATCTTCACTCTCGGAAAATGTGTGGGAAAATTTTTCGCATTGATCGTAGAAGTTTTTCAACATATGTTTATGTAGTAGGTGTTCGTGTAACTTTAGTTGAAAAATTGCTTTTTTGGCTAAAACTTGACACATTTCCATCGACAATGGACGTTTGTATAGATCTTTAGTATGCTGCAAAATAAAATAAAAATAACAGTGTTAATTTTCCCTGTTTTTAATTAGTTAGATGGTTATATTCTGTAATGCAATTTAAATATATTTATTGTAAACTTAACTTTTCCATAAGGGTTTTCTTTGAATACTTACATTTTCGCCTGCATCGGGTTGAAAATAAATGGATGTAATATTCAGAGTTTGTTCGATTGCTTCCAGCAGTGACATTGGTTTTTTAATGCCTTTTACTAAGGAAACAGCAACAAATGTATCAAATACTCCACCCAATTTCACGCCATGTCTATTTTGTAAGTGATCAACCAATCTATGGCTATAATGTACTACTTTACGTGGCCGTTCTGCCTCCAAGAGTTGTTTCATTTCACGAAATATAGAACCCAATGCTAGTATATCGAATATGTAAACCGCTTTGAATGTGGCTATTGCTAACACGCTGGTACGCTGGACGCGCCCATATTCACTTGGTTCAATAATGAGCGAGAATATCGGTTGTATACGTATCTCAGCTAAAGCTTTGTGATAACGTTGATCGGTTTGTGTGATGCAAACAACGGTTTTGAGATGTTCATTGATAAGCTCCATTTCCGTGGACGTAAGTGAGACATCACTTTCCTGGGGTGAATCAGCACTACTATTCGTTTCACTGGAAGGCACATCACCGCGTAAAACTTGTAGCTTTTTGATTTGAGGAAACGCTAAAATTTGGGAAGAGCTATACTGGCAGTTTGTACGTTGGTCACAAACGTTAGTCAATTCGATGATTTTCCGTTTCGGATCAACAAATTTTAATGTCCCCGTCAACAATTCAGTGGCAGTTTCTACCAGCAACTGTTGTCCCAACTGTAGCACGATATCCGATTGCGCCATTTTGTTCTTGGCTTGTTTGGTAATAAAACCCCGATTCGGCTATTAGAGAAATCCTCACTGTTACACATTGTTATTATAAAATAGTAATATGTATTGAAAAACGGTATTAGTTTCCTTTAGGGGTCAACTGCTAATATATTAGCTAAAATTATGGGAGATAGCTCAAAAGACGGGTTTTGGACTCAGGATCACGAATCCTGAAGCGCTTTTTTAATTTTTTGTTTTAGTGAAAAGTTATGGTCAAAAAACCGAAAAATGACCCGGGTCCGATACCAAAAATGGGGCGCAATCCATGGTATTTATGTACGAAACACTTTTCTGAGTTGGTCCCAAGTCCGGACGTGTGACATAACCGTGGATACCGCCACGGCGGGACTTTTTTAATAAAATTACAACAACCACGTGAAAACTTGAAACTTTGATTGCAAATATCTCTGGAGAGAAGCAAAATATTAAAAAAGCGCTTCCGGATTCGAGATCCTGAGGCCGAACCCCGTCTTTTGAGCTATATCACATAATTTTAGCTAATTTATTAGAAGTTGACCCCTAAAGGAAACTAATACCTGAAAAACTTACATATTACCTTAATTATTCCGTTCAACGGTAAACAAAGTGCTTGCGGCTAGAAGAGTGTTTAACATTGTTTATCCCATTGTGTATCAGTACAAGTGTGGAATCAAAAATTTCAAAGTGAGTTTAACACCTGATGATCAGAGTTGCTTTTTGGAAAATAGTATCATTTAGCGCCGAGTTGCATTCGATTGCGTAAAAAAATTAGTACTAAATAAAGGGGTAATAGTTCTCTAAATTTATAAAATAAGGTGAAAAATAATGGTTGAAAACTTCTTAAGTCTGGTTTTCATAAGGTAAAATTTTGATAATTTCTATCGACTTTATCGAAATCTGAGGGAATTGTATACTTTAGCTGTCAACTGCTAATATATTAGCTAAAATTATGGAAGGAGGCTCGAAGGACGGGGTAATGCCAAACTCCGCCTTTTGAGCCCCTTCCCATAATTTTAACTAATTTATTAGCAGTTGATAGCTAAAGTAGACAATTACCAAATAAGCAACCGAATCTTGATAAAGTCGATGAAATTTGACACCTTTTGACCTAATGAAAACCAGGCTTTAGAGTTGTAATTTATAAAGTTTATTTTACATTTTGAACTTGTAGCACTCTCTTTTCAGAAATTATTTGCTACTTCCTAGAATTTGTAAAGATTTAAAAACGTACTGCAAAAGGCAACAAAAAAATTAAAACTGCTAATAACATTTCACGACAGGCCAATTGCATTATGCTGGCGAAATTCCACGGCTTTAATGTTGGTAGGTACTTGGTTTATAAATTAAAAACAATCTATCCAGTAAAATAAATAAAATTTAAACGTTTTAAGTTTTGTATTTTTTGCAAAATATAATAAAAGTGTAGGAACAAGTGCAGTATACGGACAATGCTGATATAAAAAAACGAAAAGTTGAGATCGATAGGTATTAATAAAAGAAACATAACGGTATATTTTTTTTGTTGGGCAAACAACAACAACAAAAGTTATTGAGGGTCAAAGTTCATTTAAAACATTTTTTAAAATCAAAATATCTTCAATACTATTGCACCGATTTCCAAAATTTTTTTTGCATTGGATAGGTAATTGAATTACCTTTTATTTGAGGTACCACTGCTGTGGGTGCAAAACCGCGTATGTACAAAATTTTAAATTTTTACTAAAAATAACCCCCAAAAAATTTACACTTGCCGATAAGCGACCGGGGGTTTAATTCACAGTTTTTTTGTGTAAAACACCTCCGACGCATTGGGGAAATTTTAGTATAGACTCGCACAGCTAGAAAAAAAACGGTTTTTTCAGGAGGATAGAGGAGCTTTTTCTGAACACAAATATATAATCTTAGCGTAAGGACCCTTATATTTACTGAGATAATGGTTGTTGAAGTTTTGCAAATTTTGCATGGCACTATAGGTAACTAACGCACAATTTTTTAAATTTCATCTATTTTCACAAAATTATAAATTTTCACCATCGCACGGCTATACACAGATATTTCACAACAAATTTGTTGTCAAAGAAGGATGTTGCCACACTTAAACAAAAAATAAAAAAAAAACATATTTTTTTTATTTCAACACCTTTCCGCGTAGGCGGCCTTCGGCCGCGCTTATTTAAAATAACCCTGGGCTACGCCATCCCATGTCCGGACGTGTGCACCAACTGCGGCTACCGCCGCAGTGAGTACTTCTGCGTAGTAAACCCATTTGGCGGAGTCCGGACGTGTGCTCTAACCGTGGCTACCGCCACGGTGAGTCCTTCTGCATAGTACACCCATTTAGTTTAGTATAGGTGAGGCTTGCAAACCCTATTCAAATACATACATATGCACAAATAAATATGCGTAATTTACTTAGTAAATTTAACACTTTTAAACATCGAATTTTTTAAGTATTTTACGGGATAGGAATACAAACAGCATATCAAGTGAAAGGTAATTTTACAACCTATTCAATGAAGAAAAAATTTTGAAAATCGGTTCGATACTTTAAGAGAAATTTAGATTTAAAAAATGCTTCATATGAACTTTGACCCTTAATAACTTCTGTTATTATCAATTGCCCACAAAAAAATTTGTGTAGTTATACTCATGTTGACCATGTCTATCAATCCTCACACTCCTTTTTTTGATTTTGGAATTGTCCGTATACTGCACTTAAGCCAAAGTGTAAGCTGAAAGATTCGCTTAAAAATTTCCCCACAAATTGGAATGAAAAAGTTGTGCAACACAGCAACACTTTTTTGCAAACAAGAACCCTGCCTCATTGTTTTACGGTCCTGCACAAAACCCTGGTTTGCAGAAACCACAATAGCAACCCAGATTTTTGACATGGATGTGTGTTTTGATTAACGTTGAAGTGTGTTTTGACATTTCTGTCAAAGCTACATTTCACACTTTATGTTATACACAATGGTTTATCCCTAGGTAGGTATCATTATTTAAAGGTATACAATGTTTATAAGCAAAGAAGTATAAGGTATACAATGGTGTTTAATTAATCAATCTTGTCTTTAACAATTTTTTGATCGATATCACTACACATCGAATTTCAATAACTCGATTACTACAATTACAATTCCATATTGTGGCGAATGTTCTCAAGAATCGCTCATCTCCCATCACTAGCGTCACTACCACAACTACAGCTGTTTAGATACATGGCGTGAGAGCGACAGAGGGAGAGGCAGCTCGCGTGTTTGCGAATGAGGCACAAAGAGGAGATGACGATAGATAAACGCTTCGAGAACACTGTTGCACGAATAAACCAGAAAGGTGTAGACATTTCTAGGTTGTGAAGCTGCTGTCTGCTAGGGTATATAAACCGCGCAAAGACAACGCAAATCAATCAGTTTATTTTGAAGTGTTGTACAGTGAAGTACTGAACAGTAAATTAACCCGCGATATTGTACTACGGTTTTTAGTACTGAATAAAGCGTACTACTTATTAAACAGAATCGGAGTGTTTTATTTAACGTACAGTGATCGAACTCAGGGAAAATAATCAAGGAATAATCGAATTCGTCACAATTGGTGTCAGAAGCGGTATTGTTAAATAAATACAAGGACATTGAAAAGAATAACAAGGACATTGAAAAGGATAACAAGGACATTGAAAAGGATAACAAGAACATTGAAAACGATAACACGGACATTGAAAAGGTAACAAGGACATTGCAAGGATATGGCAAAGTTTAATGACTTGAAGATCCAACAACTCAAAAACGAGTTGGAGAAATGTGGAATGGTAACAACAGGCAATAAGCCAGAGCTACAATCACGTCTACGCGAGGCTATGGAAGCGGAAGGAATCAACGTTGACGATTATGTTTTTCAGCTTTCGGAAGAGGGAGCGACGAAAATAGAAGAGCAAAAGGATACTCCGGGTTCAGTGGCAAATGTGGACACAGACTCTTTATTGGCTGCCTTGGCTCAAATGTCAAACAACATAACATCAAGCATGTCATCAAAGTTGGAAGAACAGAAGACACACATGGCATCTCAGTTAGAAGAACAGAAGGTATACATGGCGTCACAGATCAAGGAAGAGTTGATGGAACAGGAAACACGCATAACGTTAAAACTAGAGGCACAAGAGCAAAGAGTCTCATCGCAGATAGAAGTTGTCAGTGGACGACAGGATAAGATCGAAGCCGAGGTGGATGCGTTAAAATCTCGTATCCAGGAGTTGCAGCTGAATCGTCCATCTGTTTCAACAAGCACACCCAAGGTAAAAACCCCATCCTTTGACGGTTCTGTTCCTTTCCAGGTATTTAAGCTACAATTTGAGAAGACAGCAGCTGTGAACAATTGGGGCGCTGAGGACAAAGTCGCTGCTTTATTTGTGGCATTGAAAGGACCTGCAGCCGAAATCTTACAGACTATTCCGGACGCTGAAAGAAACAACTATGAAGCGTTGATGGGAGCCGTTGAAAGACGTTACGGCAGCGAGCATAGGAGACAGATACATCAAATAGAGCTACAGAATCGCTTCCAGAAGACTAATGAGACATTGCAGGAGTTTGCATCAGATATCGAGAGGTTAGCCCATCTGGCAAACGCAGACGCACCAGTGGAATACATCGAAAGGGTAAAAATCCAAAACTTCATAAATGGAATACGTGATGTGGAGACAAAGCGAGCCACATATGCCAATCCAAAGAGATCATTTGCGGAGACGGTACCACATGCTCTAACACAAGAAACAGCCTCGCTTTTGAGTAAACCCACGTACAAAGCTCACCGTGTGGAAGTGGAGACGCCAGACTGGGCCGAAAAAATTGACAAAATCCTAGAAGCACTAAACGGGAAGCAACAGAAAAATGAAGGGGTTATTAAGTGCTTCAAGTGCGGAAAACCTGGTCATATTGCACGTTATTGTGGATCTGGATCTAGCTCCAATAATTCCAGTAATGCAAGCGGACGTAAGCGCAAGCCTGAAGGAGATGAGCAAGTCTCCCAATCCAACCAACCGTTAAACTAAAGAGAGTCAGCCGCAAGGGGCGTAGGCTGGCTCCCGCAATTGGATGCCCCATAATCTCTGTCTCACAGATCGGAAGGAAGTCAAGTAATGTTACTGTTGGAGGACTCGTGGACGGAAAAGAGCGTTTACTGACTATTGATACGGGCGCATCTCATTCCATCATTCGATCTGATTTAGTCAACAAAGAAGTGAGGCCATTACATGGAGCAAAATTGCGCACGGCGACTGGTGAGGACACTCAAGTCCAAGGAGAAATAACATGTGAAATCGGAATTGGAAATGTCACCGTACTGCACAATTTTATAGTGGCAGATATTGTTGATGAGATCATAGTTGGTGTGGATTTCTTAAGCAACCAAGGCATCAAGATCGACATGCAAAACAGGACCATGAGCTATAAGAACATGGATGTGCCACTCAAATTTGGTTACGAGAACATGTACATCAGTAAGCGGGTACTCGTGGAAGATAGTCAACAAATTCCACCGAAGTCGGAGGCAGTCGTTTGGGCAAGGATTGATGGAGATTATGGGACAAACAAATTGTGGGTTGTCGAGGCAGCAAACAATTCAAAGACGGATATACTAGTAGGAAAAACACTGGCTATGACAAAACAAGATGGACGTATACCGGTAAGAGTACTAAATGAGTTCCGATCGCCGATCAAGCTTTCCAAAGGAGCTATATTGGGACAATGTCAGGAGGTGGAGGTGATTATAAACTGTGAACAGCTCCAGGGAAATGTCGCTACCAGCAACAGTAATCTATCAGATAATATCACGGCGTGGACGCAAGAGCTCGAAGAAGACCACCAGAGTAAGGCAAACCAACTTCTACTAAAGTACTCTACCATATTTGACAAGGATGGCTCCAAACCAGGTCGGACCAATGTAGTGAAGCATCACATTGATACCGGTGACGCGAGACCAATCCGCCAAGCTCCTCGAAGTGTTCCCTTGGCCAAACGCCAAGTGGTAAGAGAAATTATACAAGAAATGAGTGACAGCGGCGTGATCGAACCATCAGCTAGTCCATGGAGCTCACCGGTAGTGCTAGTGAAGAAAAAGGATGGAAAAATGCGGTTCTGTGTGGACTACCGGAAGTTGAACGACGTAACGAAAAAGGACAGCTATCCATTACCCAGAATTGACGATACTCTGGACTCACTATCTGGTACGAAATGGTTCTCAACACTGGACTTGAAAAGCGGCTATTGGCAAGTAGAGGTGAAAGATGAGGATAAGGAAAAGACAGCCTTCAGCATTGGAGAGGGGCTGTGGCAATTTACGGTAATGCCCTTTGGACTATGTAACGCTCCAGCTACTTTTGAGAGACTCATGGATCAAGTATTGAAAGGACTGCATTGGAAAACATGTTTGGTGTACCTGGATGACATCATCGTGCTGGGAAAAAGCTTTGAGGAACACCTTAAGAACTTGGAGGAAGTTTTCCAAAGGATAGCTGGCGCCGGTCTGAAATTAAGTCCCAAAAAGTGTGCATTGTTCAAGAAGGAAGTAAGTTACTTAGGTCACAAGGTTACTACGGAGGGAATTTGCACTGCTAAAGAGAAGATCGAAGCAGTAAAGGATTGGCCAAGACCGAAAAATTTACATGAGCTACGAAGTTTCCTCGGACTGTGCACGTATTATCGTCGATTTGTACCGAATTTCGCCAGCGTAGCCAGTAGCCTTCATGAGTTGACCAGGAAGAATATGTCATTTAATTGGAAGAAGGAACATGAAGTGGCTTTCCAAACCTTGAAGGAACGGCTGTGCACTGCCCCAATGTTAGCGTATCCAATCCCAGGCTCAACATTTATTTTGGATACAGACGCGAGCGGTTACGCGATTGGAGGGGTTTTGTCACAGATTGTCGATGGGCAGGAGAAGGTAGTGGCGTACTATAGCCGCACAATTGGAAAGCCCGAAAGGAACTATTGTGTAACACGAAGAGAACTACTGGCATTGGTAGAGTGCATCAAACATTTCCACAAGTATCTCTATGGACAGCGATTCAACGTCAGGAGAGACCATGCAGCGTTGAAATGGCTTTTGCAGTTCCGTAATCCGGAAGGTCAATTGGCACGGTGGATAGAGCGACTACAAAGTTATGACTTTTCCATAGAGCATCGCAAAGGCAGCAACCACGGCAATGCTGATGCAATGTCCCGGCGACCATGTAACCTAGAATGCAAGCATTGTTCGAAAGCTGAGGCCAAGGAAGATGTTATAGATGTGCGGCTAATGACTATAACATCTACGGACGAATGGAACATGGATCAACTAAGGAAGCATCAGCTAGAGGACCCAGATCTGGTACGTGTGATGCAAGGAATCCAGCAAAACGAACGACCAACAAGAGAGGAGATGTCAGCAGAAAGTCCTGTTGCCAAGTCATATTGGGCACAGTGGAACAGTCTGAAATTGGTATCCGGTTGCTTACATAGAGTATGGGAAAGCGAAGATGGTCAATGCGCTCGGAAGCTGGTAGTTGTCCCAAGGAAGAAAATCTCTGATGTTTTGAATGAGCTACATAATGGCTCAAGTGGAGGTCATCTCGGAGTCACGAAAACGTTGGAGAAAGTCAAGCAGAGATTCTATTGGGTTGGTTGCCGGCAGTCGATCGCGGAGTGGATTGCCAACTGTGAGGTGTGCATCAAAGCAAAGGGTCCGAAGTCGAAAAGTCATGGACAGATGAAGCAGTACAACACAGGTGCACCGTTTGAGAGGATTGCCATGGATGTAGCCGGCCCATTTCCTACTAGCAAACTCGGGAACAAGTACGTATTAGTTGTTATGGACTATTTCAGCAAATGGCCAGAAGTTTACCCGATTCCAAATCAAGAGGCAGAAACCATTGCAGAGGTGTTCACTAACAATTGGATAGCGAGGTTTGGTGTACCGATGGAGTTACATTCCGACCAAGGCAGGAATTTCGAATCAGTTGTATTCCAAGAAATGTGCAAGACATTGGGTATTCGGAAAACGCGAACAACTGCACTGCATCCTCAGTCAGATGGCATGGTGGAACGTTTCAATCGAACCTTGGAAGAGCACATGAGGAAAGTAGTGGATAAGTTCCAGAGAGATTGGGACACGCACATCTCCTTGTTCCTGATGGCATATCGCTCGGCAATACATGAAACAACGGGTCAGACTCCAGCAAAAGTAATTTTTGGGAATGATCTTCGGTTGCCAGCTGACTTGAAGTTTGGGATAAATGCTGATGAAGGAATAAATGCCAGGAAATCCACTAGCATCTTGGAAGAAGAAATGAGAGAAATACACGATCTTGTAAGACAACGGACGAAGATCATGAGTGATAAGATGAAAGCCAGATACGACAAAGCCATCAACTCGGAAGGTTTTAAAGAAGGGGATTTAGTGCTGTTATACAACCCACAACGAAAGAAAGGTTTGTCCCCAAAACTGCAATGTAACTGGGAAGGCCCATATAAAGTAATAAAGCGGATAAATGATGTTGTCTACCGCATACAAACTGTTGGAAGACCACGAAACAAAATGAAGGTGGTTCATCTGGAGAGGCTAGCAACGTTTGGATCGGGAAATGTGTCTGATCGGGACGATCAGACTTAGGTGGAGGGCAGTGTGGCGAATGTTCTCAAGAATCGCTCATCTCCCATCACTAGCGTCACTACCACAACTACAGCTGTTTAGATACATGGCGTGAGAGCGACAGAGGGAGAGGCAGCTCGCGTGTTTGCGAATGAGGCACAAAGAGGAGATGACGATAGATAAACGCTTTCGATGATTCCTCGACTATTTTCCTTGAGTTCGATCACTGTACGTTAAATAAAACACTCAGATTCTGCTTAATAAGTAGTACGCTTTATTCAGTACTAAAAACCGTAGTACAATATCGCGGGTTAATTCACTGTTCAGTAGATCACTGTACAACACTTCAAAATAAACTGATTGAAGTGCGTTGTCTTTGCGCGGTTTATATACCCTAGCAGACAGCAACTTCATAACCTAGAAATGTCTACACATTTCTCGGTTATTCGTGCAACAGTGTTCTCGAACGTTTATCTATCGTCATCTCCTCTTTGTGTCACATTCGCACTCTCTCGCTCTCGCGTCATGTACCTAAACAGCTGTAGTTGTGGTAGTGACGCTAGTGATGGAAATACGCTAGAGTTGGGAGATGAGCGATTCTTGAGAACATTCGCCACACTGCCCTCCACCTAAGTCTGATCGTCCCGATCAGCCACATTTCCCGATCCAAACGTTGCTACCCTCTCCAGGTGAACCACCTTCATTTTGTTTCGTGGTCTTCCAACAGTTTGTATGCGGTGGACAACATCATTTATCCGCTTTATTACTTTATATGGGCCTTCCCAGTTACATTGCAGTTTTGGGGACAAACCTTTCTTTCGTTGTGGGTTGTATAACAGCACTAAATCTCCTTCTTTAAAACCTTCCGAGTTGATGGCTTTGTCATATCTGGCTTTCATCTTATCACTCATAATCTTCGCCCGTTGTCTTACAAGGTCGTGTATTTCTCTTATTTCTTCTTCCAAGATGCTGGTGGATTTCCTGGCATTTATTCCTTCATCAGCATTTATCCCAAACTTCAAGTCAGCTGGCAACCGAAGATCATTCCCAAAAATTACTTTTGCCGGAGTCTGACCCGTTGTTTCATGTATTGCCGAGCGATATGCCATCAGGAACAAGGAGATGTGCGTGTCCCAATCTTTCTGGAACTTATCCACTACTTTCCTCATGTGCTCTTCTAAGGTTCGATTGAAACGTTCCACCATGCCATCTGACTGAGGATGCAACGCAGTTGTTCGAGTTTTCCGAATACCCAATATCTTGCACATTTCTTGGATTAAAACTGATTCGAAATTCCTGCCTTGGTCACAATGTAACTCCATCGATACACCAAACCTCGCTACCCAATTGTTAATGAACACCTCTGTAATGGTTTCTGCCTCTTGATTTGGAATCGGGTAAACTTCTGGCCATTTGCTGAAATAGTCCATAACAACTAGTACGTATTTTTTTTCCGAATGCGCAATCCTCTCAAACAGTGTTGTACTGCTTCATCTGTCCATGGCTTCTCGACTTCGGACCCTTTGCTTTGATGCACACCTCACAGTTGGCGATCCACTCCGCGATCGACTGCCGGCAACCAACCCAATAGAATCTCTGCTTGACTTTCTCCAATGTTTTTGTGACTCCTAGATGGCCTCCACTTGGACCATTATCTAGCTCATTCAAAACATCATAGATTTTCTTCTTTGGGACAACTACCAACTTTCAGGTGCATTGACCATCTTCGCTTTCCCATACTCTATGCAAGCAACCGGATACCAATTTCAAACTGTTCCACTGTGCCCAATATGACTTGGCAACAGAACTCTGTGCTAACATCTCCTCTCTTGTTGGTCGTTCATTTTGCTCGATCCCCTGCATCACACGTACCAGATCTGGATCCTCAAGCTGATACTTTCTTAGTTCACCCATGTTCCATTCGTCCGTAGATGTTATAGTCATCAGCCGTACATCTATAACATCTTCCTTGGCCTCAGCTTTCGAACAATGCTTGCATTCCAGGTTACATGGTCGCCGGGATATTGCATCAGCATTACCGCGGTTGCAGCCTTTGCGATGCTCTATGGAAAAGTCATAACTTTGTAGTCGCTCTATCCACCGTGCCAATTGACCTTCCGGATTACGGAACTGCAAAAGCCATTTCAACGCTGCATGGTCTGTCCTGACGTGGAATTGCTGTCCATAAAGATACTTGTGGAAATGTTTGATGCACTCCACCAATGCCAGTAGTTCTCTTCGTGTTAGAAAATAGTTCCTTTCGGGCTTTCCAATTGTGCGGCTATAGTATGCCACTACCTTCTACTGCCCATTGACAATCTGTGACAAATCTCCTCCAATCGCATAACCACTTGCATCTGTATCCAGAATAAACGTTGAACCTGGGATTGGATACGTAACATTGGGGCAGTGCACAGCCGTTCCTTCAAGGTTTGGAAAGCCACTTCATGTTCCTTCTTCCAACCAAATGACATATTCTTTCTGGTCAACTCATGAAGACTACTGGCTACGCTGGCGAAATTCGGTACAAATCGGCGATAATACGTGCACAGTCCAAGGAGACTTCGTAACTCATGCAAATCGTTGGGTCTTGGCCAATCCTTTACTGCTTCGATCTTCTCTTTAGCCGTGCAAATTCCTTCCGTAGTAACCTTGTGCCCCAAGTAACTTACTTCCTTCTTGAACAATGCACAATTTTGGGACTTAATTTCAGACCGGCGCCAGCTATCCTTTGGAAAACTTCGTCTAAGTTCTTAAGTTGTTCCTCAAAGCTTTTTCCCAACACGATGATGTCGTCCAAGTACACCAAACATGTTTTCCAATGCAGTCCTTTCAATACTTGATCCATGAGTCTCTCAAAAGTAGCTGGAACGTTACATAGTCCAAAGGGCATTACCGTAAATTGCCACAGCCCCTCTCCAACGCTGAAGGCTGTCTTTTCCTTATCCTCATCTTCAACCTCCACTTGCCAATAGCCGCTTTTCAAGTCCAGTGTAGAGAACCATTTCGTACCAGATAGTGAGTCCAGAGTATCGTCAATTCTTGGTAGTGGATAGCTGTCCTTTTTCGTTGCGTCGTTCAGCTTCCGGTAATCCACACAGAACCGCATTTTTCTATCCTTTTTCTTCACTAGGACTACCGGTGAGCTCCATGGACTAGCTGATGGTTCGATCACGCTGCTTTCACTCATTTCTTGTATAATTTCCCTTACCACTTGGCGTTTGGCCAATGGAACACTTCGAGGAGCTTGGCGGATTGGTCTCGCGTCACCGGTATCAATGTGATGCTTCACTACATTGGCCCGACCTGGTTTGGAGCCATCCTTGTCAAATATGGTAGAGTACTTTAGTAGAAGTTGTTTCGCCTTATTCTGGTGGTCTTCTTCGACCTCTTGCGTCCACGCTGTGATATTATCTGATAGATTAATGTTGCTGGTAGAGACATTTTCCTGGAGCTGTTCACAGTTTATAATCACCTCCACCTCCTGATATTGTCCCAATATAGCTCCTTTGGAAAGCTTGATCGGCGATCGAAACTCATTTAGTACTCTTACCGGTATAATTCCATCTTGTTTTGTCATAGCCAGTGTTTTTCTTACTAGTATATCCGTCATTGAATTGTTTGCTGCCTCGACAACCCACAATTTGTTTGTCCTATAATCTCCATCAATCCTTGCCTAAACGACTGCCTCCGACTTCGGTGGAATTTGTTGGCTATCTTCCACGAGTACCCGCTTACTGATGTACTTGTTCTCGTAACCAAAATTCAGTGGCACATACATGTTCTTATAGCTCATAGTCCTGTTTTGCATGTCGATCTTGATGCCTTGGTTGCTTAAGAAATCCACACCAACTATGATCTCATCAACAATATCTGCCACTATAAAATTGCCAATTGCGGCCAAAATCGCTTAGGCGGTTAAGCGCCAATAAATGATGATGATAAAATTGTGCAGTACGGTGACATTTCCAATTGCGATTTCACATGTTACTTCTCCTTAGACTTGGGTGTCCTCACCAGTCGCCGTACGCAACTTTTCTCCATGTAATGGCCTCACTCCTTTGTTGACTAAATCAGATCGAATGATGGAATGAGATGCGCCCGTATCAATAGTCAGTAAACGCTCCTTTCCGTCCACGAGTCCTCCAACAGTAACATTACTCGACTTCCTCCCGATCTGTGAGACAGAGATTATGGGGCATCCAATTGCGGGAGCCAGCCTACGCCCCTTGCGGCTGACTCTCTTTAGTTTAACGGTTGGTTGGATTGGGAGACTTGCTCATCTCCTTCAGCCTTGCGCTTACGTCCGCTTGCATTACTGGAATTATTGGAGCTAGATCCAGATCCACAATAACGTGCAATATGACCAGATTTTCCGCACTTGAAGCATTTAATGGCCGCTTCATTTTTCTGTTGCTTTCCGTTCACTGCTTCTAGGATTGCGACCACCCATTCTGGTCGTTCTACTTCCACACGATGAGCTTTGTACGCTGGTTTGCACAAAAGTGATGCTGTTTCTTGAGTTAGAGCATGTGATACCGTCTCCGCAAATGATCTCTTCGCTCTCGCTTCGTCTCTACATCACGTATTCCATTTATGAAACTTTGTATCTTTACCCTCTCCATATACTCTACAGGTGCATCCGCGTTTGCTAGGTGCGCTAACCTCTCGATGTCCGATGAAAATTCTTGTAAGGTCTCATTGGGCTTCTGGCAGCGATTTTGTAGCTCTATTTGGTAAATCTGCTTCCGATGCTCGCTACCATAACGTCTCTCCACAGCACCCATCAATGCTTCATAGTTGTTTCGTTCGCCATCAGGAATAGTCTGTAAGATTTCGGCTGCCGGTCCTTTCAATGCTACGAAGAGTGCAGCGACTTTATCTTCAGCACCCCAGTTGTTCACAGCAAATTGCAGCTTAAATACCTGGAAAGGAACAAAACCGTTAAATGATGGGGTTTTTACCTTGGGTACGCTTGTGGAAACACTGGGACGATTCAGCTGCAACTCCTGGATACGACTTCTTAACGCATCCACCTCGGCCTCGACTTTCTCCTCAAGCTGCATTATTTTTTCGTCCTGTATTTTTAGCTGTGAGGACATACGTTCTTCCTGCTTCTCCAGCTGTAATGCTATTTTTGAAGATAGCCGGGCCTCCTGCTCCTCAAGTTGTGCTGAGATCTGAGATGTCATGTATGTCCTCTGTTCTTCCAACGCAGATGCCATGTGTGTATTCTGTTCCTCCAACTTTGATGCCATGCGTGTCTCTTGTTGTTCCAACTGAGATGCCATGTGTGTCTTCTGTTCCTCGAACTTTGATGCCATGCGTGTCTCTTGTTGTTCCAACTGAGATGCCATGCAAGTTTTCTGTTCTTCAAACTTTGATGTTATATTCTTCGACATCTGAGCCAATAGAGCCAACAGCGAGTTTGTGTCCACATTTGCCACTGAATCCGGAGTATCCTTTTGTTCTTCTATTTTCCTCGCTCCCTCTTCCGAAAGCTGAAAAACATAATCGTCAACGTTGATTCCTACCGCTTCCATAGCCTCCCGTAGACGTGATTGTAGCTCTGGCTTATTGCCTGTTGTTACCATTCCACGTTTCTCCAACTCGTTTTTGAGTTGTTGGATCTTCAAGTCATTAAACTTTGCCATATCCTTGCAATGTCCTTCTTACCTTTACAATGTCCGTGTTATCCTTTTCAATGTCCTTGTTATCCTTTTCAATGACCTTGTATGTTGCGTTTGTAGCGAAGTAAAAATAAAGGCGACGCGTGACGTGTGCTTTGCTAGTTCATTTATTACTGAATTCATTATTTAACTTATAACTAATTTACAGGCTGAAATAGTATTTATGTGTCTCTCCTATGAAAGGCAGGCGGAGCGAATATGTAAATATGTATGTGATACTAAATATGAGTGAGCGGCGCGAACATACCGCCCCCCTTGGACTATTCATGACAACATGGGTAGTTCGAAAAAAAGATAAAAATATACATGTGTATTGAAGGATGGCTGGGTGGAGAAATAAATGAAAGTGATCCGCTTTGGTTGTCGTCTCTATTTGATCTGTCTCTTTATTTCTTTTTCATATGGTTTCTTTTTCACAATGGTTCACAAAACAGTTTACATATTATACTCAGCTCGGTTTGGCGTAGCCGGATCGTATTAAATAAAAAAGCTTATGGTGTATTCAGATTAATACTAACACATACGTAGTATTCCTACTGCTACAACTCGACCATCCTGACCTGGAGGATCCCCTGATACTCAGTTAGAATTATAACAATAACCTACTAACTATTTAAACTTTTCCTGACCATACTCCTTGTTTTGACGCTAGATGTACAATTATACCAAGGCTTTAAATTGGTAACTGACCATGTTCCTTTATAGGGTGCCTGTGTTTGTTGGAATCCTTCCACATCTTCCACTATGTAACGATCATTTTCCAATATTTTTGTAATCATATAAGGTCCTTTGAATTTAGGAACTAATTTGCTAGATACACCCGCTTGCGTATTCACGTTCCCAATCATAACATAATCGCCTAACCTATACTTATAAGCCTCCCGTCTCTTTGCATCCGCGTATGGTTTATTGTATTCTTGAGACTCCTTTTGAAATTCCTCCGCGTTTTCTCGTATTTGCTCTAAATTTTTTACCTTTACCAGTTGGTTCTGCTCCAGAAAGTTTTCCTTAAGGCTATCTATAGACTTTCCCCTTTGACTAACCCCGAAAAGCAATATACTCGGATGCTCTCTAGTTGATTTATTTACTGTATTAGCTTTGTTTCTTGAAATCTCCAGCAAAGAACTGTCAGCAGAAGAGAGTCTTGTAAAAAGCTGTCAAAATCTCATTTCTGCTGATTTTTCGTCGAACAGGGTTCAGCAGAAACTAGCAGACAAAACAGCGGTTACGTTTCTGATTGGCTAACAATTTGAATTTACATTTTTTTTTGTTGTTTTGCTATGTCACCGATCAGCTGTTCCTGCTTGCTAGTTTCTGCTGGACGAAAAATCTCCAGCAATAACTTGCAGCGAATTGGCGCTCTCTCTCTCAGTTAAATGTCAAAAAGCTGCTGAATTCGGTGCTAATTTTTTCAAAGAACACTTTTTTAGGAATAATTATTCATAATTATTCATAATTAGCAGGAAAGAAACAAAGCTATTATTTGTTGTGCCTCCACAGGTGCACGTTGGTATTGCGCCGGCCTTCGGGTAAGCGCTGTTGTTGGGCTTACCAATTTAGGCTGCTTCTCGGAGGGCGCCGCCTCCACAATCCTCCTAGCCGCATCCTCAGTTATTTAAGTTTAAAATGAAACCACAATTTAACCAAAATTTAATTTAATTTTATTTAACAACTTTTACTAAACTCGCGGAATGTGTATCAGTCGGCTGTCAGGTGTATATTGAAGATGGCTGTCGGGTGATGAAATAGTTATGGCCGAGCCGACAGCAGCACCATGACAACGCGGCTATCGGCTATCGGTCTCTTTCATTTACATTCCACAGGCGCATGTCATCTGTCATGTGATGTCGTGTGGCACCCCTCTGGCAAAGTCTACAAACCTTTTACCAGCACAGGGTGCACTACGTGATCACATAACAGGTGGCATGGCCCTGTAGGAATGCAATGACTAATGATCAGCCCTTACATCATCCCTTTTGGGGAAAAGAAGAATGTAGCAAGGTGATCAGTCTTGCTAGATTCTTCTTGCCCATATGATTTAAAGTTGTTCGAATGAATGAATGCTATATATTACGGTGTTCCTCCCTTTTTTTTTTTGTTCGTTCGTTCGAAAAACTTTTTCTAATACTTAAAATGTAAGAACGCTTAGGTTAGGTAAAAGTGGCTGCCGCAAAGGCACACCTAGGCCAGTATTAAAAGGCCCGTTGTGATACCATCAACACTAGGAAAGTCAGTCCCGGGACCCGGCCATATGGAAAATCCCAGTGCTATTGGGACTCTCCACATAGCAGAATCCCGGGGCTGACACTCCTAAAACCGACACCGTTACACCTCCTCGAACCATTTAGATGACTTGATGAAAGCCATCAAGTCCTTTATGTCCAGCTCCGCTACCTGGCGTAGGCTATCCAGGAAGGGAACTCCGAAAAAGTGCCTTCTCGCGCCGCTTAAAGCCGGGCAGTTGCAGATGAGATGCTCCACCGTTTCCTCCTCCTCATCATCTTTGCAACTCCTACAGCATCGTCGGTAGGTACACCCAGCCTTGCTGCGTGCCTTCCAATAAGGCAGTGCCCGGTTAAAACCCCTATTAATATAGATATATCCCTTCTTCTTAGGGTGTAAATATATTTAGATCTTTTAATATCCCATTTTGGCCAGGATTGTTTGGATACTCGGCACCCTGGCGATAAAAGCCATCTTTCATTGGCTTGTCGGAGTGTATGCTCCTTCAGCATTAGCTTGCATGTGGCAAAGGGCATACCTAAGCGTTCTTTATCCTGAAGAACCTGCTTGGTCGTGCCCTGCCTAGCAAGTTCGTCTGCCCTACAGTTTCCCTCAATGTCCCTGTGTCCCGGGACCCATGTGAGGCTCACGCGGTTCTGTTGGGCCATCTCCTGAAGAGATCGACGACAGCTGAGCGTCAGTTCAGAGTTGAACAAGTAAGAGCCAAGGGATTTGACTGCCGCTTGGCTATCGCTGAAAATAACGATATTCTGTCCGATAGCGTGTTGCCCTATCCAAGCCGCGGCGTCCATGATTGCTGAGACCTCAGCCTGGAAGACGCTGCAATGATCAGGCAGTCTGAAGGAAAGCTCAAGGTCCAGATCCTTGGAATAAATCCCTCCTCCAACTCTGCCGTCCAACTTCGAACCGTCGGTGTATATGGAAATGCCGCCATTAGTAGCAGGACACCGATCCGTCCTCTCCCAGTCTTCCCTGCTGGGAATGTTTATTCTGAACCAGCTATCTCCGACTGTTGTGGTTGCACAACGGTCCGTGCTCGGAGGGAGAAAGCTGTAAGAATCCAGAATACCGGAGTGTCCAGTAGTGCCTGCGCCCCAGCCGGAAGTTTCCCTTAGACGCAGGGCCGATGCTGCCGCTGCCCGGTACCCGTCCAGATCGAGTGGCAAAATGCCAAGAATGGCCTGGAGAGCTTCGTTGGGCGTTGTTCTCAACGCGCCGCTTATACAGATCATGCTAGATCTGTGGACTTTACCTAACAGGTTTAGGTTGGCTGCCTTGCCCAGGCCACCATACCACGACTCCATACAGCATAATTGGCCGGATTATCGCAGTGTAAATCCATCTGCAGATTTTGGGAACGCTTAACTCTTATATATTATAATTTATTGAAAATTAACGGATTAAAAAAATTAAATACTTTACAATATCTTTGTTTCTTTTGTTTGTACAATATTTAATTTCGATTTGTTTCCTTTTAGAATACATTTTTGGTTTTTGCATGTATATAACAAAAACTTACTTTGTTAACATTTGCTTTTTTCTGATTAAGTAAATAATGACAATTTTGTTCTTTGTATAAAAAATTTTTTTTTGTTGTGAACTATGTACATATTTTGTAAAATTGTTTCCTTATGATGCCTTCTTGGCTATGTGATAGAAATGATTATTTGTAATTCGTTTTAACTATACAATAATTAATAATAGTACATTCTTTCGAAAAATAATATTTTTTTTTGTTTTGTTGTATTTTCAAAACATTTTTAAATTGAATTCATGGCTAATTAACAAAAACGCTTAACTTAATAAGTGTAAATTTAGAAATTTTGTTTCTTTTAGAAATTTTTTACAAACGAAAAGATAAAATGTAATAGATTTTTTTTTTTTTTTTACCTTATTAGAAAAAGATATGCTAATTTAATTTACCAAGCCTATTTTTATGTACAGTTTTTTCTTTGTCGTTTAATTCATCAAAAATAGTTACGTTAGGTTCATCAATTTTCTTTATAACAAATGGACCTTGATACATATTTTCGTGTTTGTGTCTTGGTTCCTTTTTTAAAAGAACTTTATCGCCTATCTTAATAACTAACGGTCGAGCCGTCTTATCATAAAAATGCTTAGTTTGTAGTTTGTTTTTATTTATTAGATTTTGTGCCATTTTATGGGTATTTTGCATTCGAAATTTAATTTCCTTAGCATAGTTTTCGACATTATAAATTGTATCAATTTTATCTTTTGTTAATTCATTTGGCAAAGTTGCCTTTTTTGCAAATACTAATTCGAAAGGTGAAAATTTATTGTCAAAAACTGTGCTTGTTGTAGTATTGTGTAAAAATGTAAAGTATTTTAAATAAGTATCCCAATCTGAATGGGTATCATTCGAATATGCACGTAAGTATTCATTAAAGACTCTATGATTACGTTCAATTGTACCAACAGTTTCGTGATGGTATGCAGTTGAAAAATCATGTTTTACATTCAACAGTTGGGTTATTGGAATTAACAATGCATCTCGCTGTGAAAACACCTTTTTCAATTTCTTGAGAATCCACGAAAAGTGGGTCGGGTGTTTTTCCTAAATCAAAAAGTCTAAATATTTCACATCTGGGTGGTATTACACAACTGTCGCTTTCTGTTCCGTGAAGGATTGGTACCGCGACTTTTTCATCACCTACCCAAAAGGAAATATTATTTTTTTCATAACTTATGATGCATTTGTTAATTTTCAGAAAATCTTTACCCAAAATGCCATTGGATGGAATATTAAAGTCTTCATTTACTATGTGCAAAGTATGTTTAACAGAAAAGTTGGAAAAATTTAAATTTACGGTAATTTTACCTAAAGTTGAAACAGAATAAGAAGTGACTCCGGTAATGTTAATAATATCGTTTGTATTAAAAGGAATATTTCTGTCTATGCTTGAGATTTTTACTAAAGAAATGTCTGCTTGTGTGTCTACTAAGAAAGAACAAAATTTTTGTGACTCGTTATGTTGTAATTCAATGAAATCTGAGTAATTTAAATTTAAACAATAAATGGCTTTTGGTTAAGTAAAATTGCTTAATCGCTGTATTCGTCCTCCCCCAGTGTTCGCTCCTGAGGGGCACTCGCGTTTAAAGCGCGGACATTAGCATTTCTACCTCTACCATTTGATGCTCTAGAACAGTTACTTCTATTGTTACTATTGTTGTTACCAGAATTACTATTGTTGTTGTTAGAATTATTATTTCTTCTGCTATTGTTGCCATATCTAAAATTGTTACCTCTGTTAACTCCACTTCTTTGTTCCACTTTTATGGTACTATATTTCGCACGAGTATTTAATCTAAACGTGAAAATATAACAAAACGTATTTTAATAGAGATATATTTTAAATAGCATCTACAAATTACCTCAAATCGCTCCAATATTTTCGCCATTTCGGTCCATCTTTCTGTGTGCCACCAAGGGCATTTAAATTCGTGGCCAACTCCTTCCATTTTGTGTCCCTTAATCTGGCACCGTCTGCACTCACAAATCTTAAAAAAAAAAGAAATAAACAATAAATATCATGGTATAAGTACTATAGGTAAAACCGTTCTCTCTTTTGATTTTGTTTTGACGTTTTTAAGCAATATAAAATGTGGCAGTATGTAAGTCAAATAGAAAAAAAATATTCAAAAAATTTAAAATAAGAAAAATTTGAAAAAATTCGAAAAAGTATTTTCCAATTTATACTGCACGTTTAGGTGGTCGCTTGGACACTATAAAATGGCAGGAAATGAGATGGTAGATTAGCCTGCTAGAGGGACACATGTGAACCGCTTTTACAGTCCTTATTTTTAACAATTCTAGCAATAGTTCTAATCGCAAATTGAAGAAAAATGAAAAGAAATTATTTTTATTTGTAATTTATTTGATTGAAAAAACCAAACAGACACGTCGTGGCAAAAAATAAATGAGTATGAAAATTGCTTAAAAATGTCATTAGTGTCATTAACGGTTTTACCTGTAGTATTTATACCAAAGAATTTAAATTTATATATAAATTTAAATTCTTTGTTTATACCATGATAAATATGATATATATATACATAAGTAAACATCACAATTAATTCTTACTTATCATTTGCAATGTCTATGTTTTCCTCCAACCAATTTATCAAATACTCCTTTTGGTTGGGGCTTGCGCGCTTTCCTCGAACATCTTTTGCCATTTTTCACGAATTTTTTTACAGTGAAACTTAAATTATCATATGAAAACTTTTTGAAGTATCTTTTCACGTTTGCACTGAACGAGAATTCGGTTAAAATGTAACCGTGAAAATATTCCGTTTCATTCCCCTATATTTCTTTTCATATGAAAACCGTTTGACGTTTCTTTAATTTTTTCAACGGACGCGAATCGGAAGTGTAATGAAAACAAGAAAAAACTTTTCATTTCACGTTTACACAGAACGGGAATTGACCCCCTGCATTGCTATTAAAGCGATTATAACTGTTATTGTACCGACTATTGAAATTGTTACCTCTAAATCCTCCACGAAAACTACTTGCCCTATACGACCGCGAGTGAAACGCTAGCACTTGACGCTCTTTAACCTCATTGTTGCGTTCGACTATCATTTTTGCAACTACGTCCTTTGAATCACTGAAGGTAGTTGACGCTAAAATCGATTTAACCAATTCTGAACGAGTGTTCAGTCTACAAACGTTAACTGTTTGTTCTACGGCAATTTCGTGCGCTTTTGTTTGGGTCATCCCTTCAATGATCAAAGAACGTTCTAATGAGTCGGACAATTCTTCAACACGTTTAGCAAATTCCGCATAGTTATTGTTTACCACATGTAAAGACGCGATTTTGCCCGCGACAACTTTTGAGTTGTCGGGTTTAATTCTATTTCTTAACGCGGCTTTAATTTGACTAACGGAATTAACCTCGGTTGGAATTGCTTCACGCGCTTTGCCCTCAAGTTTGGATTTCAAAAATGCTATAAAAGTTGTAGTTAAATTTTCATCAGTTAAATCTTCGATTAATGAAATTTTGTCAAGAAATGATTCAAGTGCTAGCGGATCACCGCTATAGTTTTCTCTGATAATAGTAGCACACATGCTAATAAAAGACTTCTTTTGCTCAGGTGTTGCCATATTTTGATCGTTTAGATCTGAAATAATAGAAGAAATTGAAGCAATATTTTGATCGTTTAGATCTGGATTAATAGAAGAAATTGCAGTATTTTGATCGTTTAGATCCGTGTTAATAGAAGAAACTAAGGCGATTACACTGTTTAACTCGTTAAGATTTGAATTTAAATTAGAAGAAGTTGAAGCTTGAATTGCGGGAGGTGAATCTCCGAATCCTCTGAAGTCAGCAGAAAGTGATAATTTAGTTTTCTGTTTTTTCGCTGTTTTAACCGACGATGAACTTCCAGAGTCTGATTCAGAATCTGAAACTACTATTTCGGTATCTTTTGAACTTCCAGAGTCGGATTCTGACATATATGTATATTGGAATTAAAAAAATTGAAAATGTATGAAGTTTAATTTGGAAAAATCCGAAAATTTATGAGGAGTGTTTTGCTCGGATTGCAAACTCAGAAGTTTGACCGACCAAATTTTGCGGGTAAAAGAAAAGAACGAGAAAATGTGGTATTAATTTAAAATATTTAATAAGTATATTCACGAATATACAAGTCACATTAATTCAGCGATTAACTATATATATTTATAGGTTACCTTTTTGAAACAGCTACGGCTCCTGGTGCGTGTGATCTTGATGAATGTTGAATCCAAGTGAACCGTAAGGATTGGAAAATTATTAACATCTAGTTGCTGTCGTGCGGTTTATTTATTCTTGCGATGTTTTAGCAGATATAAGTTAAACCGTTCGACCAACTCTGTTAACAAGTAAATGAAAGGTAAATACGAGGGCGCCCTTATAAGTTTAAGGTTTTAGGCATCTGGCCTAAACATGCCGGCCCCCGTTGCGTGACGCAACGTGTCAAAAAGTTGAAAAAGAGCGCACCTGAAGCCGTCGTGTTTCCTTAGGTTCTTAAAACTAATTTCTTAAATCTAAGCTCCTCGCTTCTGAAAATAAAGGAAGATAAATGACAAATTAAATAAACGTGGTTTCAAATTCAGTGGCACGCTTTATTTGTAACTTCAAGAATTTCATTTTTATGTATGTATATATATTTGTTTATTAGGGTATACCTAGCAGGTTCCGGATAGCACATACCCAAAAATTGTATTCTGGGCCAATAACGGACCCAGAGTTCCGGCTGGAATAGCTCCCAACAACACTTTAGGAACAACGTCTGCTCCCAACACAAGACGCACAGGGGCGGCGAGGTGAAATTGCGGATCTGCCAGTTTGAGGTTTGCGTACTGACCGAATACCGTTGCGTCGAGGTTTGTGGCTGGTGTTTTGCGTTGTATTCGCTGAACGCAGACCGCATGTGTGGTGATGGTCGCCGAATTGCCATGCTTCCCACGCAATTTTAAAAAAACACCCCATTCGCCCGTTGAAATAATTTACCCCCAGATGAAGCTCGCGTGCCAAGTCCTCTGATACCTCGGTCACACTGGCGCATACGTTAAGTAACGCTCGCACGAGGTGTATGCGTCCTCGTGCTTAAATTTTTACGACCGCTGTTGGTGCAACCGAGGTGAGGCATTGTACGACCGGGGGCACCGCTATTACGCCGGAGCGGAAGTTGTTCCTAGATGGTAGGTGGAATGCTTCAGATTCCACTCTACCCCGTTGTTGAAGAGCGAGAGGGTGGAATGCTTGAGATTCCACTCCTCCCCGTTGTTGAAGAGCGAGAGGGTGGAATGCTTGAGATTCCACTCCTCCCTGGTTATGACGAGAGCGGAGGTGGAATGCTTGAGATTCCACTCTCCCTTGTTTGCGTTTGCGCCAAAATCGCTTATATGCCGTAGGTGCTTCTTGTCGATTTCCCTCTTCGTGTAGTTCGTGACGTAGACGTGGCCGGAAGCGTTGAGCAGTAGTGCGACTCGGAGGTGCCAGGTGGAATGCCATGGATTCCACTCCAGCCAAATGACCCTGTTGGGAAGCAGATGGTTCCGCTTCAGACTCCGTCAACTCGCCCTCCGAGGCAAACAGCGACATTGTGTCGGTGTCGTTAGCGTCATTTTGTGTAGGACGTGTTGGTCGTCGCCTGTGTTTTCCATTGGGCTCAATGTAAACCATCGTATGATGATGTTCGCCGCATCGTCGACAGACCCCTTCATTCGAGCACCGAGACGCGATATGAGCCTCTGAAAGCAAATTGGTGCAGTAGCGAAATTGGTGTGTTATTCGTAGGCGTTCGGTGGGCTCCTTGGCCCTAAAAACTGGACACGCTCTTAGCGGGTGTGATTTGCTACATAACCGACATTTCAATTCGAACTGGCTTGCTTCGGAGCGTTTTCGTAATATAATTGGCTATGTGTGCAAAAAAAAAACGCTTGGTTAGACTATAAATTAGTTTGTGAAGAAAAAAAAAAAACAATGTGTGTGAAAAATTCCGGTGATAAAAAGTGTGAATTGTGACTCGGCCTAATATGGATAACCGTATTTATGGCTGTTTGTACAAATGACGCCGGAGTGTGCCTACCCAGCAGTAAATCCGTCTGCATGGGAGTATGTAAAAAGCTTCTTTAAAGTGAAAAAAATTTTATGTAACCAAGAAGCACAAAATTATGAATATGTAAATGAAAAGCACACCCCCCCATTTGTACAAGCATACATATGTACATTAGGCCGGGTCGAATTTTTTTTTTTTTTTGTTTTCGAATGGAATCGGAAAGGTTCGAAAAAAAACTCCTCCACTGTACTAGCTATGAATTCGGGGTGCCCATATTAGGCTGGGTCGATAAAAAAAATTAAATTTAAAAATTTATATTTTGCCTTTTGAAGGGAATTAAAGTGTATGTTTGTTTTAATTGTGAGATTGTTGTTGATTTTGAGCAGTGGTTAGATTTGTGTCATCTGGTTCCGTATCGACTGATGGTAATAATACCAGTTTGACAAGTGGTCTTGTCACTTGGCCCCTCTCTGTCCTAATGTCCACGACGCGTACACGGTTGTCGGAACCAAGATGAACATTGACCACTCGACCCAGTCTCCACTCATTTGGCGGTAAATTGTCTTCTTTGATGACCACCATATCTCCTATTTTGATGTTAGATTTTGGATGTTTCCACTTTGTCCTCTTTTGTAGCTCGGATAAGTATTCGGTTTTCCATCTTTCACAAAAGTTTTGGTGCAATGCCTTGAGTTTTTGCCATCGATTCACTATTGAGGCCGGGTTTTCGTTGACTTCTAGCTCCGGTGGAGCTAATAAATGTCCGCCGACTAAAAAATGACCTGGTGTCAGGGGTTCTAAATCCGAAGGTTCGTTGGATGCCGGGCTTAGAGGACGCGAATTAAGACAGGATTCGATTCTGCAAAGTAGCGTATTGAACTCCTCGAAAGTAAATTTCGAGGCCAACGCGATCTTTTTGAAATGGGTTTTAAAGCTTTTCACCCCGGCTTCCCACAGCCCGCCCATATGCGGAGCGCGGGCTGGTATGAAATGCCAGGTTAACTCCTGATGTGCGAATTTTGAAAGAGTTTGTGTTCGGGAATCGGCGAGAAAAGCTTTAAATTCTGCTTTTAATTCACGTGAAGCTCCGACGAAGTTGGTCCCGTTATCTGAGTAGATATTCTTTGGGCATCCTCTTCTGGCTACGAATCGAGAAAAAGCTGCTAAAAAGGATGAGGTGCTCAAATCGCTAGTGGCCTCTAAATGTATAGCCTTAGTCGAAAAGCAAACGAACAGACAGACGTAACCTTTTGAGATACGACAGCCGCGCCCCCTATAACTTTTTATATCAAACGGCCCTACAAAGTCAACCCCAGTGTTAGTAAATGCGCGAGAAAAAGTTGTACGCTCTTGTGGTAGAATTCCCATGAGTTGACTTTGGACGCGCTTTTTGTAGATCGTACAGATCTTGCAATTATGAATTGTGGACCTGACCATGGTTTTCACCTTGGGGATCCAATATTGGGTTCGAATAATCCGCAGCATTAGTTGGTTTTCACCATGGAGAGAAATTTCATGGACAAACTGGACAAACAGACGCGAAAACCTGAAATTGTATGGTAATATTATTGGGTGCCTTTCGCCATATGCCAGATTGGTGGATGCCCCAAGACGCCCCCCTGTCCTAATGACTCCGGTTTCATCGAGGAATGGATTTAGGGAAAGTATTTCGCTCCTAGACTCAAGTGGCTCTTTGATTTTTAGTTTTGCTACTTCATTACTGTAGTGTTTCTCCTGAGCAAGTTTAATTAAACAGATAGTCGTAGCTTTGACTTCATCAGATGAGATGAGGTGAGATTCCTGGATAGGAGCTTTCTCTTTAAGGTGGGTCCTATGAATGAATCTGAAAATATATGAGATAACCCTCAAGGCTCGCGGTAGACTCGAAAATCTTTGAAGAATGTCACTATTGAGGTCTGTGACTGCTGCTGCATGTGCCTGCACTCGTTTTTCCTCAACGTTAATATGCCCCTGCTGGCTAAATCTGCTGGATTTGTACCTGAATCTACGTGGTACCAAGATGAACTTCCTACTTTATCGATGATTTTGGTTATTCGATGTGATACGAAAGTGGACCAGGAGCATGGGGGTTTGCGTATCCAAGCCAGTACTATCGTCGAGTCAGTCCACAGATGGATATTGAGATGACCTAAATCCAGATTGCTGCAAATTGATTCGATGATTTCTGCCAATAATACCGCCCCACAAAGCTCCAGTCGCGGAAGTGAAATGGTTTTAACTGGAGCCACTCTGGTTTTTGCCAAAAGCAGATTGACCAATACTTGGTTATCCCTTACAACGCGCAAATAGACCGCTGCAGCGTATGCTTTCTCGGAAGCATCGCAAAAACCGTGATTTTCTACGTTTTCTGACAGGGAATATGAGACCCATCGGGGTATCCGTATTTTCTCGATTTCATTATAAGTTCCGGTAAAATTTTTCCACCTGTCCAATGTTAAAGGAGATACGGGGTCGTCCCACCCAGTACCCTCTAGCCATATCTTTTGCATAATGATTTTCGCGACTATAATTGTGGGTGCTAGCCAACCTAATGGGTCAAAAAGTTTTGCGATGGTCGACAATATCGCTCTCTTTGTGAGACTTGTATCTTCTTCTATTGGTTTGATAGTGAAATAGAATGTATCGGAATGTGCATTCCACGTAATTCCAAGCGCTTTCACGCTACTGGAATCCTCAAATTCTAGAAACTCTTCGCTCAAAAGATGAGCTTTCGGTATTCCTTCTAATATTTCATTGTTATTTGAAGTCCATTTGCGTAATGGGAAAACAGCTGATTTTAAAACTGTGGATAATTCATCCCTAGCCTCTATTGCGGACTCGATGGAATGCCCCCCTGAAAGACGTCCTTTACATGTTTTTGCGTAAAATATTAGAGGCTGTTGGATGAGAAACTTCTGAATCATCAGCTAGTTGAAGTAAAGTCCTTATTGCCAGATAAGGAGCACAATTAATTCCGAAAGTTACCGTTTTGAGTTCATAAAGATTGATTGGATCGTTTGAGCTTGAGCGGAAAACTATTCGCTGATACTGGGTTTGATTGGAATTTACTAGGATCTGTCGGTACATCTTCTCAATATCGCTATTGAAGACGTATTTGAAAAGTCTACAGCGAAGAATTAATATGGGAAGATCAGACTGGAGTACAGGACCCGGGAAAAGAACGTCGTTCAGACTGGTACCATTTGAAGAACGTGAAGATGCGTTGAAAACCACTCTAACTTTCGTTGTGGTACTTTCCTCTTTAATAACCGCATGATACGGCAGATAATAATTGTCGACTGCATCGGCCGACTGTAGTGCATTAATTTTTGACATATGCCCCATTGTCTCGTATTCCATAATGACCCTATTGTATTCCTTTTGTAATTCGGGATTTTTCTTGAGTCGTGTCTCGTTTCTGTAGAATTGAGAGCACGCTATCCTTAATGATGGTCCCAGGCTAATGTTTGCTGGGTAATCTGATTTGAAAGGAAGTGAAACGATATATCTTCCATCAGAATTTCGTTGCGTTGTGCTTTTGTACAACTCCTCACAGCTTTTCTCTTCGGCAGTGAGGGCTTTTGTTTTCGGGATTTCTTCAATTTCCCAGAAGGAGCTTAGCTGTTTGTCTAAAGCAACTTCACTGAAGAATGATACCCTGTTATGGTTGGTTGGGTTGGCTGCATCGGCACAACCCGTCAGTATCCAACCGAACACTGTCTCTTGGGCCAGTAGAGTATTAAGAATGTTCTTCTTAATACCGCTTAATATCATCATCATCATTTATTGGCGCTTAACCGCCTAAGCGATTTTGGCCGTCGCCTATCAAAGCACGCCAGTCATTCCTTTTTAGCGATAACTGACGCCAATTGGAAACCCCAAGGGAGTTCAAGTCATCCTCCACCTGTTGTTTCCATCTCAGTCGAGGCCTCCCCCTTCCTCTGCTGCCGAATTCGGGTGACGATTGGAAAACCTTCTGGGCTGGAGCTTCTTTGTCCATTCGCATGACGTGACCCAGCCAGCGGAGCCTTTGGGCTTTAATTCGCTGGACTATGGTCAGATCTGCGTAAAGCTCGTACAGCTCATCGTTAAATCTCCTTCGATACTCGCCGTCGGCATCACGGGAAGGACCATAAATCTTCCGGAGAACTTTTCTCTCAAATACTCCAAGGGCCATCTCATCTTCTCTTGACATTGTCCATGAATCTGAGCCATACATCAGGACAGGTATGATGAGAGACTTATAGAGCGTGATCTTTGTTCTTCGAGAGAGGACTTTACTTCTCAATTGCCTACTCAGTCCAAAGTAGCACTTGTTCGCAAGAGTGATTCTCCGTTGGATTTCTAGACTGATATTATTTTCGGTGTTAATGCTGGTTCCCAAATAGACGAAGTCCCTCACAGTTTCAAATTTGTAACTATCAACAGTGACGTGGCTGCCAAGGCGCAGGTGCGCCGATTCTTTCTTTGATGACAGCAAATACTTCGTCTTGTCCTCGTTGACCGCAAGACCCACTTTTTTCGCTTCTTTATCCAGTCCAGAGAAGGCAGCGCTTACGGCGCGGTTGTTAAGGCCAATGATATCAATATCATCGGCATACGCCAGCAATTGCACGCTCTTGTAATATATTGTACCATTGCGGTTTAGCTCTGCTGCTCGAATTATCTTCTCCAGCATCAGGTTGAAGAAATCGCACGAAAGGGAGTCGCCCTGTCTGAAGCCTCGTTTGGTTTCAAATGGCTCAGAGAGGTCCTTCCCGACTCTGACGGAGCTGTTAGTATTGCTCAACGTCATTTGGCAAAGCCGTATAAGCTTTGCAGGGAAGTCAAATTCAGACATGGCGGCATACAGGCAACTCCTTTTTGCGCTGTCAAAAGCGGCTTTGAAATCGACAAAGAGATGGTGTGTGTCGATTCTTTTATCATGGGTCTTCTCCAGGATTTGGCGTATCGTGAAAATCTGGTCGATGGTAGACTTACCAGGTCTAAAGCCACACTGATAAGGTCCAATCAGCTTGTCTACGATGGGCTTCAGTCTTTCACACAATACGCTAGAAAGAACCTTATATGCGATATTAAGAAGGCTGATTCCGCGGTAGTTGGTGCGGTTAGCGGGATCGCCTTTCTTGTGGATTGGGCAGAGCACACTTAAATTCCAATCTGTAGGCATGCACTCGTCTGACCATATTCTGCATAAGAGCTGATGCATGCTTTTTACCAGCTCTTCGCCTCCGTGTTTGAACAGCTCGGCGGGTAGTCCGTCTTTTCCAGGCGCTTTGTTGTTTTTGAGCCGGGATATAGCTATCCTCACTTCATCATAGTCAGGTGGTGGGACGACTTTTCCATCGTCAGGGATTGGGGTATCGGGTTCGACGTCTCCCTCGCAATATGATTTGCGGGTAAATGTCTCCGCCTAAAACAAGATCGACTTGTTCATTTACAAAGAATCTCTTGTCCGCTAGTATAAGATCGGGGAATGCCTGTTGTGTTAGTGCACTGACGTCACATGTAGGTAGATTGCCAGTTACCTGTGGCACAAACACAACAGCGTCGATTGAAATTAAAGGGTCAACGGGTGACCGCAATTGTATCGCACATGCTTCTTTAACTTGCGCAGAAACTGTGTTATTGATGCCCGAAACTTGGGCATGCATTTTCCTACTTGGCAAGTTAATTCTTCGCCTGAGTCTTTCTGTAATGAAAGAGCACTCAGATCCCGAATCTATGAGAGCTCTAGCGGAATAATTAGTACCATTATGATAAATGGATACACGAGCTGTTCCTAGTAAAACGCCTTTACTTGTGTTCGCGAAATTTGATTTTAGTTGAACCGTTTTAGCCGATTTCTTCTTCTTGGCAGACTCATTACGGATTTGAGCTGATTTTGATGTACCCGGTACGTCATCATTAGAATCTGTGGTCACCGTCGAAGTATCAGTTGTTGCCTTGTTTGTTTGCAAATGCAGGAGGGTATTGTGCCTTGACTGACAGATGCTGCAGTTGGAGCGACTAGTAGACTTCGACACCGAATGCCCCGATGACAGACAATTCAGACAGTATCGGTTGTTTTTGAGAAATGAAATTCTTTCGCTTATGGGTAATTTTTTGAATTTGTCGCAAGCGTATATTCGGTGACTAGTGTTTTGACACATTGTGCACCCGCTTTTAGCGACACGCGCTTGAAAAGACCCAAGCTTTTTATGCGGTGGTTCAGAAGACTGTTTATTGCCTTGTACCTTTGGCGGTTTTGGCTTTGTTCCTCTTAAACCTGAAACCGATTCTAAGGTTTGGAACCTATTTGACAAGAATCTGTCCATATCCACCCATTTGGATGTCTCTGTTTTATTCTCCACTGATTGTTCCCAAAGTGATAGAGTAACATCAGGTAATTTTGTCGAACAGAGATATGTTATAATGGGGTCCCAGTTTGATATGTCAATTTTGTGACTCACTAATGAGGATATACAATTATTTATATCCCGCTGTAATCTCTTTATGGATGTACCGCATTCAGTTTCGACTGTTTGCAGGTTAAAGAGAATCTTTAACTGGGTGTTAACAAGGATTCGTTTATTTTCATATCGGTCGCAGAGATTTTTCCAGGCTACATCAAAGCCTTCGTTTGTCAAGTCGCATTTCTTGACAATATCCCTGGCCTCACCTTGAGTCTTTTGCTTCAAGTAATAAAGTTTTTGTATTGGAGTAAGACCCTTATTCAGAACATATATGGCTGTGAACATGTCACGAAATGTTGGCCATGATAAATAATCTCCCTTGAATACATCTGTATCACAAGGTGGGAGATGTAGGTTGCGTGGGTTGCTCACAATTTCCTTTTCCTTCTCTGCCTTTTCTAGCCTTTCTGCGAGTTCATTAATTTTTGACATGCATTTCACATAGACTGAATAGGCTGACTTATTTTTCTTTTTAACTACGGCTAAATCTTTTGGCGGTAGATCATCTGTAGCCATAAATTCGTCATAAGCTTCTATGGCTTTGTCCCACTTCGTTTTCAATGTCTCCTGCTGAATTTTCAGCGAGAATTTGGAGTGGTCGCTTGTGGGAATGCTGAGGAATTCGATATTGAATTCAATGACATTGTCAGCTAGACGAGTATATGCCTCCATATTGGATGAAAAAGGGTATAGTTAACTATGAACAAACCTTTGAATCTTGCACGGGACTTAGTATATAACTCCAGAAAAAGCACAGAGACAGAATCTGTTTTCTGGTAACCCAAATTATCAAGCACAAAAATGCTGCCCACCGAAATTTCCAAATAAATAAATCTTCACAGAATTTAAAAAATCGCAAGTTTTTTTTTGAACTTTGAAAATTTTTGTGGACTTTTGACCTGTCGAATAATTTTTATCAAATTATTCTTCTGAGTTTTTTGGCGAAAACAAGTTGAAAAATGCTACATACAATACCAACTACGATGATTGCAATTTCGATCTTGTTGAAGGATCTTGTCAAACCGCTTTGTATTGTTGCTTTTAGAAATTTAGCATCACTCCTTTTACTGGTCATCGAACCAAGGAGATTAGGAATTTTCTAAAAACCGCAGTGTGTAATCATTACACCAAACCCTGCTTGGAGTGCCTGCAGGCAAATTGCAACTATATTCTCGCACATTTTTTTGTTGTTATTTTATTTAACAATGTTATTTCTTACCTAAAGCACATACCCAAAGCGACATTCTGTTGCTATTAAGTTTGGCTTAGGATTTTTGTTGCACGCATCAGCCAAGCCTTGGCTTATTGATGGTACATTCTTTGCCCGTGTCCCGGCTTTATTATAATTTAGTTGTTATTATTGGTCATTATATTCTGAACTTTGAAAATTTTTGTGGACTTTTGACCTGTCGAATAATTTTTTTTTTTTATTAACCAACCCTTCAACAGGTTGAGAAAGCGCAAAGCTATGTTTATATATGTATGTGTGGTTATTGCTCGCCACTCAAAAGGGTATATACGTGTATTTTAAGCGAAAAAAAATAACAACGAACGAGACAAAGTGCAACGAGTTTGGCGGCAATTTATAAACCAAAAAAATTTTTTAAATTTCACGTATAAATTTTCAAAAAAATACGAAGAAAGTGATTTTTATTTCAAATAATGCAATTTAGTGTATTACCAGAGTGATTTTTGTTTGTTTTTGTGCAAAAGAAATTCTAAATCGACAAAAAAGTGAACACTGTGAGGTTATAGTCACTGTGCAGTGTTGTTGTTGTTGTGAAAAGTTAAACCAACGAGAAGTGCAAGTAACGAAAAATTTATGTGCTCCTCCAATCCTCTGCAGGGAATATGTGGACTTTTTGGTTTAACTTTCTCACCACTGATTTGTGTAGATATATGTGCTCGGTGCACTGAAAACCCTTACGCCGTGTCAAATATTCCTTACCACTGGTGGGGGGTAATATTTGATGGTCAGAAAGGCTATCCACACAAATTGACACTCACTTTAATTTTTTGTATAGATATGTGTGCTCGGTGCACTGAAAAACCCTTACGCCGTGTCAAATATTCCTTACCACAGGTTGGGGGTAATATTTGATGGTCAGAAGGGCTATCTATACAAATTATTTTCACCAACTTTAATTTTATTTTTTCACTGCACAAAAAAAAAAAAAAAAAAAAAAAAATCACTTGCAAAACACTTTGTAATTTTTATAATTATAATAATGTATGTATATATGTATGTGCGCACTGAATTTTAAAACCACTTACTTTTTTCGTTGTAGTTTTTGTTGCGGATTGTAGCTGGTGAAATTAAATAAAAGTGTGATGTTGTTGCTTGCTGTTACCAAAAAATCGTGATGATTGCTTTTTATATATTTGTTGCTGTGAAAATATTGGCATATAAATTCGCTGGGCGTTTGAGGCCAAATTAATGTGCTGGTTGTAGAATTTTAGGTCGCTGGTAAATTGGATTGTAGATCGCTGGATGAATAAAAACGGCTTTGAATGGACCAAATGTTTTGCTCGGATTGCAAACTCAGAAGTTTGACCGACCAAATTTTGCGGGTAAAAGAAAAGAACGAGAAAATGTGGTATTAATTTAAAATATTTAATAAGTATATTCACGAATATACAAGTCACATTAATTCAGCGATTAACTATATATATTTATAGGTTACCTTTTTGAAACAGCTACGGCTCCTGGTGCGTGTGATCTTGATGAATGTTGAATCCAAGTGAACCGTAAGGATTGGAAAATTATTAACATCTAGTTGCTGTCGTGCGGTTTATTTATTCTTGCGATGTTTTAGCAGATATAAGTTAAACCGTTCGACCAACTCTGTTAACAAGTAAATGAAAGGTAAATACGAGGGCGCCCTTATAAGTTTAAGGTTTTAGGCATCTGGCCTAAACAAGGAGAATATTTAGAAGCTTAGTTTTGAAAAAATAAAATCGCAAATTTATAAAGTGAATATTTAGAGCAAATCGAAAATTTATGCTGAAAATATTTAGAAGCGCAATGTAGTAAATCTGATAAGGCAACAATAATAGAAGTTGATTGAGAATGGATTAAATGATATTTATATTATGTAAAATTCAATTAAATACAAAAAAGTTTTTACCCAATTGCTGAAATTGTCCCACTGTACTTATGTATATAGTGTGTCCACTGTAATCCGCTGAAAATCATGCAAAAATTTGGGATATAGCATGCAGTTGGAACTAGGAGATCATGCAATTTTAAACAAAGCCGTATTTTTGTATTTAAGTGAATTAGTTAAGCAAAATGTAGTATTTAAGTTTGGCTTACAAAGAAAATTTTTACAGTGTAGAGATGCAGTATTTTAATTCCATTAACATTAATTTACAAATGGCAGGAAATCTATTTAAATTACAACTACTGTACTATTGAAAAGTTATTGAAATGGCAAGTTTTATGTTTACTGGGCTATGGAAACGGACGCACCGTTTTTATTCAAAAATGTAATGTGGTTATTGTACGGGACCACCGTTTTGGGTACAACCGGACGCACCGCTGTAAGAAAAAATGTAATAATATGGTTGTTCACGGGACCACCGTATTTAAAAAAATTCAAAAATATGTAAGTCACTACGGACGCACCGTATTTGCAAAAAAAATTAAACAGTTAAAATGGAAAACGAAAGAAAAGAGAAAAAAAAGTTAACAAGTATACATTTATATGTGTAGAGCAAAAAAAACCCTAAGGCAAAAAAATCTATACATATATATACATATACTTATTCTGCTGCCGCTGCTACCACCGCTGCCTCTGCTTCAACCGCTGCTGCTGCTTCAACCGCTGCCGCTGCTACTTTGAATATGCTGCTGGTGAGCCGATGGTGTTTTTGGCTATTCGGTGGAGTGATCGGTTTACCGTTAACTGCTATTCTGGATGTTGTATGGCTATGTATTGGTAGCGTGGGTACAGCTTTTTTTTTTGATACCGCTATTCAAAGTGCTGTTATGTGATGGCGTTTTTATTTTTAAATTTTTATTTAATTAAATGTCTTTAAATTTTTAAATATGTTTTACTTTGTTTTATCTCTGTTATAGTTAGTTAATTTCAAAAATTTCCAACATTAGTGCAAAATTCCTTTGTTTCGAAGTATTATTTCCGTAGCTTTTTACTTTTTTTTTTAATTATAACCATGTCTTTGTAATTTCTTCATATTATTTCTGTACCTTTTTAGTTCTTTAATTATTATAAAAATGTAGTTTCTTTATATTATCTCTGTATCTGTTTAGTTTTTTAATTATTATAAAAATGTAGTTTCTTTATATTATTTCTGTATCTGTTTAGTTGTTTAATTATTATAAAAATGTAATTTCTTTTTATTTGTATCACATTTTCATCACCACACAAGCACTGCAAAACCACGCTACTCCTTGAACTGCTGTCCAATTAATAATCTTTCCATTTTATTTCATTTCGCCATCACTCCACCGCCTTCTGCTCGTGCACGCTGCACGGTCGCCATGTTGTGCCTCCACAGGTGCACGTTGGTATTGCGCCGGCCTTCGGGTAAGCGCTGTTGTTGGGCTTACCAATTTAGGCTGCTTCTCGGAGGGCGCCGCCTCCACAATCCTCCTAGCCGCATCCTCAGTTATTTAAGTTTAAAATGAAACCACAATTTAACCAAAATTTAATTTAATTTTATTTAACAACTTTTACTAAACTCGCGGAATGTGTATCAGTCGGCTGTCAGGTGTATATTGAAGATGGCTGTCGGGTGATGAAATAGTTATGGCCGAGCCGACAGCAGCACCATGGCAACGCGGCTATCGGCTATCGGTCTCTTTCATTTACATTCCACAGGCGCATGTCATCTGTCATGTGATGTCGTGTGGCACCCCTCTGGCAAAGTCTACAAACCTTTTACCAGCACAGGGTGCACTACGTGGTCACATAACAGGTGGCATGGCCCTGTAGGAATGCAATGACTAATGATCAGCCCTTACATATTAATCGCGTATTCTACAGTGCCTAAAACTTTATCCCAAGTCATCCCTTTTTCCAACTCTACCGTTTTTGCCAACATTGGCCCTAGTGTTTTATTTACAATTTCAACTTGTCCATTAGCTTGGGGGGAGTTTGTCGCTACCTTTATGTGCTGTATATTATTATACCTTTCATGAACATGAAATGGTATTATAACTTTGGTCCGATGTTTGTAAATATGAGAAGAAGAAGAGATAGACCCATCAATAAGTATACCGAAATGATCAGGATGACGAGATGAGTTGATTTAGCCATGTCCGTCTGTCCGTCTGTCTGTCTGTCTGTTTGAACGCAAACTAGTCCCTCAGTTTTTGAGATATTTGGCTGAAATTTGGTATGCGGCCACCATTTTCCAATATAGGAATCATTTGTCGGAACCAGCAAGATCGGACCAATATAACATATAGCTCCCATACAACCGATTATTCCGATAAACGGATTTTGGGCTATAACTCCTGTAATTAAACACGAAGGAACGTGAAATTTTATAAGTGTTGCTATTTTTATATGTGAAATATCGATGCTGAAAATCATAGAGATGGGATAAATATTTCACATAGCTCCCATACAATCGATTATTCCGATAAACGGATTTTGGGCTATAACTCCTGTAATTAAACAGATAGGAACGTGAAATTTTGTAAGTATTGCTATTTTTATATGTAAAATATCGATGTTGAAACTCATAGAGATGGGATAAATATATCATATAGCTCCCATACAATCGATTATTCCGATAAACGGATTTTGGGCTATAACTCCTGTAATTAAACACGTAGGAACGTGAAATTTTGGACGTATTGCTATTTTTATATGTGAAATATCGATGTTGAAAATCATCGAGATTGGATAAATATTACACATAGCCCCCATACAATCGATTGTTCCGATAAACGGATTTTGGTAGATAACTCCTGTAATTATATAGGTAGGAACGTGAAATTTTGGAATATGCGAAATATCGATGTTGAAAATCGTTGAGATGGCAGAAATATTTCACAAAGCTCCCATACAATCGATTATTCCGATAAGCGGATTTTGGGCTATAAGTCCTGTAATTAAGAAATATTTCACAAAGCTCCGATACAATCGATTATTCCGATAAGCGGATTTTGGGCTATAAGTCCTGTAATTAAAACACATAGGAACGCGAAATTTTGGAAGCATCGCTATCTTTATATGTAAAATATCGATGTTGAAAATCATTGAAATGGGATAAATATTTCACATAGCCCCCATACAATCGATTGTTCCGATAAACGGATTTTGGTAGATAACTCCTGTAATTATATCGGTAGGAACGTGAAATTTCGTAAATGTTGCTATTTTAGAATGTGGAATGTCGATGTTAAAAATCAATGAGATTGGACCAATATAACACATCGTCCCCATATAATCGATAGCTCCGATAATTTCGGTATGAGCTAAAGTTAAATTCACACAGGCTGTACTGGGGATCAAACAGTGAAAATCGTGACGCTTATTCATGAAAGGTATTTAGCCTTCGGCACAGCCGAAGACAGCTTTCCTTACTTGTTTTATTTTACGAAACTGTCGAATTCATTAGACGTAAAACACGTGCCTCTATCTGAGACTATAAAACTTGGCATACTGTAGGCTCTAAAATAATCCCTGAGCGAGGCGATTGCTTCTTTTGATGCTGTTGTCTTAGCTGGATGTAGTCGGATAAACTTCGTGAATGCGTCTATAATCACTAGCACATGCCTGTTCTTTGTATTTTTATTATTTATGGGTCCGAAGTGGTCAACATGGACCATTTCGAACGGCTTGTTTCCTTTAGGAATCATATTAAGAAGGCCTTCTTTTTTCCCCGTTTTTACCGAGAATGCTATACATTTTAAACAGTTTGCTATATGTGTAAGTACCTTTTTTCTTATATTCGGGAACCAATAACTTTTTCCTATCGCCTCTGTAACTTTATCCGCGCCCATGTGCCCAGTTTCATCGTGATACTTATATAATACGTGCTCTTCCATAGAGTCTGGTACTAAAAATAACAAATTGTCCCCATTCTTTTTGTAGACAATACCGTTTCTCATTTCATATATACTGCTTTCCGTAATTTGTAAGCTTTCTTTAATTTTCTTAATTTTTTCATCTCTCCCTTGGCAAATAATTAAATTTTCCTCGAACGTATTTGTCTCTATCAGCAATATATAATTTACTCTACTCAGCGCGTCTACGTGCTGCATTCTATTACCCGCTCTATGTTCTAATTCATAGTCGAAGTTTTGCAACTCCAATGCCCACCTGGCTATTCTTGGGTTGATATCTTTCTTATTTAGGGTTAAGGTCAGGGAGTTACAATCTGTGACGATTTTGAGTGGGGCACCTTGTAGATAAACTCTGAATCTTTTAAGCGCGTATATAATTGCTAAAGTTTCCAGCTCAAAGCTATGGTACCTAGATTCGACCTCAGTAGTGCGTTTCGAGAAATAAAATACTGGATGTAATTTTTTATCGTTTTTCTTTTGCAGTAAAATAGCTCCGAATCCCAACGAACTTGCATCACAGTGCAGCTCAGTTATGTCGTTAGGATCATAAATAGCTAAAACCGGCGACTCTACAAGTTTCTTTTTCAGCATCTCAAATGTTTCCATTTCTCTTTGTCCAAACTCAAATTTTTTTTCTTTTTTCGCAAGATCATATAGGGGCTTGGCTAGTGTTGAAAAATTTTGTATAAATCTACGAAAGTACGAGCATAACCCTAGAAAACTTTGGACTTCTTGAACTTTTGTTGGGACAGGAAAGCTTTGTATTGATTTTAATCCCTTTTCGTCCGCTTTTATGCCATCGCCTGAAATCATATACCCTAAGTATGAAACTTTCGATTGAAGAAATTCACATTTATCTAAACGTAGTTCCAATTTGTTTTGTACCAACTTCTGAAGAACTCTCTTTAGTATGGCAAAATGTTCTTCTATACTCTCTGTAGCTATCATGATATCGTCTAGATATATGATTACCTCATTGTTGCTAATCATATCCGAAAAAATTTTATTTATGAATTTCTGAAAGGTTGCAGGTGCATTTTTTAAGCTAAACGGCATTCTCAGGAATTCAAATTGTCCTAACGGCGTGTTGAACGAAGTATATTTTACAGAATCTTTGTCTACAAACACATGAAAAACCCCATTCTTTAAATCTAGCTTCGTAAATACTTTCTTATTTACCAATCTATCTAGCAGATCATCTATGAGTGGAATAGGGTAATTATCTTTTGCGGTCAACTTATTTAGCTTTCTGTAATCTACGCACATTCTTAGTTCACCTGTTTTTTTCCTAACGAGTACTATGGGCGACACGAAATCTGACTCACTTTGTCGTATATACCCCTTACTCAAATATTCGTCTAATACTTTTTGTAACTCTGCCTTTTCACTATATGCTAGCCTTCTTGGAGTACACCTAAACGGCTTATCGTTTTCTAAAATCAACTTAATCTCTTTTTTTATAAGAGGTACCTCAGGCCTTTTTGATTCGATATATTCTTTGCAGAACATTTTATGAAATTTTTCTTTATCGGTAAAACAAATTTCGTCACCTATGCTATAATCGAATGCGCTCGTATTATGTACATCTAGCGCCAAAATCTGCGATATGGCCTCGTCCATATCATCATTATTGTCATAATTTCTTTGCAATATATCATTAACGTTATTTACATTACAATCGCTTTTGCTTTCTATTACATTTTGGTCCTGTATTCACATTCTCTTCACCATTTACGTATGATGGTTTGTATGTTAACTCAACTTCTCCAACTTTTAACTTGGCATTGCTTAAATCTATGAAATCCCTACCTAGTACGACTGGATAACATATCGACTCATTAGGGACCACTACGAGTTCAATCATAACATTTTTATTCAACACACAAACTGAAACTTTAATTTTTCCAATTATTTTTAATACAGATTTGTTTAAGCCAAAATAAGTCTTCGTGACTTTGTCCAAATGCGCTCGTCCCGGAACAAAAACTTCTTTGATTATACTTATAGGGCTCCCTGAGTCAATTAGGCATTCTATAAACATCTAATTTAGGTTTTGTTAAAATACATATATTAAAATAACTTACAAACTTATTGTCTGCTGCTTTCTTCTTATACTTGGTGCAAGCCGTTGCTATGTGTCCATGTTCTCCGCAAGCGTAGCATGATCCAGTTTCCCTTCTTGGTTTTCTGCAGTCCTTTGCAAGGTGACCAGTGCAGTTACAATTGTAGCAACGAAGTCTTTCCTCTCTGCGTGTACTTTGTGAGCGTTGGGGCAATGCGATTGTTCGAAAAGCTTTTAATAAACCGCTTGAAGATGAAAAGTTTTGTAGTGTTGCCTGTATACGTAGTTGTTTATCGGGTATGCCTTCAATAAGGTACTCTATAAATTCGTCATCTCCCAGTTTAAGTCGTGAACCAAGTAAACACTTGTCGTTGAAGTATTCAGCAAATGTTTCTTCTACTTTCCATATGCGCTTTTCAAATTTTCGGCGAGTTTCTAAGCGACCCTCGTTTTTTATAAACACCTCTTTCATTTCTTTTAAAAGGTCATCTACGCTGTGTGAGTAAAGCCTTCTAGAATTATACCATGCTAGCGCTGCACCTTTTACTTTTAGGCGAATTATGATACCTAAAGTCGTGTCGCTGATGTTTAAAACTTCGCGAAAGTGCCTTACTTGGGACTGCCACAAGTCGAAATCATCGCCACCACTATACTCTGGAATGATTTCCTTTACTACTTCGAATGGTACTTCGTTTGTCGCCATTTTACTTTCGTTTTGGCTTAGTTGTTTTTCTAATTTCAGTAGTTCAACTTCTTTTCGCAAAATTTGTAACTGTAATTTATCACTGTTGGTACCAGAATTCGCATCTTCGTCTGCTGTACTTATGTGCTCTACATAGACCGCACCGTCGTCTTCACTTTGTTCACATGCTACTTCGTCATAAATTGTACCGCCAGCTGCACCTCTGCTTTTGTCTGCTTCTAAAACTACGTCGGCGTCGGCGTCGACGTCTCTCAAATTAGCATCGTCACTTTGCTTTTCTGCGTCTACATAGCCCGTTATTTCTTGATCTTCCCTTTGCGAACCACTGCATCTAGACTCACCGTTGCCAGTTGCGGGACATAATCCCCTTGCTTCCGTCGTAAGCTCATTTAGTCTTGCTGCCAGCGAGGCTTTTGCGCCGCTAGCGCTAATTCCTGCTGCTTTGCACCATTCTTTTAATTGCAGCAAAGAATAACTCTCCGGGTCAACTAACTGATGCTGCATTTTTGATATCTTTTTTTTTGCTTCAATATCAATTGCTAATTAAACTTTTTAACTTTTAAGCGATATCACACTTGTTATTAACCACAATCTCAAACAGGTGTTAAACTCATTTTGGAATTTTGACGTCTATGCAGAAGAGTTTACACTTGGTATTGATACACAATGATTTCTTTTTCATATGGTTTCTTGTTCACAATGGTTCACAAAACAGTTTACTTAAGCATATTATACACAGCTCGGTTTGGCGTAGCCGGATCGTATTAAATAAAAAAGCTTATGGTGTATTCAGATTAATACTAACACATACGTAGTATTCCTACTGCTACAGTATGTGATATTAAAAATACATATTAATGAGATTCTTCTTCTGCTAAAATAGGTACAAGCTTTACGACCGGTCGGGTCAAGAGCCCTTCCGCTGTTTTGACATCTACCACTCTTGTGTAACCATCTTGCCCAGGATAGCATTTGAGAACACGAGCTAACTTCCAATTTGCGGGCGGAACGCGCTCGTCGCGTACCACAACTAGGCCTACTTCTTGCATGTTCCTTTGCGGGCGCACCCATTTAGCTCTAGCTTGAAGAGTTGAAAGATATTCTGAGTGTCAACGGCGCCAAAAATGATTACGTAGGGCCGATATAAGTTGCCAGCGTCGATTTAAACTGCCTTTAAATTCGATGGTTGTAGGTTCTGGTATAGTTATTGATTATTTTCCCTGAGTTCATTCACTGTCGTTAAATAAAACACTCCGATTCTGCTTAATAAGTACCCTGCTAACCAAACCCAAGGAAAATCCTGGATAATTCCTAAGTCGCACTATCCTAAATCGAGGATAGATAAATGGATAGTTTTGTATGGGCCGCGTGCAGATTGGACCCACTTTTTATCGATTATTTCGTGTACGTGTGATAGCGCTGCTCACTCGCACTCATTTAGAAACGCCATAAGAAAATAATATAGCTGCACTCCTCTAACTAAAAAATTTCCCTTTGCATTTGAACAGTGTTGCCAGATCTGAAATTTAAAATGCCCCCAAAATACCCAAAGTCTTCTCGAAAATGACCAAAAAATACCCAAAATTTTCTCCAAAATGCCCAAAATAAATGAAACACGTTTGGTTTTTTTAATCTTGTTTTAATGAAAAATAAGACATAATTTAGAAAAACATAATGGCACTATGCATTTTTCTGTTTTTTCTAGTTGAGTGCAAAAAAATACATGGAAAACAAGTAAGGAAGTCTAAGTTCGGGTAAGCCGAACATTAAATACCCAGTGTATGGAAACAATAGTAGTACCTATAAGTTATATATTTTCTATATATATTATAATTTGGGAAAAAGGAACTCAATAAATTTATTAGTTAGTTTATAAAATTAATATTTATTTATGCTACGGTATAACATATATGTACATTATTCGTGTGCCCTCAAAATATTACTTATAGTTGAATGCATTTCTTACTTCTAATATACTTACGCCCAATTTGTGACAAAGTTTTAAATTGAAAAAAATACGTTTGGGCCAGTTTTTCGAAATTCAAATTATTTTCGAAGTTATAGCTATCACCACTTTTCGAAATTCCTTACTTTTGATGTAAATAACTTCCGCTCCCTTAAAGTGCCAAAAAATTTTTTTTTTGCTAATAGTTACTAATGCAATGCCCAACAACATCATACAAAAGCGCCATCTCGCCACGATGGAGAAGTCAAAAATTGCGAATAATGTTTGGAAAAAAAATTTGTTTGCAAAAATTGGAAATGTCCTTTTGTAGAAGATACCATCTTTTATATATATTTAAAAAAATAGCAAAATCGGTTTGACCAATCGTGAGAAAAAGTGAGGAATTTCGAAAACTGTTGACAGATATAACTTTCAAAATAATTCAAATTTTGAAAAATTGTATACGTATTTTTGTTTAATCGTTCTGAGCCATACTACCCACTTTCAATAAAATACATGGCCGTCGAAAAAATTATAGGTGGCTCACTTAACAAAATTAACTCATCTTTTAAGACTCGTTAATAGTAGTCAGGCGGTACCACGCCCACTTTTTAAAATTTAACAGAAAATCATAATAGAATGATAAGAGAGATTCGCCTATGAAATTATATCATTTTATCAATTTCAGCTACCGATATATGTCAGTTTATGTGATTTTCGAAATTTTCGATACCGACAAAAGGGACGTGGTTATAATCCGAGTAGTCTGTATACCAAATTTCATGCAAATTCCTCAATTTTTACTCAAGTTATGTTAATTTGTATGATTTTCGAAATTTTCGATCTCGAAAAAGGGGGCGTGGTTATCATCCGATTTCGCCCATTTCTCTCATTTTACTCCCAACGATACTAGTATGCTTTGTACCAAATTCCATCGTTCTATCGTAATCTGTTTAAGAGTCAAATTTTCAAAAACGCCTCCCTTAAAAGTGGGCGGTGCCACGCCCACTATAAAAAATTTATGGAAACATCATAAGAATCATTTTAGCCACTTCAGCTGCCGAGATAAGTCAATTTGTGTGATTTTCGAAATTTTCGATATCGAAAGTGGGCGTGGTTGAAGGGCGATTTTATCCACTTTCATCAGGTATACTCCCAACGATACTAGTATGCTTTGTGCCAAATTCCATCGTTCTATCGTATCTGTTTAAGAGATAAGACCAAACAAATTTTCAAAAACGCCTCCCTTAAAAGTGGGTGGTGCCACGCCCACTATAAAAAATTTATGAAAAAATCATAAGAGAATGACCAGGGGGATTCACCTATAAAATTATATCATTTTAGCCATTTCAGCTGCCGAGATATGTCAATTTGTGTGATTTTCGAAATTTTCGATATCGAAAGTGGGCGTGGTTGAAGTGCGATTTTATCCAGTTTCATCAGGTATACTCCCAACGATACTAGTATGCTTTGTGCCGAATTCCATCGTTCTATCGTAATCAGTTTAAAAGTTACGACCAGTCAAATTTTCAAAAACGCCTCCCTTAAAAGTGGGCGGTGCCACGCCCACTATAAAAAATTTATGGAAGAATCATAAGAGAATGACCAGGGGGACTCACCTATAAAATTATATCATTTTAGCCATTTCAGGCAACTATGCTAGCCATTTCAGCTGCCGAGATAAGTCAATTTGTGTGATTTTCGAAATATTCGATATGAAATTTTTTAACACAATTTATATGTACATCTAAAAATCAAAAATTTACATCAAATTATCAAATCGATTTTAACCATAGCTACATCAAGGGAAAGGTAATTAGATAACCTTTACTTTGATGTAAAATAGCAATACAAATCGACATGCTATATGTGAAATAAATTCAACTTCCTTACAACTTAGAATATTTCATGAAATTTTTTAACACAATTTATATGTACATCTAAAAATCAAAAATTTACATCAAATTATCAAATCGATTTTAACCATAGCTACATCAAGGGAAAGGTAATTAGATAACCTTTACTTTGATGTAAAATAGCAATACAAATCGACATGCTATATGTGAAATAAATTCAACTTCCTTACAACTTAGAATATTTCATGAAATTTTTTAACACAATTTATATGTACATCTAAAAATCAAAAATTTACATCAAATTATCAAATCGATTTTAACCATAGCTACATCAAGGGAAAGGTAATTAGATAACCCTTACTTTGATGTAAAATAGCAATACAAATCGACATGCTATATGTGAAATAAATTCAACTTCCTTACAACTTAAAAAATTTCATGAAATTTTTTAACACATAATTGCATTTCTAAAACTAACAAAAAAATATTTGTTATCGCCGGTTCCTCCCCCTCAAATTTTCATGACCACGATATGAGCGGTGAATTCATCGGGCATGTGTATGGGCTCATGTTGTCTATATTAAAAGATAGAAGAGGATAAATAAAATAACATTGATCATTAAAATACCATCTGGCGACCACAAAATTTCTTTGATGTCCTTACTTCCGGTAGCTTCATCCAAATTTCACATTTCACACAACTGTTCGGTTAAATCCTGAATCCTAAAAATGAAAATGGAATAATTAGAAATCCGTGGCACGATAAAAAGTGATTTAAAACATCCCGTAAAAGTTCGACAAATTTTGGAAATCCAAGATGTCATCTTTGTTGTATTATCTTGTTGTCTATGGTGGTGGAATCAAACCTTGTTACAATGAAAAAATAATAACGATAATTAGCAATTTTTTTAGCAGGGCAATTTTAAATAATTGTTCATTTTGCGGATTTTTTCATTTTCATATAGTTTTTGAAAAAATTCGCTGTGAGAAGATTTTTAGAATTAGCAGGTGTTTTGTAGTGCTGAAAGATTTATAAGAAGTTAATTTCAAATAGATTTCATGCATTTCAATAACAAAAACTGTTACTGGAATTTTTTTGTTAACTTATGCTGATTATTTAAAATGCAAGTGTGTCGTTCAATGCATTTAAAGTGTCATTAGTTTCGTTTATCGCTATGCGAAAGGAATGCAACTAGCAAGCTGTTTGTATTTTTGTGAGGTGTTTTGTTTATTCAAGAAGCAATAAAAATGAAATGTTATGTAATAAAAAAGTCGCAAACTTTCGTGTACGGCTTCGGCCAAAAATTCAAACTGGTTTCTGTAACTTTTTACGGAACTTCATTATTGTCGTTAACATCGATTTTAACAAATTTTGTACAGAAAATTGTGTCAAAATTGACAATTTTTACGTAAGAAAGTTCGTTAAAAGATTACAGAAACCAAACCTCTTAAATTTTACATAACAATCATAATTCATATCCATGGCTTCTTTTATTTTAGTGATTAATTTATTCATATTGGGGGCCTTAATCAGAAATTAATAATGATTTAATTCAAATAATATAATAATAATCAAAAATAATCCTGATTAATAGCCATTACAAAAATAATCAATAATAATTGAAAAAAATCGTCTATCTTTTTTAATTAAAACAATAAAAGAATTTAATTTTAATTTAATTTAAAATAAATTTAACAATAGAATAATTTAAATTAATTAAATTACACGGCTCGACAAATTTTGATCAACTTTAGTCTCCAAGAATAGAATAGACCTTTCCGAAAATAAAATTTTCTCCTGATTTCCAATATCACTTTCATTTTGCTGAGGTAGATCTAGATTCCGAGATATCGGTGAAAATATGAAAATTCCTAATTTTGCAAAACACTACTTCATATAATTACGTCAAAAATTTGGATTTTTCATTTTTCCGATTTAAACTGTTGAGTTACACATTATACTAATTCCCTTAAACATTTTTTGCCTTTATCTCTATAGGCATATTCAGTAATATGGCCACTATGCCAAAAATAGTTCAAAAAATTTAAAAAAATAAACGAATTTTTTTTACAAAATTTCAGTTTTAACCACTTCAAAATCAGAAAAATTCTATGGACGAAAAAAAGTTAGCCCTTCTATGTTGTAGCTAATTTAATTACGAAAGTTTTAAGCACGCCAGTACAACATTTTATTGAAAGTCATCAATCAAAATTTTTCTATTATTACCCGACAAGTTTTCGAAATTTTCCATATACTTGCCATTTGATAGATGATCCCAATATAGAATTTTATGCTGATTCCAAAAATCATTTGTTTAAGAGTAGAACAGTTTTCTAGATATCTTGAAATTTCTGTTTTTGAGATAAGGGAAAATTGGGATTACTGTGCTATACCAAGGACTTCGGGAATAAGCTATCATAGGCGATTTTGGTTGGTTTCTTTTTTGGGAAGCATAAACTGTAACAAAAAAGTGAAAACTATCAACTTTTAAACACTTAATAAAAATAATTTTAACTTATCTCAAAAACAGAAATTTCAAAATATCTCGAAAACTATTCTACTTTTAAACCAAATGATTACATTTTTGGAATCAGCATAAAAATCTACATATGTATCAAATATCGAGGATATGGAAATTTCAGAAAATTTCTTGGGTAAAAACAGAAAATTTTTGATTGATAACAGGGCTTATGAAGTCGAGAGCACATCACAATTTTGTACTGGTATCGAAATTCCTACAACAGAGGATGGCTAAATTTTTTTCGTCCGTGCACTTTTCCTGATTTTAAAGTGGTTAAATCTGAATTTTTGTAAAAATTTGGTTGTTTTTTTTTTCAAAAATTTTTCAACGTTTTTTGCAATAGCGGCCAAATTACTGAAGATACCTGTAGAGATGAAGGCAATAAATGTTTGAGGGAAATAGTATAATATATAATTCAACATTTTAAAATGAAAAACGTACCTATATGAAGTATTGATTTGCAAAATTGGGAATTTTCATATTTGCAGCGATATCTGGGGAACTAGATCTGCCACAGAAAAATGGATGTGATATTCGGAATCAGGAGAATATTTTACATTAAGAAAATGTACTTTCATTCTTGGAGATTTTTTTGTCGAGTAGTGTTATTAGCATAATAATCTGAAATTTTTATGTTAATAATACATTTACAATTAATTGATCTTTAACAATTTGCATGTTCACACAATTACAATTCATGTTCACAACTTCCATTTGATATTCAAAAATTTACAATTCATATTCATTTGAAATTTTTTAATATGAAGTTGGCTTTCTGAATATGAATGGTAATTTTCTAAAATCAAGTGGAAGTTATGAATATGAATTGCAATTTTCTGAATATAAATTGTAACTTTCTGAATATAAGTTGAAAAAGGTGCCTGACTAAAATCATAATATATGCGCTTGTGCATTTGCTGCAAGGCTGCTGGTAAGGCACACTGTTCTGAACTCACTTTTTCATATACATTTGCATCGCATATACAATTGAGGAGCTCCAAACCAACACGCATTAAGTACACAGTGATTTAGTCTACAATTATTGCTGCTTGGTTTGGATTTTGTATTTTTGGCAACCACCATAACATGCAAATGCATAAAGGCATATACATTTGTATATTATGGTGACACTACAACAACCAGACTTTGCAAACCCCATAATATGCAGGTGCACAAGAAAAAAAACCAACGGTATTTGTTTCCTTAGGGGTCAACTGCTAATAAATTAGCGAAAATTATATGATAAAGCTCAAAAGACGGGTTTTGGCCTAAGGATCACGAATCCGGAAGCGCTTTTTTAACTATAACGTAACCGGTGCCTTTTCGTTGTTTTGTCCGCCTCAATAAAGGTTTGCTGCAAAATAAAAGGAATATATTAATATAATTTAAAAATAAAATTTTGTTGCGGCAAGATCCGCGCTTACCTAGTGAAAATTCCTTCAGAAATGGCGCCTGCTTGTTTGGCGGTCCAATTAGAACGAACATCACAATCAAAACAAAAACGAATAAAATGTCACATACAGCAAAAGAATTGAAAAAACGGTGCAAGGAAGCTGGGTTGCCTACGTATGGCACGAAAAACCAACTGCTTCAATGACTGCAAAATAATAATACCTATACCGCGAGTGATAGTGATGATGATCAGCAAACTACGATGGTGCAACGTTTATCAGCACTCGAGAAAACAATACAACAACTTATAAGTACACAAAGAAATCCGACCGAAAATCACAATACGCGATACAATGCGCGCATGTAAAACTTTCAGCCGACGTTGGCTTCATCGCCGGTGCCAACAATGTATATGTCTACCACGGATGTTCAATCATTCGGGACAGCAACAACGTCTACCGCGAATAATCAACAATTCGGGACAACAACAACGTCTACCGCGAATAATCAACAATTCGGGACAACAACGACGCCTACCGCGAACGTTCAACAATTCGCGACAACAGCAAATTTGGCGCGTGTGAATTTTATGCCTCAGTGGCAGAGCTCAGATGTCGCGACTGCGCCGCTGCATCAAATTCCAGTTAGATATATAATAAACCCAATAAGTATGCCAATTCCATTAAGCAATGGTTGTTCGAACGCAACAAAAGATGCGTGGTTCTGCTAAGATGTGGATCGATTCACAACAGTGTGCTTTTGTTAACTGTAAAAACCGTAAACAAATTTTTACATGATTTTCCGTGTTTAACTAATGAAGCAGATATTCATATAAAACTTTCTCGTACGAAACGCGAACAAAACGAATCTTGCTTGCGCTTGGTAATATAGGTGAGTTTTTGGAAAACAGTATCGCGCGGCACATAATAAATGGAATAAACGATTACGACCTTAAACGGAAAATTTCAAACGAATATAGAAATTGTCAAGACCTTTTAAGGGATATAATGAACTATAACATGTACAATAATGTAAACCATAGTGTACAAAAATCAAAAAACGTACCAAGTGCCACAAAATCGCAAATTAAAAGTGCTAACATACCCGTAATCACCTCGAGTGTAAATCAACAACGTAAAAGTGACAACATTGATAGTATGAGGTGTTTTAACTGTGGAAAACTCGGACATTTTGCCATTAAATGTACCGAACCGCAGAAAAAGATAAGGTGTATGAATTGTCAGCGTACCACCCACAAGAGTGAAGAATGTCCTACCTTAAAAAAGGCAAATGTAAATAAAATTTGTGAACCGGACTGTTGAAGACATGGACGAGGATCTTATTAAATTCGATTAAAATTGTTAAATTACATACTTACCTTGTTAAATTGATAGTTAAAATTTGAATTTTATACTTACCTTGTACATACTTACTTTTTGAATTTACACTTAAATTTGAAGTCTACAAATACCTATATGTTTGTAAGGTGCTTAGTTTGATGACCTTTTCATATAAGAAGTGCGCACTTCCGCTACTTCTGGCTACTTCGATGACCGTCACCATTAGCTTTTTATGTAAAGTGCGCAGTTTGGTGACAGTCATCAAAAATCAAATCGAAGGATAAAGTGAGTTGTTTGGTGACGGTTATCAAACTATCCACTTTACCTTAGATGACGTGTTTGGTGACGGTTATCAAACAAAGCACTTTAGCTTAAAGTGAATAGTTTGATGACACTTCACCTATTGCTGTTCCGTGACCGTCATCAAAGTGCCCACCGTTCCTTTTAGAAAAGAAAAACAAGTAAGGACCGGCTGTTTTCGGCTGTTTCATGAAGTAGATAATTTTTATTTGAGGAAAAAGTAATTTCATATAAAAATCCTCGTATCTGAACGATCGGTTGTAGAGGATATATATATATATATATATATACATATATATAAGAAAGTTCAAACGCTCATAACTCAAGAACGCCTGCAGCGATTTGGATGATTGACACCAATTCAGATTGTTCTCTGGCCAGAATAGGAGAATATCCTAAAAAATTCCCGAAAAATCCTGCGGGACATGAATGGCAGCACCCATCAGTTTTGTCATATTTTCTTAAAGAATGTGATGGTAAATCTGATATTCATACCCAGCAAACATGGCTCAACTTTTTCTGAAACCTTTGAAAAACTGTACAGTTATCAAGTTGATATCCACACAACTCTGCAATGTTTCTCCAACCTTAGAAATATTTTGATAACTTTGTAGTTCTTAAGTTTATATCCAACATCATTCTCCAAGTATTCTCCAGTTTTGAGCTATTTTGATAATTGAATAGTTCTCAAGTTGATACCCAACATCATTCTCCAAGTATTCTCTAACCTTTGAGTTATTTTGATAACTTTATTGTTCTCAAGTTGATATCCAACATATTATTCAAGCTCCAGCTTTTAATACTCAAATTAAATTTTATTAAATTAATTAAAGAGCTTATACTGAAATTTGTGTAAATAAACATTTAATGTCAACTAGTTAATAGCGTTTTAAATTATAAAACTCGTGGTTTATATTTTTCGATATTTATATTCAAAGTCGCATTCATACCCGAGCATGAGGGCAGTGATATCAAGAAATCCAAGATCCGCTCCCATAACAAATATTAAATTTTTGTAGAATAAATATTTTATTGTAATTAAAAAAAATTAAAAACAAAACTAAACTGTTTCTTTAAGAAAAAATAATTCAAATAAGTAATTCCAGCCTCAGGAACGTGAAATTATATGGGAGGAGCGCCAAAGGAGCTGCAATCTCTCTGCTGGTGTTGGCAAACTATGGGCATCCGTCAAATCCGACAATGCTTATCATCTGAGTGATTGTCAGGCGTCTATTATTTAACTTCTACATATCAAAGCTCCCTTCCCCACCAGAACGGGTCACCATCGTTTCCTATGCCAACGAATGTACGATAACCAGCTAGTAGACGAAACTAATAGCTATCTCCCCAATCTTCCCGGTTTCTTTACCGCACGCATTCTAACTTTGTCACTGACCAAGTCCAGGACGAAATTGTTCACGAAATGGAATAAACAGATGAGCTCGGAGCTGGACGTCCACGTCGATGATGTCACACTGCCGACCGTCTTCTGCCCTAAAATCTTTCCTTTCCTTTTCGTTTACCTTCCATTCTTTCCTTAAATTTCCTTTGCTCTCCCTTCCTATCCTTAACTTTCCTTTCTTTTCCATTTCTTGCCTTTCGTTTCATTTCCTTTACTTCCTTTTCCTTTATTTACCTTTCTCTTCCTTCACTCTCCTTTCCTTTCCTTTCCCTTCTTTCCTTTCCTTTCCATTCCGTTCCTTTAATTTCCATTCCATACCCTTCCCTTCCTTTCCTTTCCCTTTATTACCTTTCCTCTCTTTTCCCTTTCCTTTCCTTCTCTCCTTTCCTTTCCATCGCTTTTCTTTTATTTTCTTTACATTCCTCTAAAAAACTTTTCTTTTCTTTCTCTTTCCTTTCCCTTCGCTTCCTGTCCTTTATTTACTTTACCTGACCTTTTATTTCCTTTCCATCACATTCCCTTCCTTTCCTTTCCTTTCCCTTATTTTCCTTTCCTTTCTTCTGCTTTCTTTTATTTTGCTTTCCTTATCTTTACTCTCTCTTCCTCTCCTTTCCTATACCTTCTTCACCTTTTCTTTCCATTCCCTTAACTTCCCGCCCCTTCCCTTCCTTTCATTTCATTTAATTTCCATTCCTTTCCTTTCTTTTCATTGCCTTACCTTTCCTATTTTTTTGTTTACTTTCCTTTTCTTACTTTTCCTTTCCTTACCTTTACTCTCCTTTCCTTTCATTTCTGTTCCCTACTTTCCTTCCCTTTCCAATAATATCCTTTATTTTCCTTTCATTTATTCTCTTTTCCTTCCCTTTCCATCACCCTCCTATCCCTTCCTTTCATTCCCTTTCCTTTCCTTGCCGTTCCATTATTATCTCTTGCCTGAGCAGGCAATTCCTTCTGAACTGCCACAAGCCAGCACATCCAAACCGTCATCTTTTGGACATAAATTCGCCCCCGAGAGACATAAGGAAACATCTCCAGCATTATGATGAGATCCGGCATCATATTACCTTGCCGTGATCTGCAGAATCATAAGCGGGCTCTAACCGACATCCACACCGAGTCGGTAGACACTTTTGTCGGATCTCTACCTGTCAATCCCGTTCTGAACAGTCCTCCACCGGATATTGCTGAAGAAGAACGCACCTTACCAAGGGAGACAAGATTGACACAGCTTAGGTCTGGATATAGTGTAAGGTTAAACTCCTACTTATCCAGACTTAATGATACAATCACATGCCTTGCATGTGGTAGGACCCCCCACGATACTCTACATCTCTTCAATTGTTCATCTGAACCTACTCTTCTAACCCCTCTGTCCCTCTGGACAAACCCTGTTGAAACTGCACGTTTCCTTGGACTCCCCTTAGAAGAGCTTGATGAAGATCTTCGGAATAATCATACACTCTAGACAGGGCAATGCATTGTTAACAACAACAACAACAACCCATCAGTTTTGTCATATCTTCTTAAAGAACGTGATGGTAAATCTGATATTCATACCCAGCAAACATGGCTCAACTTTTTCTCAAACCTTTGAAAAACACAATTCTCCAATTTTTCTCCAACCTTGGAAATATTTTGATAGCTTTGTAGTTCTTAAGTTGATATCCAACATCATTCTCCAAGTATTCTCCAGTTTTGAGCTATTTTGATAATTGAATAGTTCTCAAGTTGATACCCAACATCATTCTCCAAGTATTCTCTAATCTTTGAGTCATTTTGATAACTTTATAGCAGTTTCGTTTCGGTACGAGTTTTGTTACAAGTCTAACAAAACTCGTACCGAAACGAAACTCGCGTTTCTGGCGTTTATGTTCCAAGAAACTTTAAAGGATAGAAACTAAATTCGAAACAAAATGATTGTAAGGGTTTCAGCAGAAACAAAATCTGTAACGAAACTAAATTAATTTTGTTCCTTGTAACAGAAACCGAAACAGAAACAAAACTCCTTTGTAACAAAAGTCGTAACAAAACTCCGAAACGGTTCCAGCAGAAACAAAACCTGTAACGAAACTAAATTAATTTTGTTCCTTGTAACAGAAACAAAATTATTAGTTTTGTTCCTTGTAACAAAACCCGTAACGAAACTAAATTAATTTTGTTTCTCAGTAGCAGAAATCTAAACATTCTTATAATACTATTTGCACTACAATAGGATGGACCTATAATATTTATATATATAATATATATCGTCGCTCGGCCCGAAATACCGCGTATTTGCAAAAAACAAAAAGGCGTATATACCAAAATGTCCAAAAACGAGATTTCGTTACCCTGACTGGGACTCATCGGTCTTAATGTATTGACGTTAAAATTCCTCTGTTTTTAGCTACAAAAACACAAATAAATAAATAAAAAACCTTTTATGGAACCTATTTTCTTTAAAATAGAGCTGTTCAATACCGCGTATTTTAAAAAAAGCTATGTTTTGCAGTTTGAGTGCTTTTTCTTTTGTAAATTCTTATATCCTCCTACACAATTTGGCTTCCATCAAATACGCGGCATTGCTTTTTGTAAATACGCGGTATTGCGCGCCGAGCGACGATATATATATCTGCAACATCCCATTATCCATACAAAACTATGTTACACCCGCTGAAGCATCCTCCTTCGACATCTTATAAAAATGATGATGATGATGCACTACAAAGTAGTTTGAATGAATTATTATTAGAAAATGAAATATTTGTTGATAAGTATTAATGTTAATTTTTTCATAATTCGTTTCCCTATGCATATGTATGAAGCATTTTTATATATCCTTTAAAAATAAATAATAAAAAAGACAACCATATAGTCGTGCAGTGATATTTTTTACTTCATATCTTCAGCATTTATTGTCGGATCTTAAAGTGTGATACTTCATTTGTTTGTGCCAAGGACCCGGATTTTCCTACCGAAGTTCCATTGTGGTACTTACCCGCCAGTATGTAGCTGTCCAGTGACACCAAGAAGTTAAATGTAGCACACGAGGTTTCAGAGGTCGACTGAAGTTACTTTAGTTGGTTGCAACAGACATATACATTTTTATTATATACCAGAAAATAATAAATCCATCCTAATGTACTGCAAATATAGTTTTGCTACTGAGAAACAAAATTAATTTTGTTTCTGTTTCGGTTTCTGTTACAAGGAACAAAATTAATTTAGTTTCGTTACGGGTTTTGTTACAAGGAACAAAACTAATAATTTTGTTTCTGTTACAAGGAACAAAATTAATTTAGTTTCGTTACAGGTTTTGTTTCTGCTGGAACCGTTTCGGAGTTTTGTTACGACTTTTGTTACAAAGGAGTTTTGTTTCTGTTTCGGTTTCTGTTACAAGAAACAAAATTAATTTAGTTTCGTTACAGGTTTTGTTTCTGGGGTTTTGTTTCTGTTTCAGTTTCGTTACAAGCTGTGTAACAGAAACCGAAACCGAAACGCGTTACAAGTCCCTGCTTTATAGTTTTCAAGTTGATATCCAACATATTATTCAAACTCAAGCTTTTAATACTCAAATTAAATTTGAAGAGCTTAGACTGAAATTTGTGTAAATAAACATTTAATGTCAACTAGTTAATGCCCTGCTAGACAGTGCTATGACATTCAGTCAGCTTTGTAATGTTGCCCTTGAAAACGTGATAGAAAATCGTGATGTAAATATCAGCTGTTTTATATTTACATCAAGATTTTCTATCACGTTTTCAAAGGCAACATTACAAAGCTGACTGAATGTCAAAGCACTGTCTAGCAGGGTGGCGTTTTAAATTATAAAAATCGTGGTTTATATTTTTCGGTATTTATATTCAAAGTCGCATTCATACCCTTGAGTCCATTTGAACCGCCCGAATTGGCTACACCCACACATATTGTCTTAGAATGCATCATACTATCTATAACCCCAAACTTTATCCAAGTCGGTCGACCTGTTCCTTCCT